>JARHVA010000943.1:2450000-2865000 GCA_037957365.1 Torreya grandis | reverse complement strand
GTCTACACATAAGTACGCGGTCTTTCAAATTTATAGGTGACATGCATCTTAGCTTTGCTTGCATGTTTCCATGTTCTGATTTTGAAATATATCTTTTAAACATTGCAAATAAAGATATACCATTTATACTCCTTTGTATTTACAATTTTGTTGATCCATTTGTTAATTAAAATTTTTTAAATATATTTTATGTGTGTTTTTGGATGTTATGTAATTCATTTATCTCCATCACATTTAAGGGGATTTATATTGTCTTACACCTCATAAAATTAGATTTATTCTTTGAGATTGTTTTGAATATTATGTTGAATGTAATTTTTTTATATTTTTTAAGATTAATATTATTGTATCATCTTAGACATAAATATTTTATTTTATTTTATGTTCGATGTACTAAAACTCAAACTTATATTATTTTACTTTATAAATTTTTATGTAATATATTTATTTGGTATATTTGTTCAAATTTAATTTATAACTCTAAAATTTAATATAAAAAATGACTTCATATTATTCAAAAACCTGTTTGTAAATCTAAATTAAATTTGTAAAATAAACTGAAATATGAAGGCATGTTTAATGTTTAGAAAATAAACGTTTTATGATGTGAATGCGTCTTGCGCTGATAATGATTTTTACCATGAATATTATTTGAATTCCCCGAGCGTCAGATAGTGCCGTGACATCGGTGACATTTGGCTGAAATTTGAGTGGAACTCAAACATCAAATAAAGCTGCTACAGTTACCAAAAAAACCCATCATCTAACACGAAATCACTCGTGCAAAGCCAAGATGTTTGTTTCTAAACTCCCTTAAAAACTTTTGCATCTAATGAATCTAACTTCTTAACAGTCTCAACACATCAAACAACATATATAACCAACAATGTATAAGCTCCGTGAATTAAACCAGAGACCGGGAAAAATATATTCGTTAAGGAAAATGTGTATCTGGTGGCTGGGGATTCGAATCCAAAGTAACGAACAAGAAGCACTGATAAAAATTTACGTATGTCCTTGTCTCCATTGTTAATCTGTAAAACGCCATTTCCCACCATTTGAAATTACAAACACAAAATTATTTGTCTAAGGGCACATATCTATATGACAGGTGTAATAGCTGTGTATATCTAAACAGTGTTTATACAGTGGAGGAAAAAGGGTTTTAACTCCACCGTTTAACATGTAAATGTAATACGGCCACCAGTCAAGCATAACAAACCGATAGTCTGCAATATACAAAAATGTGTTGATCAGTTTCAAGACATACAAATGAATATTTACTTTTCTCTTAACAAATTATTATTTGAAATGAACTTTTCTTACCGTCCCATTTACCTATTATGATTAGTATTAAAAATTTATATATACATACACTCCAACTTTGTTTGATCTATTTTAACATTTATATATTAAGATAATGCAATAGGCAATCTGTTCGTGCAATATATGTAGGGGACCACGTGGGAAACCGCTTTAATTTTTGTTTGAAAAGTGATCCGAATTTATGGAGGGGACCTAAAAAAATAATTAACAATGTATAATTCGGTGCACGCAGGTGCGTGGCTTATTTCTTGACGTTCGCACAACAGATGGCCGGTAAATTTTAATTCTTAGAAAAAATTTTAGGTGTTTATTAGTGATGAAAAGTTGTGAAAAATAATTGTATTTTAATTAAAAAGAGTAGATTTAGTATATATTATTAAGAATATATTAAATAAATTATTTTGTTTTAAATTTTAAATTTTAAATTGATTTTTTTTTAATTTATAAGTAAGATTTAAATTTGATAACTATACAATTATATTTATGTTTTTAGTTGTAAAATAAGAAACCATATTAAATATAAGATAAAATTTTATGTAAATATACAATCAATCTATACATACATACATATATACATACATACATACATACATGTATGTATATATATGTTTTTAAATAGTATTGTTATTTGAATAAATTTTTGATTTTTAATTATAATATGTAATAATTGTTTTTTTCAAATTATATAAAATGAAATATAAAAAAATATTATAAATATAATAATTGTTTTGTTAATATATCACATTGAAAAAATAGGCTCAACTAAATTGAACATTTAATTTAAATTAATGAAATTATTTATTAAAAAAAAATTTCAAAAGAAAAAATTCATAACTTATTAAAAGACATACCAAAACCAATTTCAAACAATATCCATAACATAAACATGTTTGAAGAAAACCATTTAATACATTTTCTAATTTAAAACCTATTCTTAACATTTGTAAAATATAAATTCCTCCATTGTTTTCAAATATAAAACATAAATTGCCTATTCCATGTTTAAATGCTTCGTGCAATGTGTTTTGATAGTTTAAAGGACCGGAGAGGCACTTTACATGTGATCTAAATTATATAAACTTGTTTTTAAATTTCAAATTAAAACATCAACATTGATAATCAGGTATATAATATTATTAGCATTAAGATATGATTATTATAACACAATTAAAGTGCATTATATTTCCATACATATTCTTTGACAATCAATGTTTGTAATTTAATCGTAATATGTATAAATCAAGGAACTTTATATTAGGTTGTTTCCATAAATGTGATTGGTTTAATTGGTGAATGCCCAACATCAAGGTAAGTACTATGCATTGATAATTTATCAAAGCTGAAACAAAAAAAAATTATTTAACATATAAAAATTTATTCATATAAAATAAAAATATCTGACACTTCTTGTGTAATATAATTGTGATTTTATTCTATTATTCTTGTGATATTTTACGATGTAAATATTATTTTTGAAGGACATAAGAGGGAGCAAGTCTTCTTTTTTGATAAAAAAATGTTTTGAAATGTAACACTAAAAATACAAATTACATAATAATTGGATCCTAATTTGGAAAGCCCATCTCAGTTAGCAAATGTGAATTATATGCAGAAAAAAGAGAGCATAAGAGAGATATATGATCATTGTAATCCTAAATGTTTTAACATCAGAAAAAATTGATACAAAATTAATTCTAATATATTAATTGTGTCATCACATAACAAGAAAAAAAAAAAACAACCAAGCTCCTTTCAAATTTTATATACTCGAGAGTCAATATAAATTTTGAATCTCAACAAAACTGAATTTTTATATAATTATAACATTTTTAGACTTGCAAAGATTTTGTTTGAATATAAAAATAAACACAAAAAATAACTACAATTCCAACTACTCATTCTTTGAAAGCAATAAAACCATCATAAATATATCTATCAAATCATTATTAGTTAGTAGAGCTAGTAGATCAAAGAAATGCAAGAAAAAATATAAATCAAATGATTTTTAAAATAAAATACAAAAGTGATTATTGTATATATTCAAATTCATCATAAACCCCAAAATTAAAACAATCCATTTGAATATTTTAACACAATAAAGAATAAAGAAAATAATAATTGGGTGGCTTACATTTCTTCCTTTCATGAAAATGAAAAGAGGTAGAAGTGTGGATGAGGCTAATAGAGAGATAACTAGTGACACTGACAAACCACTATTGAAGAACTATAGTCACATAGAAAATGTAAAACATGAAATCGAGAATGCATTGTCAATCAATGTGACACTGGTGGCACATGGTGGCACATGAGGGCAGACTACAACAGTCTGATGGTAAGTCTAAATATTTAATATAAACTTCTATAATTAGACTATAAGGTTGTAGACATTTTTACCCAATAATCAAATAACAAGTGCCACTATCACATGTGCCATACAAAATCTCAGAATTTACAATCACCATTTATATTTATATTGAAATTTATTCTCAGATTTCAAATACAAGTTTTAATTGTAACATTTTAGTATAAGGAAAATATTTAGTAGTATTTTTTCATTAATTCATGAATATTCTGATTTTAGAAATCCACATTTGATAATTTTTTGGGGTATTGAACAGTTTGGAATTGCTTAAATTTTTAGGATGTAAGTTACTTTTTAGGGTTAGCTCACCTAATATTTAAATAAATTGCATTCATATAAATGTTTTACATCGGCACCTTGAAAGTCAATCTAAGTACATTTGCCTCACATGCTATTCTAGCCCCTGCATTTGGTGTCAAGTGTCTCTATCTCTTGTTGATTATCTGTAGCTAGTAGGTTGACATTACACATACAGATGACCCTCTGCATATGTAAAAGACTACCTACATATGTTGGTCACTGTTTGCATAAGCTAACAACTAACTACATATGTTGGCAATTGTATGTATATGTTGACGACCATTGATATTTGCTGGGGATCGTTTACATATACAAATAGTTGTCGATATATGTTGATGGATGTCTACATATACAAAAGGTCGTCTGAAATGCAAACGATCGTCTATATTTTGATGTCAACAACCTAAAAGGACATCAAAACCCTAAAACCTAAATATTATTGTATATTTGGATTATTCTCAAAAAGTTATGCAATTTAAAAAAATTTAAAATTGTGCAATGGTTGGTTGAATTGAGAGAGTAAATTTGATGCCTATATAATTACGCTAATATTAACTTGTTGGTGAGTTCCTTATAACAATATCTAATTAAAACATGTGATCTTTGATTTAAATTGTTAATATTTAATCAATTCAATTAAACACTTGTAAAGATGTTATATATTTACCATAACTATTATAAATTGACTTTTATCAATTTTTTATTACTTCAATTTAATTTAATTTTTTTAATTGTAAAATACAATCGATATCTTTTTAATAAACCGTATGAGATGCAAAATGAAATTTCGAACAAACCTTTAAAAAGGTATTAAACGTTCCAATAAATTATTGTTCGTGACAAGCTATACAGTCGTTGGTAAAACACTATTAAATACGTGCCAGTATAATGGTAAATTTACAACTTGCAATGTGAAAATTAGATGCGCACCAAAGTCCTCCCACGAGGGAAACATGAGCTGCAATGCCGGGAAAAAAAGGAGAGTGCGTTCTGTATCGTAATGACACATTATAGCGAAGTCCCATTGAGGAGGTTGCTGCTCAGATTATTCTATTTTAGGGTTTTATGCAACTCCTAAACAATTAATGCCGACGCTTGCCTTTTCCACTGTTTTCCCTTTTAAAAGCAACCAGTGGCACTAATCCTCTTCAAACAACAGAAATGGATAACAACTCTTGTACAGGTTTAGTACTGGTTGTTCTCGTTGTTTTTGTGATTATAAAGCTATGTTGAAACAAGGCTTCCTCTACCATTAATGTGCCTCCCGACAGCCTCGGGTGGCCGATAGTGGGAGAAATGCCGAAGCCTGTAGTGTGTGCCAAGGCCAACAGAGTGCATACCTTTTTCCAAAACAAAATAAAGCAATATGGAGGAGACATCTTCAAGACCACCTTGTTTGGGTTTCCCACAGCCGTGTTTGACAGTGCTCAGGGCAATCGATTTCTTTTCAGCAACGAGAACACGCTTGTCCACAGCCACTGGCCATCTTCCGTTACGAATTTGGTTAGCAATTCCTTAACTACCAAAGTTGGGGAGGACGCCAAGAACGTAAAGAAGATCATCGTCAAGTTCTTAAGGCCGCAGTCTCTGCAGAAAATGGTGGATACAGCGGATTCCATCGTCGACCGTCACATTAAAAGCTTTTGGATTGGAAACGAACAAGTGAAGGCCTTTCCACTCATCAAGCGCTGCTTGTTTTCTTTGGCCTGCACTCTCTTCTTCACCATTGACGATGAGATGCAACAGGAAGAGCTGTATCCCCATTTTACGGACTTTGCAAAGGGAATGCTTATGGCGGTTCCTTTGGATTTTCCAGGGACCAAATATCGTAGAGCCCTAATTGCCAGAAATCACCTCCGCCATATACTCCAGAAGCTCACCGATGGGAGAAGGAAGGACGGCGAGGACCAGTTATCCTACCTCGCGGTTTGCAACGTACAAGAAAACAGATTGACAAAAGACGAGGCTATAGATAACATGTTGCTACTTTTATCAGCCAGCCAGGATACCGTGGTTATAGCCATAACGTTCCTCCTTCCGCTATCTGGCTCTAAAGCCACATTGCCACCGCCAGGTCCTCCAAGATAATTACTGCATAGTACAAATCACAATCTTAACTTAATTCAAAGATTGTTGTGGAGATAAAAACATGATTATTATTGGGTTGCAGAGCAGCTGCAGATTGTGAGGGAGATGGAGGGAAGGAAAGTGCTGCAGCGGGATGACATTCAGAAAATGAAATATTCGTGGAGAGCAGCACAGGAGACAGTTAGGCTTCAACCTCCAGCAGCAGGTTCATGGCGCAAGTCCATCGCAGACATCTCCTACGGTGGATTTACCATACCCAAAGGATGGAAGGTATGCATCACAATATTTTTATTTAGCAAATCTGATGGTGGGATGTCCATCTGCGTTAATTGGGTTTAAAGCCGATTGTGTGACACTGCTCATGGTTTTGGCTCAGCTTATTTGGACGACACATTCTACTCATAAGAATCCACAGTATTACAAAGATCCGGAGAAATTCGATCCTTCAAGGTTTGAGGGGAAGGGCCCTGCGCCCTACACATTCGTGCCCTTCGGAGGCGGGCCCCGTATGTGCCCTGGAAATGAATTTGCAGGCTTGCTAATACTTGTGTTTCTCCGCAACGTGGTCAAATATTTCGAATGGGATGTGGTTGATGCGGATGAGGAGGTCACCACTGAACCCTTGCCTGTCCCTGCTCATGGACTGCCAATGAAACTCCGTCCGCACTCGCATTAGGACTGGTTGCATCATTTGCCATTCCCCAAAACGCCAATAAATTTAAACTATGCCATTCTCATTTCCAAAGTGATAATTCTCGTGATTTGTCTATGGATGTAGTAATATTTATATATTTTTAATGTGTGTTAATGTTTAAGACTTATATGAGTTTTAAATGTTAATGTATAGCTCTATGGGCTAGCACAAGGTTCCATAGCCAATTTATCGAGCCTCTCAGCTCATTAATGGATGTTTTGCCGATAAAATCTTTCTCACTTTCACTTTTCTTAAATAAGAAACTTCATTCAAAGAAACTCTATACTATCTTAACATCTTTTATAAGGTTTTGGGTTTAGTTTGTAATGGGCTAAAATTCAATTTTACAAATAGAAGATAATATTTATGCGTGAGTGGTTTGAACAATTTCGTTAGAAATGGATACAAAAAGGAAAAAAAAATTAATTTCTTGGTATCCTCTTCATCTTTAACAGTTCTCTTTCAAAACTGTGGCAATATGTCATTGATCGAGTAGAAAAAAGGATTACTTAATGGATATCTAAAACCCTCTCTTTAGTAAGTAAATTTCATAATTTTACCAAGATTTTTGCAGGCACCCATGTTTACTATTCTTCTTACTAGGCCCCTACCTAAACTTGTAAAGATAAATTATCAAAAGTTCTCCGAGATTTTTTTTTTGGGATATTTTTTGCCTTCCTAAAGACAAAAGACATATGGGCATTATTAATGTCTACAATCAAATTATTGTTATTTGTTCTAAATGAGTGGCTTAGACAATTAAAGGTAATGAGACCTCAAAAATCTTTCCATGGCATTGTGTTTCTATAGATACTCCCTATGGTAAAGTTAGTTTGAAAAATATTGAGTTTCTTTTTTTGTTGATCACTATTGCCCAAGTCAAAATTGAAATTTATTTTTTTGTCAAAAACATTTGAAAATATTTTGAAGACTTCAAACCTAAGTTACAAAATGAGTTGATGATGATTTTCATAATGGTATTTCTTTAAATGATCAAAATATTTGGTCATACCACATTATGAACAATATTAGTCTTCCCTTAGAGAAAATCATAGGTTTAAAATATTTGCATTTATTTAAAAAGAGATTTCACATTATTGAGGATTTGACTTCCTCATGTCATTAGATTTCATGAAATTTGCTAAAAGATAAATATTAGCTACCCAATTCAGACTTACCTTGTATTTTATGTATCCAAGAATTGATCATTGATGTCATGCTTTATAAGATGGGATTAAAACCTTCTCATTCTTGGTAGAACTATTGGAGATGGAATTGAGACACAGAGTCTAAAAATAACCCTCCATGTCTCATTTATAAAATTATGAGTTGGTTCTTGTTAGTATTGGACAAGTTAAATAGGTTTTGGAAATTAAATTCTTTAACTTAGACCTAACTCACCAGACATAACATAACTTAAAATTATAAGCTCAAGCCCAAGCTTGCTCACCTTCTAGTGTTTGATTAATCGAGGCCTCCCTCTTGGGGAGTAGATTTTACACATTGAGATTCCTCAACTCAAGTATCTAGTTTATTCAAGAGATATGTCTTTTTAAACACCTCTTCTAGATTTAGTGAAAAGCTCAATCTACTTGGTATTGGATTCACAGCCTTTTCCAACCTTTCCACTCATAGCGATTCTCCCGATATATTATTTTTCAAGATACTGTTCAATGGTTAATTTATATTGCTTCTATTTGGAACTTCTTTAGATTTATTATTTTATTTCAGCTATGAAAGTTTAGACATGTAACTTTGTTTAACAATGAAGAAAAATATTCTCAATTCTCTATTAATGAAAAGGTAATTGTTATCTCTTCAATCCTTGTGTAAATTCATGTTCAAGTTGAGAAAGTGGTGCTCAAATTTCAACACTTAGATGACTTACTCAACCATTGGGAGGGTTTTCTTTACACTACGAGTGAGACCCCCTAGACCAGCCACCTCATAGCTCTTCTCTAATGTCCATGCACCGACAACGTCTTTCTCATAGCTAAAACTACTTCTCCACTCCTCCTCCTTAGAAAGTGATTGGAATCCATCACCATGTTATGGGAAGTCTAATGTTGGGTGGTCATGGTGGAGATTTCATTTTCAAGGAAGTGGCCTAGTTGGTAACTTTGTTTAGTTGCCTTTGGTTTGGTCATCATTGTTTATTTAACCCACCTCCCCTCCCTTGGGATACCTTTTAGGATGGTTGGGTGGTGCCCGATCCTCCTTCAAAAGAATCTACTTATTGGAGCACCTAGCTTCCCAAGGATTATTTGTCTCCTCCTCCTTCTAATGTTTTGACATGTACTTGAATAAAAAATTTGTTTATATTTATGTGAATTTTGGTAATTCTAAGTTGTCATGTTTTGTCAATAATTTTTTATATTTGAAGCATATTTTTCCTCCAACATAAAATTTGTACCATTCACTTAAACTGACCACCTTATTATTATAATCATCATTATTGATTATAATTTTTTAATTAATAATAAATTTATTATTACGTTACAATTAATACATCTAAAAATTATATTAATTCACACCATTGACTTGTTAAATATTATTAAAAATAATATATTAAATCAGTAAGCATTAAATTGAAAGGAAGATAGGGCACAAGAAAAAGGAGAAGAAACAAAGAGTTAGTGGGCACGGCCATGTTTGTGAGTGAATAGCTAACTTCTGGTATAATTTTTTTTTCATTATTTTAATTTTGAGTCTGTGAATATAGACATAAACACGGTATTTAATTTATACTAGTCTATGTTAATTTTTATGCATGGTACTCTTGTTGGAATTCAAATTGGAAGTCCCCTTCCCAACCTTTTCTTGATCATACTTTACATTCGATTTCCATCCAAATTCAGTTGTGAACTCCTTGTGGTTAGTTTTTTATCCGCCTTTAAATAATCCGGCCTATTCTTCCCTTCTCGAAAAATAATACATTAATATTATAAAATTTAAATTTAAATTTAAATATATAAATATTAAAGTGTTGTAATCTATTTATAGAAAAAGTAAATTTAATTAGAAATCCAAAAGTTAACATATTATTATTATATGAGAAACATGTTTTATAATATTAAATTTATTGGAAACTTCTTTATTCTAATTTATATTATTTGATTTGAATTTGAGGGTTAGTTAATGATACTATCCACCTAAATTTTAATGTAGTTTTTCAATATATTTTTATTGATAATAGAGGTCAAAAAATTAACTATTACAAATGCATAATATTTGTAGCATGAAACCTACAAATAAGGAAATAAAAAGTGAAATCAAATAAATAAAATCAAGAATTCAATTTTATGTTTGGAAAAAAAATTATAAATTTAAATTTACAATCGAAATATTTATTTAGACATAAATATATAATCCTCATAACCCTTTTCAAAGATATCCAAATTTTAAAGTGAGAGTGATGTTAGTTTTGATTGCTTGTTTCCATGTTTTGTTTCCTATAATAGATCTTCTACAATGGTGTGCATAAAGATACACCAAATCTATCTCTTTATATATAATTTTTTGTAATTCCATTTATTAATTAGAATTTCTTAATATATTGTAATGTTTTGTGAAATTTTAATTAAATATAACTTATTTATCTTAATTATATTTTAGTGAATATACATTATCTCATGCATGTTAGGGTTGTATTTATTTGTAATGTTTTATTAATTATTGTGTTAAATTTTAATTGTTTCATATTTATTAGGGGTCAATTTTATTGCATGTTTCTAAACTTAAATAATTAACTTTATGTTATACTTGATATGCTAGACTTAAAACTTTAGGTTATTGTAGTTTCAAAAAAATTGATTAGAACCTTGTGTTTATATGATGTATTTATTTATGAAAGATTTATGACACTAATTTTGAATAGATCTAAAATTATAATTAAAAGACATGTTATATTTGAGTTAAATTTAAAAAATAAAATAGAATTTGAAGATGTGTCTAATATTTTTAAAATTAAATGTTTTTTAGAAAATGATGTGAATGTGAATGATGTATCTTGTGTTGATGATTCTATTTATAGTAAATAGCATTTAAATTCTTAAAATAATATAATAATTTCCAACTATCCACGTCTCAAAATGCCTAAAAAAACTATTTTAGTTCCTAATTTAAATTTCTTTTGATAAATAACACCGAAATAATTTTAGGAGTAATGAATTTTTTAAAATAATTTTATTATCCTAATTTAACCATTTTCAAATCATCTTAAAATATTTTAATTTATTTTCAAAATCCTTTACATTATTCTTAAAATATTTTAAAATTGTTTTCAAATTTTTCCAAATAGTTCTTAATTCTTCAATTTTCAAAATCTACCAATTTTTCAAAATAATTTAATCCCCTAATGCTCTTCCATTCCACACATCTACCCTGATTTATGCAAAATTAATTTTAAAAAATATTTCTAAGATTAAACAAATTTATTAATAAAAATATCTTCAAAATATTTTGCTAAACGTCGAAATCCACCAATTTCTCAAAACAAATTAATTCCCTAGTGCTCTTTCACTCCACACATCCACCTGACCTATTCAAAATTAAATTAAAAAATATATTTTTAAAATTGAACAAACCTATTAATAAAAATATCTTCAAAGATATTTTCCTAATTCCTTTAATTTATAAAAAAATTAAAAAAAAAATCTATTACATCAAATTATATAATTTTTTATTGATTTTATTTTTTTTAAATATAAATTAATCAATAGAAAATAAGACCCATTTCATTATATTAGATAATTCATGTTTCTCTAATATTTTTAGTCATAATTACTAGTTTAGTGATTGGAATTAATCTTCCTTTACTATTAATCTGCCTCCTACAACTTCGGGTGGCCACTAGTTGGAGAAATGTCACATCTGGTAGTCTGTTCCCAGGCCAACAAAGACCACACCTTTTTCGAACAAAAATTAAGAAATATCTTGGAGACCTCCTTTGTGGGGTTTCCCAAAACCATGTTTTACATTGCTCAAAGGCAATCAATTTCTCTTAAACTACAAAAACATTTCTCCACTGCTATGTGGCTCTAAATCCACATTGCTATAGACATGTCATCCAAGGTGATTGCTACATGCTACAACACATCATGGCCAATCTTATCTATAGCAATAGTTTTATGCCAATTACCATTGGTTATATAGCTGTCATCCTGCACGCAATATTAGGAGGCTGAATTTTGGATTATGTATAATTATTTTAAATAAAAACGAAGTACTTGTTTAAATAACAACTGCCCTGGCACATACTGACGTCGTCTAACACAACAATTGG
This sequence comes from Torreya grandis, assembly GCA_037957365.1. NCBI lineage: Eukaryota > Viridiplantae > Streptophyta > Pinopsida > Cupressales > Taxaceae > Torreya > Torreya grandis. The sequence continues at coordinate 2,852,946 of JARHVA010000943.1, read as the reverse complement.
CTTAATAATAAAAATAATAGCAATACTACGTGATATTAAAGCTTCTACTACAATAATAAAAAATAATTTGATACTTTAAAATATCTAAATATAATATAGAGTAAAAGATTTCTGTGTCAAATTTCGTTACACAATAAATCTTTTCATTCTGTACCATTGAGATTTGTTATTCCGTGAAGTATGAAAAGTAAAAAAACTAAACAAACATTAGTACATTGCTAAAGCACATTTGTATTCTTGTTTAATATTGACCTTGAAGTTATGTTTTATTCTAAACAATGCAGGGACATACAAGATTGAATAGACATAATTTTACTAGATTTTGCTAATCAAATTTATTACACCTAGTGAGGTTATTCCCAAAAAGGAAGTGTTATAAAAAATTGTATAATATATGAAATTTATTACACCTAGTGAAGTTATTCTTTGAAAGGAAGTGTTATAAAAATTTGTATAATATATGAAACATTTAGTTCAATTTTTTTAAAGATAATAAACACGTCAAAATTGATTTTATAGAAACTTCAATGTTTAGTTTGATACAAACCATTCAATGTTTAGACCCTTGTCTCATTATTTATACATTATAATTAGGTTGTTTAACTTTTTATAGTATCAATTCATTTATTGTATATAGAGACCAAAATAGTTATATTTTTTTAGAAGTACAATTCCATCGTATTTATTGGAGTTAAGTCTAAAAACTAAATTCATTAAATTAATGGGTGTAGTTTTTTGCCTTTTGATCTTAACTTTTTTTGAAATTCAAGTTAAACATGAAAAACTAATATCCTGAAAGTAATGGTTGTCTAGTTTTTATTTGGTAGGCTTGACATTTTTAGGCCCTCTACGTTAAGTCCAAAATAGTGACAAAGGGAAAAGATATGATGAGCCCATTCAAAACCACATATATATTCAATAGACATGTGTCTTTTACTTCATTTGTATTATATTTTAATTTAGTATATTACACCCATTTTGTTTAATGTCTTATAATGCCAACTCATTTATGTTATAGAGACAAATTCTTTCTATATAGATAATTAGCAGTATAGTTCAAACCAAATACCTAATAGTAGAGTTCAAGCCAAATACCTATAAGTAAATATCTTCCACATTTAAATACAATGCAATCAAATCATATTCTCCTTTTTATCTTAACCATTGTCTGCACTTAGTGTATAGTGTGAAATCCTAGTATCAAAAATCAATGATGGAAGGAGTTTTCTATGGATTTAATCAAGGGTTCGCAAAAATCAATGGGAAAAAATTCATCGTGGTATACATAGATATACTCACAAAATATGGCCAATTTTTTCCTTGTCACGTTATTTTGTAATAAGCATGGTGGGAAAAACATTCATAGAGATAATTCAAAATTTACATATTACTCTAAAGATCACAATACATAATCATGATCCCATATTTACCATAGATGTTTGGAATTATTTTTTCTCTTATTTTGTTAATCAGCGGAGTCACAATGATTTGTAACACATGCTTTAATGGGAAAACTAAAGTGGAAAATAAGTAATTAGAGGTTTATCTATGTTGTTTTACTTTAAATAAACAATCCTAATAGGTTGAATAAATATCACAATCATAATGATGATATAAAACTTTCATAATTGTTTATAAATGTCCTCATTTATGAAACTATATGGATATCACACTCTATATACTACATCATCCTTTAATTTTCAAGCAAGAGTTTGCATCATATAAAACCACATTCACTACCAACAATAAGTAATTTATAGTCTTATAGAGAACCTGGCAATGTCATAAAATCAAATGCAATAATATATTAACCAACACAAATGTGAAATAAATTTAGAAGTACAAGATTAGGTTTTCTGAGGATTTAGTTATTTAATTAGATGTCCTTGAAGCAAAGAAAAAGGATTAAAAACTATTACCTAAATAGTATGGCACTTATTAAATATTGCATAAGATCAACAATGTGGGATACAAGTCAGAGTTACCTAAGTAAAAGAAAAATGCATCCACCATTTCATGTTTCATATTAGAAAAATGTTATTGGAAAGAATGTCATATCCCAAAAAGAGTTAAAAAAATAGATGAAGAAAGAAGAATCATCATAGAATCTGAAGTGTTCACTAGATGTGAATGAAAATGATGCAAACGAGGGGGTTCATAGAGTATCTCATCAAGTGGAAGATCCTACCCAATGAAAATGTGACATAAAAAGATGAAACCTTCATACAAAAGCATCTTCATTTGGTCAACATTTAGGATAATAGTTATTTGAGGGGTGGGCATATGTTGGGTGGAATGTAGGGTAATGGAGGATTAAAGTGTCTCTTTTTTATCTTGAAAATATTAATATTTGAACTTAGAAAGACTTTTAGAGACATTTAGATAAAGAATTTTATAATAATGTATTAAGATGAACTATGGAATTTTAAAATATATAATACCCATATGAGAAAAGTATGTCAAATTGATGCATTTTTAACAATCACAAAGTATCATTTTATGAAAAAATAAGTAGATTCCATGTGTACAAACACATTTTTGGAGTAAATGAATGGATTTTTGTATGAAATTCCACATATAGATAGAGGAAATGCCAAAGATTGTTGATAATTTTTTAAATTTTTTTCAAATATATAAATACTTTTAAAATAATTTTACAATTCAAGAAAGATTAAAAAAGGAAATTTCAGGTTTAGGAACACAAATTTTTGACATGAACATTATTAAAAAAATAAATAAAAGAAAAAAATTCAAAACATAGCCAACAATGTGTATATTGTTGAGCTATGCATTTTATAAAATTATTATCAAAGGTGAAAAAGTTATTAAACTATTAGTAATGATTTATAAATGAACCATAACAACGTATGTTAATTAGAAATAAATAAATATTTAACTTTATATTAAATTTATATATTCAAAAACTATGTTCTATCACTTATAAAATTATATAATTATTTTTAATAAATATATATACCTACAAAAATGTGTCTATGAAGATGGAAAAAACACATGGAATGATCAAAAGTTATGTTGGTTGATCTATGACAAGGTTTTAAACTAGGTTTGGATCCCCCAAGGCAAATTTGGAGGACAACTCCCAAAGATAAAAGTATTATGCCACATACTTGAAATAAAAATGTTTATATGGGTTGATCCTAATTTCAAAATACAATAAACTACAAAATTTATAGAAATATTCTTTGATAAAAATAGTAAATTAGGCCTAAATTTATGAAAGCCTCCCTAAAATAAAATTGCACTGACTATGCAGGATAAATGTAAGTTGAAATTATATGAAATGACTTGAAAACACAATCATGTTAGATAACAATGATTTTAGTTTACTACGACATGTTTTTAGGAAGTGGATAGGAGCGTACTATGGACTTGTTTGGATACTATAGCTACATCATGGTTGATTGTATTCTTTATTTATTGATATGGGCCTATGAAACACTTGTTAAAGGTTTAATTTTGAGCTCTATGTTTTGATATATCTTGTGAAATACATGAAAATATCAAACCTTAGTCACGTTGTAATGTCCCCTTTTTTGGCTAAAAGACAAAATAAGGGTTTTCCTTAAAATCCCAATATTAAACATATCAATTTTTAAATTTGAAATTTGAAAAATAAACCAACCCTAGAAAAAAAAATGAAACTTCAATACACACCCAATCTCACCAAACCCTTGACAACAAAGTACAAGGGATAAATAGACAATTTCTAGCAATTGATTCAACCTTAATTCACCCTAAAACATGCAAATATGAGCAAAAACTAAAAATTAAGGAAAGTGTACCTTTTTCCACTTGAATGAGGATAAATTTATAAAACATACACGCTGGAAAATATCTAATTTTTCTCCAAAAATTAGTACTTGTTCTCCTTCCAAAATCTTCCCCAAACCCTTGCAATCACCATAGAAAAAATGCCAAAAATCTCTGAATAATTATGTCACCATTATAGGGAACTCAAAGTGACCAAATGAACTCTCATGTGAAGTCTCCCCAAGTCAAAAGGCTGCAATAAATTTAAAATTAAATATTCTTCAAAAACTAGGGTCTAGGTCACCCTCAAGGACCTTCCAAGCTTGCTTAACTAAATCGTCACAATTTGAAAAAAAAACATAAATTATTTATCAGGCCAAAATCATCATTTCATGAAATCAATATTCACCATAAAATTTTGTCAAATAAATAAATAATAATTCATAAAATTATTATTTATTTTTTCAATCAATTAACCCTTAGAATCCTTACCAATCATCCAACAAAACCCAATGCCACACTTTAGAAAATTAACAATAAATTATAACAACTAGTTTTGAATAATTGGACACCCAATTTATCCTCAAAACCCTCTCCAAAGATCACCAAGACAAATCACCCCACTCTTAGGGCAAGCATAAAGTATTATTTTTGTAAAGTGGTATCAAAAAACATCTTTTTATTGATAAATCAACTCAATACCATGGGAGCAATTATTGGGCATACATCTCAATCATTATTCAAGTATGAAGATTCACAATATAAAAATTCAATATATGAAGAATAAGATTTCCACATTGCATTTGTACCTTCCAAATGGGGGTGAACCACCTTGGTGGAGGGGAGGGGGAGTGGGTAAAAGACCTCAAAACACCTCCTTACCAAATTTTTAAGTTTTCTTTTCTTTTCTTTGTTCATCTATCAAGCTGACGTCCTTCTTTTTCTAAATATATTATTAAATTAATTTATTTAATAATAAATAGTAATTAAAATTACTTATAGGTAATAACCTAATAATTATTTATCCTTTAATTACCATAGTGGTAAAAAAATACTTTTAAAAATATTCTATTAATCAACTAGCATTTATTTATATAGATAAATGATAAAAATTACTATTCGTGAAATCATAATTAATTAATAAAATAAAACCCTAAAAGTGATCCCTTAGCATATGGGGAAAGTAGACTAAAGGCCTTTAGTACCTATTCATAAATGATCCAGAAATTGGGACATTACAACCATCTCCTCCCACAATTGCTTTCTCTTAAGCAATTCCAAACAAGGCTTCCTTGATATTACATCTACTACCACATTATTTTTAACTTTCACATATTCAATATCAAAATAATAAGCTTTCACCTTGATTACCCACTTTTGTTTCCTATCATTCAATTCTTTTTTATTGAGGAAAAGCCTCAAACTATTGTTATTCAAGTTTACAATAAATTTTCCACAAACCAAATATTGTCTAAACTTAGTCCAAGCATGCATGACCGCCAACATCTCCTTGTCATAGATTGAAAACACCTTTTCCTAATCCTTGAGTTTTCTAATCTCAAAAGTAATAGGATGATTATTCTACATTAGTGCAGCCCCTATTCCTTCACCTGAAGCATCACATTCAACCATAAAAGGATTAATTTTTTTTGGAATAGCATGTATCGAACAAGAACACATTACCTTCTTGAGTTTTTCAAATGCTAGTTGGGTTATTCTTGACTATTTGAAATCCCCTTTCTTAGTCAAATCAGTCAATTAGGAAATAAGTTGTAAGAAACCTCTCAAAAATATCTTGTAGTAACTATAAAGACCATAAAAACCTCTCAATTGTGTGAGTGTAGAGGGAATAGGCCAATCCGTGATGGTTGTAATTTTTTGTTTATCCACTTTCACATTTTATGAATTGATGACATGTCCCAAATACACAGTTTTTGTTAGTCCAAAATCACACTTAGATTTATTTGAAAAGAAAGAATGCTACCCCAAAGTGCCCAAAACCAAGTCCAAGTGTCTCGAGTACTCTTCCAAAGTTTTGATATACACAATAATGTCATCAAATAAAACTAGAACAAAATTCCTTAGATATTTGTTAAATATGTTGTTCATACATGACTAAAAAGTAATAGGAGCATTATTTAATACAAAAGGCATAAACAAAAACTTATAATTCCCAAAATGACATCTAAAAGTAGTTTTATGAAGATCCTTTTCTTTTACCTTGATTTTGTGATAACTGAATCTCAATTCAATATTGGAAAAGTAAGTGGCACCATTAAACTCATCAATCAATTCATAAATCCTAGGTATGGGATACCTATTATTTATGGTATTTTTATTTAACAACCTATAATTAATATACATCCTCATAGTGCCATCCTTTTTCTTTACTAGCACCACTGAAAAAGCAAAGGGATTGGAGCTAGGCCTTATGTGCCCCATGTCAAGCAATTTTTTGATTATCTTTTCAATTTTTTCTTTAAAATATCTTGGGTGATGATATGGCATGATAATAATGAGTTTGTCACCCAATTCTAATTCAATATTATTCTCAAAACCTCTATGTGGTGGTAACCCATGAGGTAGCTCATTGAAAGTATGAACATGCTTATCAAGAATAGCTTGTAACTCACCATGTAAGAACTATTATTATTATTTTTTCCATTTTTTTTACCATAATAAGGAAACTTACTACCCATGAAATTTGGCCCCTCCTAAAATCCCTTTCCATCCTCTTCATGGACACTTCTTGTTTATAACTATTAGCTATACCCTTGAGTACCACTTCTTTGCCCTCTTTAAATAATTTTAGCTCCATGGTCTTATAGTTTTAGGTAAACTCACCTAATGAATGTAACCATTGAACACCTGAAATAATATCAATTTCCCCAATGTCAATAACTTAAAAATCATCAATTACCTTGAGCTTCCCAAGAGTGAGTGGAAGTTATGGAATCTTCTTAGAAGAAAAAATAGTGAAACATTGAATCCCTTGCAATCCATGTTTTCCAATGCCATATTCTTAACCAAGCCTCCATCAATGAAGTTATGTGTGTCTCCACTATCAACTAATGTAATCACCTTTAGTACCCTTAATGTGCCTTTCACACAAAATGCATGATACTTGGGAGCTCCTAAAAGAGAAGCAAGTGTTTTACCCAAGTATTGTGTGTTCTTCTCATGTACATTATCATCAACAACATTTTCATTTTTCTCAACATTAGTATCAATAATATCAAAATATGAATCATCATCAATTAACTCAATGTAATGGGCTTGTCTTTTAGCCATAAAATGGTGACCCTTAGTCCATGGATCTTTGTAATTGAAGCATAAACCTTTCCTTCTCAATTCATCACTTGTATCTTTCATATTGTTTCTATACGGCAGTAATTTATGTATAGGAACATAGGACTGAAAAGGCTTCATTGGTGGCATATTAGGTGATACCCTAGGCTGCCCACTTGGTGCCTTTGGTTTCCCACTAAAATCAGACCTTGGCTTCCCTATATTTCCCACTTTTAGAAGCAAATAAGTAGCTGCCCTATTGTCCAAACATTACCCCTATAAGTTGAACATTTTAGATACAAATCTTTAGTGATCACATCTTGAAAAGAAAGAGGGTTGAAATATTTTACCAAACCTCTCAAAGGCTCAATCAAATCCTCCATAAAGAGAACAAACAAATTTTTTTCACTAACATTTGGTACCATGACCAAAATATTTTTAAAACTAGCAACTTACCTTTCAACATCATGATCTTGCTTGAGTTGTGCCAACTTACAAAAGTGGACTTCTATATCACTTCTAACAAACCTCTCCATTATCCTCTTCACAAATTCTTTGAATTTAGTAATAGATTCATGGCCTTGTGTGATTATTCCATGAAACCACCACTCATGAGAAATATCCTCCAAGTGTAGTATGAAAAATTTGACAGCCTCATCCTCAAACATGGGGTTGAGTGATAAATAGGTCTCCAATTTTTACAACCATGATCTCATTGGAATTTTATCAGTACCATAAAAATTATGGAGATAAACCTTACCCAGCCTTTGTTTCAAATATCTATGGGGTTGTATGCTTGGTTCTCTTGATTTTGACTCATTCTTCATCTCACAAAAATCATAAAAAGATAAGAGGGATTGTGTGTCAAACCTGAGGGATACATACTCTTTTTTTCATGTATCAAGTGGGTCACACATTGGTGTCTCAATATCTATCATTGGTTCTCTCTGAAAAAAATAGCCTTGAATAATTTATGAGGAGGTTTGGTGGAAAGCTTCTCATTTTCACTTGAATTTCCTTCTCCATTGAAGGGATGGATCTTGCATGGAGCTCAAGTAACCTTCAACATATCTAAAAATTGCATACCCAATGTATGCTAAAGATCATTTTGGCTCTCTTTGATCAAGCCATACAAAAACATAACCTATTCTGAAGTAAACCCTTAGTCATCGATAGATTTCCTCTTCTCTAATAATATAAAATATTTTTCTTTGCTTGCATCCAAATCAATACCAAACTTCATAGGTGAATAAGATCAATGGTCTAATACCATTCTAATTCCCATTTTGGGCTAAAATACCAAATAAGGGGTTTCCTTAAAATCCTAATATTATGCAAATAAATTATGAATTATGGAATTTGAAAAATCAACCAACCCTAGTTGAAAAATCAAGCCTCAACACACATCCAATCTCACCAAAACCTTGGCATCAAAGTACAAAGGATAAATAAACAATTTCCAATAATTGATTCAACCTTAATTCACCCCAAAACATGAAAATATGAGCAACAACTAAAAATTAAGGAAAGTGCACATGCACTAGTTGGTAATTGGATAGTAAAAGGGAATAAAAATGCATTTGTAAAAATATTTGAGTTGGCCTGAGAAACCTCTTATAATTGAGTGTTGCCTACATAACTCAAATAGACCTTAGGCTAATGTAGTTCTCCCTCTTAAGGTGATTGTTTGATATGTGATTATGCAACTAGAATGACTTTAGCTAGATGATTGATTGAAATGTTTGAAAATATATGCCCTTAACCTAAAATAAATAATACTTGGACTTGGGTATTGACTATTAGAATGCTAAAAAGTTGAAATAGGTAATAATAGTGCTCTTTTTCTCAGTATGCTTTGATTTTACTAGAGATATCTTGTGGGGTTATAATGAATATATTTGACATGATTTTATAGGATAATATTTAGAATAATTTAGCTAAACAACTTTATTTGATACATGGGAGAGCTATTTCATAATGTATTATTTTAAAAGAGTGACTTTTAGAAGGTAGGAGATAAGGCTACACTAGGGGACAAGGTCATAGTGCAGCCTTGTCTGGATAGCATAAAATTATCCCAGAGGACCATAAAATTTTGGGACAAGAATAACAAGAGCATGTAGGTTGAATAAATATGAATAAAACTAAAACATGAATGTTTTTACTATATTTTTAGTTTTTAAAAGATAATGAGTGCTCTCTAATAGGTTAGAAGTTAGCTAAATGATGAATAATCCAAGTAAGGGCAAGGATGCCAAGAATAAACATTATCAAGGACTTAATGATTAATATTATATGTTTACATTTACCCCCACTTTATTCTAGTACTACATGAAGTGAAATTACTATAGTAAAGTAGATGCAAACCTAAGTGTTTATACACACTTTATCTTTGGATGTCAAAGTTGATTGTGCAAGATGCCTTAATATAGTAAACCTGTAAAAATGCCATTAAAAATAAATTTTTTCTCATATTGAAAATTTGAATTTTTTTATTTTTAATTTAAAAAGAGATCTAGAAGATAAAATTAACCATTATCTTGGAACTGGTGAAGTTCAAGCTCCATTGTTGAGACATTTGGAGAAGTGTTGACATGAAGTGAATTGAGAGCGATCAAGTCTCAATTCAAAAACCTTTGAATGCTCTTGAGTTGGAAGGTTTGTATGATACAAATCTCATTTGACTAAATTGAGTACTATATAAAAATATTTGAAGAGATGTAATCACAAACTATGGCCCAATACATATTAAAAAAGTGAAACCATAGATGATGAGTGTCTGTAAAGTATAATGTGGCCCACTTGTAGTTGAGATGAATCACATTGCTACAAACAAATATAAATTCTATTTGAAACTTGAAACTTAAGAATTTTTAAAATGGAATTGTATAAATGTGAACATTAATGAATATCATGATCCATATATCTGTATTATATTGAAATGTCATTTGAAACTTGTGAATTTTTTTGCTTTTAAAACTTTTGAAACTATAGTGATGATTGCACATGTATGCCACATTCCCCCATAATTTGAAAATATTAAATCATTTTTCCATTTTAAAAATGTATATTGCCATAAATATAAAATTTTGATCATGATGCTTGAATCTTATAATAAATCCCATTATGATGCCCCCTTTTCAGATGAGATATATAACATGCAAAATTGCTAATATTAAAAGAAAGCATATTTGAAAGATATATCATTATACATTATTTTTAAATTTCATGAATTCATAGTATTAAATATAATATTGAATTTTCATAAACATGTGTTAGAGAGATATATCGTTGAAGCATAGAACTAATGTATGTATGATATACATCATAGAATTAGAGTAAAACTATAACATCTAAGTGATGTATGACATATATCATTACATCATAGTAAATTAGATAGAATGCATTATATGAATCATGGAATCATAATAGTAAGTAAAAAACTTGGAAGTAATGTAATAAAATTTATCACGCATCTTACATAATATGTCACGCATAAGGCCTACGAGGCCACATACAAATGACATGTATATGTATCTTAACACACAAGGTAAAAGGCCACACACAAATGACATAATGATGTCATAAAAGAAAATAATATTGATCATACAAGGACAAGGTCCACACACATAATAAGCAATCAAGTCTAACATATCATTTAGTAAAATAAGAATGCAAAGCAAAGCATGTAGCAAATGAGACTAGTATAGTTCCATAATATGTACGAATTTGAATGTTAACAAGTAGCATATTTAATGTAATAAATGTGAAAAATATGAGTGATTAACAATAATTTTTTATGACATGTAGTTCAACATGGAATAAATCTTGTGGATAAATACAACATATAAAAGTGTTAAAGGAAAAAAATTGATGCCCCAAACTTAGCAATTTTGTTGGGTTATAAGGAAATCATGACATCAAAAAATTATGTAGAAGTATGTCCACTATCAAATGCAAGTACCTTGATTTAAAAATTATGTTTTAAAAAAAAAACCTCTACTTCATTACAGATAGAAGCATCAATTTCAAGATAGAAGTATCAATTCTAGTGTCCCTATTTCTATTGTGGTGTTTACTCTGGGAAAGAGCTAATTTCTAGAAGTTGATGAATCATAGATGAGCATCATCCTCATTATTTATTACCTATGCTTCTCAAAATTTCCCATGCATCAGTAAAAAAGATAAGAATTATCTCTTCTTTGTGTTTAAGTATGCAAATTACTATTTGGCATTATACATTTTATATTAGCCAAATTTACATAATTCAACATTGCAGCAATATATTTTGAATCTCAATTATTTAATTGTCATACTTTTAGTTTAACTTAATCCTTATTTGTTTAGGATAATCTCTCTTTAATCCTTATTTCCAAAAAGGGTTAAACATTTGGTGAACCCAACCTTTGAGTCTTATTTGTGAAACCATCATTTTCTCTACGATTTTCACTTTTTAGATTATCATTTTTTTATACTTTGTATAATCCATATTTTATTAAAATATTTCTCAACATTATATGTGTGCTAAGGATAAAATGAAAGCTTCTTCCATGAACACAATTTTAAAATCAAGAATAACTTATGAGCAAGAAGAATCGTATATTTGTTAAGCCGTAGATATTGATAAGAAGGAATCCAAAATGTCAAATTATCATTGTTACAATATCAAATTAAAAAAAAATACCAAAACCAAGTGTAAAAAAAGAGGCATGTTTGAAAACTTTCATTTCGACATCTAAACTTGAGGTTTTAATAGGCATAATCCCACTCCCACTATTCAACCATGACTTATATTGAATACCTTCATCCATTTATTTATAACCAAAAAGGTAGGCCATATAATCATGGAGATAATCAACATGTTCCTTATACACCAAACATAACACAATTAGATATGATCGATCATAATATTCCTTTATTTAATTGTATTAAATTCTACCAAGTTCACAAAAATATCATGGCTCCTTGAAACAATCTAATGATGTGAAGGTTTCTTCGTGTAAAAAGTTACGACTCATCAAAGTTCCTACATGTTCACATGATGTGAAATCTCATGATAAATAGAAAATGGTAAATTGCAACCAATTGGTACATATTCTCAAAATTTAACTATTCATACAAATCATGTGATATCAATGATGAGATCTATAATATATTTTCAAAATCATGTCACAATTCTCAAATTTTAATTATTCTCATGTCACGCTAAAATTAATAATAATATCATATAAGTTTAACCTATTACATGTGATGTTTTGTAATATCCTTATCCATATAATTATATTATGCCTATGTCACCTTTATTTCATGGTCATGGAGACCCCTCCATTCATTTGTGCCAATATGTATATTATTTTGGTCATTGATCTAAAAATGGGTGCATCTTGTTAAAAAGCTTCTATAAAAGTTTAGAAAAAATGGATTGGGATTGGTTCTATAGTTCTCCCAATGGTGCCATATCCACTTAATGAAATATATAATAAATATTCATTTTTTATTTTGATAAACATGGTGTGCCCAAATTCACATTGGATCATTTGTAAGACTAGAGTTAACATGATTATGAGTCTATCCGTGAATATGTTATAAGGTTTAAATATACATTATATTACTTAAAAATTTTACCCATGGACTTGGAATTACAGTTCATATTATTTAGGTCCCTTGTTCCTTAACTTTCATAAAGAGAATTTCATAACCCTTACACTCCTTTTGATAGTTTATATATGGATGTACATAAGTATTCATCTAAACTAGTGGGAAATAATAACACATCGGAAGCATATTTATTATGAGGAAAAGACTTGGATTAGAATGATTTTAATGGAAGAAAATTGTTAAAATAAAATTATAATCAAAAGAGTGACCAAAAATAAATCCCACAAAGCATTCAGATGTGGGTTCGATAAATCAATTCGGCTCTTAATATTACTTCAAAACCATAGAGTCTTATAAAAAATGATTTAACAATCATAGTGTCCATGTGAGGAGCTTATTTATAACATAATCACCTTGAGACTACTCAAAATAAAAGTCAATGTAACTTTAAATTAGTTTTACAAATGGGATATACACTCAAATGCTTAATCATAAGGGCCATTGGAATAATTCTTTGGGATATATTCTATTACCAATTGGTTGAAGACACTAGGTTGTCCTTACAAATATATTGATCATGGCTCATGTGAATCAACATAAGATTACATTTGGAAAGTTTTGGTTATACCAAATGGGATCCAAAATTGATCATAATCATTATGACATTACTTTTTTCTCATAAAGAACACCTAATTCACTTACTAGATGATGGTGATAAAAATCAACCTATAAATGGAGAAGTAGAGAACTATATGTTTCTATATGATACAAAAATATTTTATCCTAATGAGGATGATTCATCCAGCCAACGTTAATCATCAAATCTAAATATTAAAAATAAAACAAAAATCAAATATTCAAGAAAATAAAAAACATTGAAATAAATCAAAAATTAAAAAAATATTTACATTTGAAATGTTTACTATATTTTTCATATTTAATTTAATTTATGTTATTATATATCATATAATTTACTTACACACATATGTTTCATGGGTACTTGAGTATGACACAAGAATACACTAGAGCCATGATACATGTTCATACAAAAGTTAGACATTTCCTCTACCAGTGTGACACACTATATTGGGGGCATCTTGATTCTATTGATCATGATTGATACATGTTTTATTATTTTATGGTAGCTTTACTTTATCTTTTCGAGCCTATATACTAATGATTATACATGCCTATACTCATGCAATTATATTACATAGTGTATTTGATATTCTATTCTATAGAACATTTTGACAGCACACATATGCAAGGACTAGTATGACATGCTTATGATAGTTTATTTTATTTCACTTCTTTCATCTTATCACATGGCTTGTTTGAGTTTACTTCTTATTTGTTTCCTTGTATTGATTTTGGAAAATTTTAACATGTTCCTTGTTTGTTGGTCCTAGTTGCTTGAGTGTTGATTTTCTATTTGGTGTGTGGACATTTTAACATGTCTCCCCTTTGAGTGTGCATAATTTGAACATGCATCTTATTTTCATTTTCATTATACCTCTCTTTATGTGTCATTGATTAATCTTGTGTGTGTTCTAGATTTTAAGTTGAGATTATTACTTATAAACATTTCCATGATCCATATCATGAATCTTAGGGCTTTTTATGTTTAGATACTATGAGATTCATTTATAGATATACTTATTTATTATTTAACTATATGATTCTTTTCTACATGACTCATATATTTGTAACATGGATATACTATCATTTAGAGATAAGGTGACTATCACATCTCATTCACCTCACCTCAAAATGGGGGTATATTAGTGGGGCATGTCATAGAGACATGAGTCCACATACACACTATTAGAATAATTGGTAGAATTTGATACAATTTATATGGTTCAAATATACACTTAGGTTAGAATATTATACATTTGTCACCAATTTTTAGAAATATGGGACAATGTTTTTTAGATTTGTGATGCATATCATATAAAGGTTATAGAGAAAAGTTTATGTTTTGAGGGATAATTTAGCTTGAGACACATCAGAGGTGTATATTCCATGTGAAATCACCAAATTACAGATACATTATCCAAATTATACCAATATTCATGCACCAATCTTTCCAAAAATCAAAGATTGAGATTTTATCTACTACAATAGTGGGCTCCCTTGAGTACTGCGGTTGATATTATGACCCCTTGATGGTATTGGAACTACTTCTATTTTATGTTTTAATATGGTTACACCATTTGACTTAGGGATATTGGCTATATTTTCTAGATGATGTTTACATTTGGGTTATCCAATTGAGATACATTGATCTCGATGGACTTGGCATAACTCACCCTTATGATGGATTAGGTGAATGATCACCCTTTTATTCCCCACTTCAAACCTCTAAGTTTTAGTTGTGAACCTGTGTGAAATGTTTCATTTAGGAAGTGTCATTACCAAAGCAAACTATTAAGATAAACATGGTTTTATCGACACACATTTATACTCCTTTGCTCTCTT
Organism: Torreya grandis; assembly: GCA_037957365.1. Lineage (NCBI taxonomy): Eukaryota > Viridiplantae > Streptophyta > Pinopsida > Cupressales > Taxaceae > Torreya > Torreya grandis. The sequence goes on along the minus strand of JARHVA010000943.1, from coordinate 2,837,808 downwards.
TTCTTTCAAGCAATTTTAGTTATTCATTTTTAAATTATATGCAACAAATACACATGTAACATGATCTTAGTTGTATATCATACACATCATAAAAAATTAAAATAGGGATCAAGTCAAATCAATGTGTGGTGTACACACCACAATACACATTTATTTCCTTTAAAATAGTATTTTCATCCTTATAAATTACTAAATTAAAGGGGGGGGATGAAGATACTCAAATATAGATTTTACATGATAAACTAGTCTTACACACTTGGTAATTGTCACTTAAGGGTTTACCCTTCAGTTCTTGGCTATCCCTCAGTTGAAAGGCTTGTGGTCTTCATTTCATTATGCCTAAATGCTTATCTCATGGCCTAACCCTAGTATTTTAATTACCCAGATCATGTGTACCCCAAAATATGCTTAAACCCTAATATATATTTTTCACTATTAGTTATAAATGTTTATCATTTCTCTATTCTCCCAAAAACTACCATGTAAACATGGACATTAGAATTGACACTAGTGTCCTAGATCCAACACTAGTGTTTATACCCTTTAAGCATTCAAATTTTCAAATCATTTGATATATATAGGTCAACCTATTTGTATTAATTAATTCTATGTGATATTATTTTCAAAAGGTGTGGTATAAATACAAAATAAATCCCACTCATTATTCATTTATAAATTACCAAGTAAGCACCTATTTAATCTCACTAAATAATTTTCAAAACTGATTTATACTACCCTATTCTTTCCTATTTTGAGATCAATCATTAGAGTAGTCTTCTTACAAATTTGAAGCATTCAAGGAATAACTCAAATTTGAAATTTATATCATTACATGCAATCACATATAATTCATTAAACCATTATTCACACATAAACCCATATAAAGGGGAAAACTACATCAATCTGAGGCCCACTTTGGAAAATCTTACAGACATTGAGCTCTTTAAGGTCATATTAACTTTACCTGAGCCCATTAACCCTCATTTTTCAAGGTGACATGACCTAACTAGATGACCAATGATTTTGATCAAAGTACTTATATCCATAACCTATTTCTAATCTAAATAGGAAGTCTTCAAGGTTACAAATAACCCTAATAGGTGTAGGTGGGATTTATAAAAATTGAAGTGTACTTCACTATGGACACAAGCATTAGTTTTAGGATAGAAGCACTAGTGCTAGTGTCCCTATTATGATGGTAGTGTCTAGGCTGATAGAGATCTACTTTTCAAAATGTGATGAATCATAGTTGAGCATCATCCTAACTGTGTTTACACATTCACTTCTCATATCTAATTTATCATCAATAAACAAGCTAAGTTTTATCTCTTCTTTGTGTTTAAGCATGCAAATTAGCATGTATCATTATATTTTATATATTCAAAACATAAATCAACACTTTAGAAATATATTATGAATCAATTTTTTTTAATTATACTTCCTTTAGAGTAGCTTACTCCTTGGTTGTTTAGGATAATCTCTCTTTAATCCTTATTTCCCAAAAAAAGTTAAATAAGGAGCTAGACCTTTTGGATGAAAAATAAATGACAACACTTAATAACCTCAAGGCTTACCAAAATAAGTTATGATACAACTATGATAAGTACATTAGATCCTAATAATTTTAAATATGGGACTTTGTTCTAAGGTAAAATTAATGAAATACCAACATCGATCAAGAAAATAAAAGGAATTTTGATCCTAATTTCCTATGTACCTACATCATTACTTCCAAATATGGTTCATGTACCTATAGGTTAGATATATAAGATGGTTAATAAGTCTATGATCCCATTAATATCATGCATCTCAAGTGTTTATACACTTGAGAACAAATCATTATATATGATTACCCATATGATTGGGGGTACATACACTTCACTCTATCCATCCATATCTAAATCCATCCCATCAACCACACATTCCATTTTCTAATTTAACCTTGGTGAAGGCCTAAAGGTACTAAAGCAAACAACATGGCTGACATGGTTAGAGCATAATAACCTCTTTGCAGTAGGATATTAGAATATAACTTGGATCATATCTAGGCTTTGTAGTATTTAAAGAGCTTTCATTACTTCTTTCCATCCATTTATCAACCATTACATATCACTTCCCACTCTTCATAATTGAATAAGTTTTCTCTTTACTATTATTTTGGTGTACATACATAAATCCAAAAATCCCTAAAAATCAGAAAGCTAAAAAAATGCTAAAAATCAAAAAATGCCTAGAAATTTTTTAAAATAGATATAAAGCCACAAATTTTGAAAAACTTTTCTCATCCTAAGTTAGGTTTCCAATATTTGAGATAGCATGAGCATAATCATTACCATTTCATTGGCATATATTGTTCTCGTATTAAAACCTCATGCATAAATCATTGCCTAGGGGCATATTAAATTTATTATTATCATCAATATTTACACATGGATGGTAACTTGGTGAATTTCAAGATGTTTTCTATTTATTTTCATTTATAAGTTTGTGTGTGTTTGTTTTTTACTTGCTTGGTTGCCTTTTTTTTCACTTTTCTATCATTTTTTCTTTATTGAGTCAATCCTCATGCATACTATGGCTAATTCATCATGGTGTATATTGTCATGTGTTACATAGAAAAATTCAAGTTTTTAAACACTTGTGGATACATGTGATTTTAAGGAAAAATATAACCTATCTACCACTACATCATCATATCCTATACACCATCATCATCAATAATCACAAATGAATAAATATGCTACCATGAAAAATCTAAATTAGGAGTAACTATCATGTCAATAAAAACTAGTACTATATAGTATACTCATATCCATAAATCCATCACATCTATAATTTAAGCATGTCACATCAATAAATATCCCACATCAATAACATATATAATCATTTATCACATCAGAATAACATACAAATAAACATCCATCACACCATATGCATAACATCAAAACCATGATATCCATTATCATCACACTATAATACATCACAAAATTTAGAAATGGTACCAGTGAAAATAATCATCATATATAAATAATAAATGTCTAAATATATCAATTTATATGTATAAATAAAGATATAAAAGTATGCCATCAAACTCAATCCTCACTTTATCCATCTAGAGGTGAACTCTGTCTAGGGTGAGCCTTTATTGATTAGGCTGATAGTGCTCTTTGCATTGATGATAACCATGTTAGATGGTTGGATTTAATTTGAGGACATCTCTTCCTTGAAGGAACAATTTTCTCATATAATCTTAAATAATATTACTTCTCCCTAGTTTTTCTTAGAGATTTTGCATAAACGTGGCCTAACCCCTATATATTCACCACCTATCACATTATATCCCTCTGAGAACACAGGGTTTACACCTTTGAATCCATAGTGGCCAAAGTACCATCCCACCTCACTAATTGGTTAGTCAATCAGGTCACCTCTATTGTAAATCATGCCACCTTTTAATCTTTCTCACTCTAGAGCCTCTAAATTTTGACAGTCATCTAGGTATCCTCTACATTAATATAATCTATATTGACATCTTGTAGTGGCTTATAATTGATATGTAACCACTCTAAACTCTAATCTACATATATTTGTATCCCTGGTAAGAATATCTTTCCATATACTATCAATCAACTATATATCCCCCATCCTCTATGGTTGTTGTGAGGGTCTTATTGCATTACCTCCTGTAATCACTTTAACTATTAATGGCACCATTGAATCAATATACATAGGCACTAATGACCCCTCTGATGCAATGACTATCTTCACATTTCAATCTAGTACTCATGCTAGGCCTCCTCCATCATGCTAATCCTACTATCCCCCATCTTACTCATCTCCATCATGTTTATCTCCTTATTAATCATATCTCCCTATTTGTTATAAAATGGATATCTACCTCACTCCTCTACTCCTTCCTCTGAGTTAGAATCTAAAATTCATCATGTATCCTCTCCTTTATTTTACTCAACTTGTGGTGAATTATTATCAATATCTCAGGCCTTACTTGTGTCCACCATACATTATAACCAAAAATCACACTAACATCAGCTATCCATGTGCTATCATCGTAGGGTACAATCTATATTAGGGCCCAATCTATGATATCTCCTTGTCAATCCACCCTAGGTCCATGCTGTGGGACCTCTTTACACACCTTGGGGAATACATGTGACCCTATGGGAAGATCCTATTTTAGTTTAAATTGTCTCTAAAACCTATATAAACCTTATCACTCAATGATATAGCCTTTATGGCTAGTGATATAACACTCTTTCATCATATAATCCTTGCATCTCAGATCATCTATCTAATGAAATTATATCCTCCTATAAGGTCACCAGTCAATCTATGTAGATTATATCTCATTATTTAACCATCTATAAATCTAAAGGTCACCCATGTGCCCATGACATACTCATCATTGTATATATTAGTGTGTCTTTATAGGCCTCTCAATAATAATATGCTCCCAAGCCTAGACTTGTAGTAGTGTTGATGGCCTAATTTTCTAACCATCATGGTACATTTTCATACGTAAATCAATATATAATAATAAAAACACTATATGACCCCATGTAAATATAGCTACATAAACCATCATGTCACAAATCACCCCTAATAGTTCCAACTGAAAGAACTAGTTGGTCTTGTCAGGGAAAAAGATGTTGATAAGAACCAAGAGTAACAATGAAAGTTTATCTAATATATAATCTAAAAAACATGAATCTTTATCTAATCCCTCCCACTATAGTAGTATATCTGTCACATGTCACATATTACAAACTCTATAATAACATTGTTGGTCTCACATATGTCTAATAAATGTGGCTCTCACATAGTAGGATCCATAGGATTCTACAAGGTAATAGTCATCTCACTAGTTGGGAGATGGAATATGTTTGTCTCTAAATGCCAACACACTTCCAACGTATTCAATATATCCTTATTATCTCGAATCTATAACATCAATGTAATATGATATAAACCCACCATCTCAAATAGTTTTATCTATAAATCATCCATGGGTGGTTTCTCCTAAAAAACACAACATCATGAGCATACTTAGTGAAAACTCATCATTTTTACACATGTTTCATCATACTTTTACCTTTTTTTCCAATCCATATTTTAGTATATGACCAAAAGTTGATACTAGTGCACACATCATGATGTGTGTATAGATGTCACCACATCTGTGATAACACAACATATATAAAGATGCTACATATTTTTTTGTATATTCCACAAGTTTTCATAGACTACATGACACCTCAAGCCTAATACCTAACATGAAGATGATAATTTTTTACATAAACACTATTGGTTCATGGATATGTTAAAAATTAATGTGTAGATGCCAAACATGAAAATGTTTATGCAAACATCATTACCCTCTATACAAATGTCATTTTCCCTAGCACAAACACCACAAGTAAAGTTTTACTCATAGTTTTTATGCTCACATATTTATTAGGACCCTTTTATGACATATAAATGAAAAATATCACTCAAACAAAACCTGCATACCATTAGACCACCCTCCTTTGGTAATCTTGAACTCAATCACTCTAGTGTCTATTTGAAGGCACATGATCAATTTTAACATGAACACTAGGGGACAATCTAGAACACAAATTATGAAGAGGCTAACATGAAAATGAATAGTGTTTCACCCCCAGCCCCTATTAACTCACCCCATCCACTAAATATTTTGGAAAATCTCCCCCCATTTTCATCATTTGCATAATGTTTTTCACCCAATAAGCTCTAATATTTCCCATTTTCCTAATTTTCTCCTCATTTTCATCATTCTTCATAGATTTTCATTATTTTCTTCCGACTTTCAACATTATTATTCATTTTGAGGGTTTTTTTTAATCATTTCTTCATCGTCTAACCCATACAAGGGTTATCATATCTTCATCACCTATTGCCTAGGGCATCTTCATGTGCCTATTTTTATGGTTTTATCAAAACTATTGATCCTAATAAAGTTATTTCTTCATCATATAACATGGGTAATCCCTGCATGCCAATTTTTTGGATTTTTCTTTATTTTATAATTTATTGCTCCATTTATCCTTTTGAAATGTGATTTCAAAGAGGGGAAAATGTAAACACCTCATTTATGTTAGGCCAGTGTCTTAACTACCCACCATCAACATTATACATTATTACACATGCAGAACCCTAATTTCTTCCATCATCCTAAATTATTGATTCAATTAACCATTTTCATCCCAAATCTTAATAGCATGTCCCTAATCATGTTATTACACTATATCATGACCTTTATTTCATCAATCACATCTTGGATCATATCATCATTATTCAACATCCCCATAATTGAACCTTATAAAATCCCACAAATACCAAAACAATGTTATTTATCTAACAAATTATGTGAATTTAGTTGATTAGTCTTAATAAAAAATTACATGGAATGCTAAATTCCAAATCATCTGAAATCAAAAAATCAAAAAGTCATCTCAAATTGGTGACATCATCAAATCAATTCAAATACCTATGTCAATCAACAAATTCATAGTAAATCTAAAAATTCCAAGTCAATATAAAATCAATGCAATTTATCCATGCTTAGAAATCCCACTTCTTTACACACTCAAATTCCCATATTTATTCCTCAACATCCCTCATTATATGAGAATGAGGACTCATTCTCCACTATTATTCTTGAAATAAGATCAATGGATCACATTCACCTTGAAAAAATATAAAACTAAGGTATGTGAAGATATTACTTATAGACCCCTTTTTTCTCATCAAAGGTATTCATTGAAATTTTTATTAACATAGGAATTGTGCTTTTGTTTCATTTCTAACACTTATGATTTTCTAATAACTTGTTGTGTGTATACACCAATAAACCTAATAGAACTAATTTTATTGAAACTAATATAATGTCTCACTGTTTTACCAATAAAGATAACCTAGTTGAAATGAATAACATGAATCTTGTAGTATCCTATATTGATCCCTATTCTCATTCCACTCATACTCCATATCCTAATTGTAGAATAGTGCAAGACACCTTTTTTACTAATTTTGTGAATTTTGAGTATGAGGAAGCCATCACCAATTTAAATAATATAACTACATAAACCAACTATATCTATTCATCATTTTTTATAATTGTTTCTATTATATCAACCAACATGATATAATCTATTATTTTTGAGTTATATATTGCTAATGCATTGTAAATCCTATTGCAATAATTTATTTCTAGATCAAAACCTATTATCTTAGCTAGCCTAAAATAATAAGTCTCTACTCTAATTTTTGTCTCTATTTCATCAGCCAGCTTGATGCAATCCAGTGATGCCACTCACTCCCATACTACTACATTTACCAATTTGATATAGTCTATTTCTATGTAAAAAACTTCACTAGAAAACCTGATGCAGTATCTTATCCTAGACCCAACTATATTAATCATGTTAAGACCACACATTTTCTTTCCCATTTATTTTAAGTTCACTTCATCCCCTCCTTGAGTTGATCCTCTTTAGCATTGTGAACCTTTATCTCAATATTTTATATATCCCTTATGATTTGATGATTGGGACATCATTGAAGAACTTTCTAAGTTCCCTTATTAAACTTATATCCTTTATCTTATGAATACTTTTTCACTTCATCATAATTAATTGATGCATATTTTATTCAAAACGAACATTACTCAACCTTCACCTATGGGGCAATAAATTACCTTTCCTAAGTCTAAGGATATCATTCTTCAATAATTTTAATAAATCTTCATTCATGTTTATGATATTATGGATGCTTCTCTCTCACTTAAGTTTCCTATCACTTCCATGGTCCCTGATAAAATCCTACTTTATGTGGATAATCCTCTATTGATTAGTGTCCATGTTTATGACATAAAATTCAATAGTTAATTGATAAATGAAGGGCCCAACACCTATTTCACCTCCCTTGAGTTAATTAAGACCCTTAGATACTTTGAATGTAACGTTAATTCTACCCAAAGTATGCATCAATTCTATATAAAATATAAATGCCTCCTCTAGGTTGTTTATGGTTTCCTATCATGCTCCTTTCCATCCTACTTAAATTTAAGGTCATGATATCTAACTCTCCATTATCCTATAACATATTTATTCATCAAACCAAGACTCAATGAATAAGGTAATTCACTTCCCCTACATGTTGATGTGTCCAATTCCCCCATAAAGGTGTTGTATATAAGGTTCAAGGTGACACCATCCCTTGGAATTTTAGACAATTATGAGAATTTGAAATCTTTAAAATACCTACCCTTAAACCTTTGCCTAACATCCATTTCCAATAATACCAAATTTTTAACTATCCCATCAAATCTAACCAAGGTTATAATGGTCACCATAAGATTATGGGAAACATACCACCTAACCTCTAAGATTCCAATAATAATAAGCCTAATGAGACCAATCTTAGTATCAAAACCTCAGACCTCCCTTATAGAATTATATCTTATTTTCTTCCTTTTTGACCTCATTCTCAAAAGAAGTTTACTAATTTTTCCATTTCTATGGTCATTCCTAATAAGTTGGCTTCCCACTCTTCCTCTAGTGATAGAGTGGCCATGTCCTCCATATAGATATTCATACACTTAATTACAATTATGGTTATTCCATTGATGACCCACACTTAAATAGATATACTCAAGCTAAGAATGTGGAAATATTCCATTATTTATCCTCTCTTTAGTTCTATAATGTGTCTTACTCATATTCTCATTGCATTAATTTAGTTGATATTGTTCATTGTATTTCTATTTTACCTAACATTATCCATCTTTTAGTTGATGTTCATAGGTCAGAAATGGATCATCTTCCATTTTCTTCACATAATACCTTAGTTAGTTTTAAGCCTCTTCAGTGCATGCTCCTTAATTGTTAAATCATGGGATTGTATTATTTTTATTTAAGTTTTTATCCTTCGAGAATAATTTCTCCCAATATGTTGGCTAAATTGATTCAACATATATAAAGATAGTTTCCTAAAGAAGATTTTTTGCCACCAAATACATAGCATAACCTTATATGCTTATGTAGACATGTTTTATGATTATATAACACTTCAGTCTTATACACTTAGAAAACTCAGACCTTGTTTGTTCCTCTTAGTTTTATAACCTTCCTACTTCCACAAGTCTTGTATCTAATCTATCTTGCGACGCTTGGCCTATCTATTAGTTTGAACAATATTACGTTGATCACACCAAACTTTTATCTTACCTAGAATCCTTAAAATGTATTTATCTTCCACCTCTATAGGTTTTGAGAATGTACCTATTTTCTTACTCCTTAGACACTAACGTTCAGGTTAGACACTAACATTGATTCTAGTGTTAATCCTAGACATAAGTGTTGAGTGCCCTAAAGTCATCAATTTTTAAAATGAAATGTATCCTAATGGTTTTACTGAGTGATATAATGTGAGCTATTACCCAAAGTGATAGATATAAACATAATATCAACCCTCATTCATTATTCAGCCAAAACAAAGACTAAAGAGCATTTAATTGAACACAAATTCCTTATTTATTCCTATTTCCATACTAGTCATAGGGACTACATATCTACATGTTTAAAGTACTAAAGGATCATCTAAAGACCCTGATTTACCAATTTACAAGATAGGTTATTTTTATACTTATTTTGCATATATTGTATTATTTACACACAAGCCAACATGTAAGTGAGAACTACATGCAATTGAGGACCTCTTATATAGTATTGGATATGTATGCAATTCCCAATAATATGAGGGTCTTTAGGGTAGCTCAACATTGTGTACCCACTAACCCATTTTTCCCTGGGCATCATTCAAGAGTAAAGAAGACTGTACCTATGGTTTTTTATCAATAAACTAATAGTGATAGACTATGCATAAAATCTAAAGACATTAAGTGGAAGGATGTAAAAAAGCCAGAAAAAAACAACTAAAAAATTCAAAAATGGAGCTATATTATGGTATGGATACTATCTTAAACCTTTGGACACTATAATCAATGTAGGTGTCGTACTTAGATACAAGTCTCTAGTGATCAAAACATAGTTAAAACTTAGAATGAATGGAACCCAGATCTATGTTACATTCTTGTGATGATTATTTATCATTTTCATACTTCAAAATATACCATCAAATAATATATGCTCTATTTTATCCCTTATCCACTTTGTACTTTTTTATTTCTTTACACATGCTAAATTATGAAAATATATATTATTGACTATACTTATAGTGTAAATCTTAATATTGCCACTCCTTTTAAATAGATTTTATTTCTTGGGTATTATCATGTAAAACTCCAAAATTATTAAAACATTTGGTGAACCCATCCTCTATTTGTTGAACCAAAACCCTAGTTTACATATTAGGGTTTTTACTTTCTTTGAATGTTCATCTCAGATTTATGTAGCTTATTTTTAGATATAATTTCTTGCTCACTTATATGGGCATAGATTATGAATGCTTAGTTACATTATTATTTTTCTCATCCTAGTTATGTGTTGATAGTCATATTAAAGTAGATTTTTACCTTTATGAAGTTATTAATGAAAGGTTATGCACAAAATCTAAACTATGATAGTTTATTTAATCTTCCAGATGATCAACGTATTACATATGAAGGCCTAGAAGAATACAAAAAAATAGATAAATCCATATTTACTTAAAAATATAAAAGTGACACAACTAATGATTCAAATGCAAATATAATTGAGAGAAGTAGTGATCATGATGTTTCCACTCTTGGTTATGAATGTGATGAAATGTCCCTTGGTTATGACACCTCTTCTATTCCTCTATTTTATGATACTGAATAGCAAATGAATATACAAAATTAGACCATTCCTAATGTTGAAAATAAAGCTATTGCATCCATATTATCTTTAGTTATTTCCACAAGTGAGTGTGATTCTTCACTTTCTAATGTTAAAAATGTCAAAGAAGTTGAACATTACTCCACTATCTTTCATAATGAAAATGTTGACAAAATCAAGTGTGTCTCTCCTTCCCCATATTATGCTAGTTTTGAAAATTACATTACTTATTTGCATGATTAAAATTAAAATAGTAAAATTTATTCTTCCCATTTAATTTATGAGGAATAAATTACATGTCCCATATCTCCATTTTGTTGATTGAATAAAAAATGTGAATGCATCTAAAATTTTTAAGGATATAACTTGCATTATTTAAGGACATGACAAAATTCCCAAGTATATTTGAGGTATATTTTGAAAATGTCAAACTATATAAGTTAAAGAAACCAAAATACTTTTTCCCCAAAGGTCTCCTAATGAAAGAACTTCCTAAGACAAATAATAAGGATGGAAATTATAGTCATGTCAATATCCATTTTCTCGCATAACAATGATAAACATAAAGTATAAAATGATATTTCATTACTTTCTCCTCTTTATATATGATGGGACAAAAAAACTCAAAGTGAAAGTAATATCCTTACATCTCTTGATGTGGTACATGACATAGCAAATGTTTCTTCCCTTTTCGCTACATTTTCTTCTCAAAAGGAGAGTGTGCCTAAAAATTAAATTATAAATTCTATTCATCTAGTATGTCACAAAATTTCAAGTAATGTATCACCCTAAAATGACAATAATATTGAACTTTTTGCTATTCCATAGGATATACCTACATATTTAGACATCAGTGATCTATAACTAAATATTGAAAAATCATGTGATGAGCCTCTTTTAGAGAATGATAAAGAGTCCATCATTCCTCTTTTATATATGAATGATAGTTTACAAACACTATAAAAAACCTCATGTTATTCTTATGGCATGTTATCTATTATGACTACCATTGGATATATACAAAAACAAATCAATACTCTTAAATTACAAGTTTCTTCTCATGAAACTAATATTGAGTAGAATACATTAATAGAGAAACCTCTTGCTAGGGATGTGTTTGAGTATATTTATCCTTAAAACTTCATTATGATTAAGTTATCCTCATTTTATGGTCAAGGGTATCCTACTATTCATTTACAACAATATACACACTCTTTTGAACATTGGGCCCAAAATGGAAGCTTGTTCTTAAAGGATTTTTATCTTAGCTTATCCTAAGGGGCTCTTGATTGGTTTTATACTTTTCCAAATGGTTAGTCATCAAATTTAAAACAACTTGAAGATGTATTTATATAACATTTTCATCATTATACCTTACCTTAAATTACCCTTCAAATATTTGCAAACATGAATTTAAGGATGGTTTGTATTCCTTACATTATACACCCTCAGATTTGGAAATGCAATTTATATTTAGCAAAGGTCTTCTTTCTCCACTAAGAGAAAGAACATTACATAATCCCCTTGCTTTATTCAATATATTATATTAGGATGTACAAAAATATTTGTTCACTCTAATGAATACACAAACCAAGTTGCCTATTTATCCATTCATACCAAACACATGGTAAAAATATTATTTCTAAGGTAAATAAACCAACTACAAAAACACTTAAATCACTTCTAAATCCTTCTATAAAACCAGCTCCAAATATCACAAAACAAACAATAAAGGTATTGAACAAAGGATAAGAGGATGTTTACAAAAAATCTCCTATAGTTAGACCATATACCACTACTAAAAGCCAACATATTTAGCTTTATTGATATTGAGATATACCACATGACATATTATGAATGTTTTTGGATAAATGAATGATCAAATCCCTCATAATTCACATTACCAACTTCATATATTTGTGAAGGCAAAAGGACAACCCTTATAAACTTATCATGGTATTAATGGTCATCAAGATAATGAGTGTTTTGATATCGAGCAAACTTTCATATAGTTATTTGATCACATAATCATTTCATATCAAAAAGACATATCTAGACGCATTCCACATACTTATCCTAGTGGTTCATCTCAAAATATAAATAAATCCCATGTTGATCCATGTGAAGAACACATGGTTCATTGGCCTTTACAGAAGATGAATTTTTGTAGAAGTCCCTCTCCTAATGTATTCTCTCCTAGGACTAATCTTTCCCACACTAATCATACCAAGGAACCATTATTTGATCAAGTCTTTCATAAAGAGATACATGGATGTGGTAAACTTACATGATAGATATGGGCACCTAAATAGATACATATACGTTCACAAGATATTTCTACATATACTTTAGAGAAAACTAAAGAGGCACCATCCACAGACCCATTTTCACCTAATCATTACATTCAGGTGTTATTATACCCATCCTAATTTCATTGTGTGTGTGTGTGTGTGTGTGTGTGTGTGTGTGTGTGTGTGTGTGTGTGTGTGTGTGTGTGTGTGTGTGTGTGTGTGTGTGTGTGTGTGTGTGTGTGTAATATAATATAATACATTCACTTAAAAAATAAACATACTTATTAAACATTTTACCATATCCAATCATACATTACGGAAAAAAATGTAAGAAACAAAAGGTACATTGTCATGTTAAATAAGAATCCACATACAAACCTACCAAATAACCATGATAAAAATTCCTAATTTAGATATCTAGATCACCTACACATGTACGTATTACTGTTATTCAAAAGAAACCAAATAATACTCAATGATGGGTTCCACAAACCCATACTCCTATTACTCATATTATCTCTCCCAGACCATAGAGTCCTATTTTACATATACAAAGTATCAAAGTTACTATAATGACTTATATTACACCTATACATGTTCCTTGATAGTGTTGCAAGGTTATTACACTACGTTCATAGTGGAGAGATATGTATAACCATTCATTGGATGGAATCATAGGATCATCTTTCCATATTAAATATTCAATCAAAACAAAAAAGATTAAAAAATGTTCATAATTCCTAAATTTTTTTTGGCACCTATATGTTCTATTGGCTCCTAGGCATCTATGTGTTAGTTCCATGTTGATGGATGACATACTCATTTACTCCTACATACACGTGTGTCACATTTATACTTAAGTGTGATTTAGGCATACACAGATACATGACACATTCCTATTCTAGATGTTAGGATTTCTCTCTACTCATGTCATATGGACATTGGGGACATATGCTTCTTTGATATTAATAAACACAGGTTATATGATTTGATGATCAATCTACATTATTATGTTTTTACTTACATATGTACTTACACATGCCTTTATCCATGATTATATCTTACACAAGGTAATTAATATGGTATACACTTGACATCTAACAAATTTTATCTATGGCCTACTATGACATGTTTATGATGGTTTATTATTATTTTCTTTATGCATTTATTTTAGTGTCTTTCCTTATTATCATATTCCTTGTTTCAGTATTGAAATATTTTCCTTTGCTTATGGACCCCATGCTTATGTATGATTTCATTAACATTTGCATGTCATTTTTCATTGTATGTACATTTTAATATGTCATCCTTGCCTTCGTGGACATTAGACTAAGTCATGTCCCTTTGATTGTGTGGCATTTGAACATGCCCCTTATTTGCGGTTTCCTTAGATAATTAACTTTTGGATTACTGTTAAGTGTTCTTATGAGTGCATTTGTTTACTTGTTTATATTTTACTATAACTATATATATGTTTCCATGATATTTATCATGAATCCTATGCCTACATATGATCACATTTGTTTTATGCACTTTACCAATATGTTTACCTAGACATGTTCCTTTTATATGCTACATGCTTACATTCACAAATTATATAGTTGTCTTATCCTTTTTAGGTGAGGTAACTAATAGTTTCTATATTTCCATCACCTCAAATGGGGTCATATTAGTAGGGGAATGTCATGGAGTAATATTCTCCACACTTAGCACAGTTTTTAAATTCATTGGGGTCATGTTTTGGAAGCACATTCTCCACACTCATTTAGTATATGGTACTTATATCAGTTTTTGGATTCAGTGGGGTCATGATTTTGAGGCATGTTATCCATGCTCATTAAATATATGGTACTTATATCAATTTTTAGGTTTAATAGGGTCATGTCATATGGGCATGGATTCCATACATTCATAGTTTCCAAATTTAATGGGGTCATGATTAAGAATCATGTTATCCACACTTGTTCAATATTCAACATATCTAAATTATAGTGGGGGCATTTTTTGTAAGCATGTTATCCACAGTTAAACATATATATGGATGAGGTTTGAAACCCCCTATCTACTTCACTCTAGAACCATTTCTAAATGACACATGCATAGGTGTAATATATCCATGCTCTTTATTTATGCTACTTTTTATTATTTCTTTCAAATTATAGATTGTATGCAATAGTTATAAACTGTAACTATAATATGGTCTTGGTTGCATTTTTGTCACTAGTAAATCACTCAAGTTGGGTTCACACAAAGACAAGGTGTGTATACACACCCAGGTATGCATTCCTTTCATTTAAAATAGTAATCTCATTAGTATATTGAAGTGGGGAGAATGGAGGCACTATTTTATGATGATATAACACCTTAGTCTTGTACACTTGGAAAACTTAGACCTTGGTTGTTCCTATTATTTTTATATATTTCTTACTTATGCAAGTATTGCATTTGATCTATCTTTTTCTCCTTGTCCTATCTCTTAGTTTGACCAATATTATGTTGATTATACCAAAATGTTTAAAATGCACGTATCTTCCACCTCTACAATTTTAGCCTATACTTCTTTTCATGCTCTTTAGGCACTAATGTTCAAGTCAAACACTAGCCTCAACATTCATGTCTTGCCCCAATGTAAGTTTCCAATGCCCTAAATTCATCTAATTTGGAAATGAAATATATCTTAAAAGTTGACCTAAGTGCTTTAATGTGAGTTATTACTCCAAATGGATTTATATAAATACAATATCAACATTCATTCATTCCTCACCTAACATTCAGACCAAACAACTATCAAAGAGCATTCAATTAAAAAAATCTTCCCTATTTCTTCCTTATTTCCATACCATTCATAGGGACTACACATCTACAGGTCTAAAATACTAAAGGATCAACCCAAGATCATGATTTTCCAAGTTACAAGTTAGGTTACAATTGTACTTGCTTTACACATATTATATGATTCACAAACAAGACAACATGTAGGATAGAATTACATGCATTTGAGGCCCTCTTATAAAATAGTAGATATGTAGGTAATGCCCACTGACAATGTGGTCTTTGGGGAACTCAAGACCATGTACACAATAACCCATTTTCCCTAGAGCATCATTCAATGCTAAAAAATACTTTACCTAGGGTTTGATAAAATAAGATAGATATCCTATGCTCAAAATATAAAGACATCATGTGAAAGTGATAAAATAAAATAAAATAACCCAATTAATGGATTTAAAAATAGATCCATATTATGGCATGGACATTATCATCTATGCAAGTGTCTTACTTAGATGAAAGTGTCTAGTAGTCAAAATGCAGTCAAAGATTAAAATGAATGGAACCAAGATCTCTATTACACTCTTATGATGATTCTTAATCATTTTCATACTCTAGAATATAACATCAAATAATATATGCTCTCTACTTTATCCCTTAGCCACTATGTACTTATTGTATTTATTTTCACATGCTAAATTAGGAAAATATATATTATTGACTGTACTTTTAGTGTAAATATGAATATTTTCATTCCTTTCAAAAAAAATTTATTTCTTAGGTATTATCTTTTAAAAATCTAAAATCATTAAAACAACTTCTAAATTATGACGTATTTGATGAGGTTATAGATAAACCTCATTATGATTCTCCATCTAGGTTGAAAGATCCATATTTTTATTTCCATAAGATAATTGGTCATTGGGCTAGAGATTATTGAGCATAATAAATATTATTAGCACAAAAGAAGCCATGATTCTCAATTCCTACCATAAATACTTGAATATGGCATCCAACTACTCCTAGATGGATGTTTTCCATGGCACAAACACACATTATTCAACCCATTATCGATCTCTTTGGTATTACCTAGATGTACTTCATCCTAAAGTAACTTAATTTTTTGGCATCTTGAATTTTCAACATTTGAAGAGATCTCTAGATTAGATCTCTAAACATGAGTAATTATTTTGTATTTTTCATTAGATTACTACTCATCATATCAATAGATGTTTAATAATCCATCAGCACTGTTGTGACTTTTCAATGCCTACACCTCATTATTTTCAATAGTACTCCGAGGGTCATTCTATTATAAATGGATAGACTTCTCAACTAAAAACTTATATTAGATTAGAGGACATTGGTTACCAGATCCCATAGGCTTCTCATATTGATTATTATTTATAGGAGGCCCCATTCCCTCCTCCTGCTTCTAGTATTCTTGCCTTCTCCATAGAGCTCACTCACCAAGTAATCCTTGCACAACTTTATAATAAAGTAGAAGAGTATGATTAGATGTAGATACCAATTACAACAAGACTTATCATATGTTATTGATGATGTATGATTAGATTTATATCATAATTTTTAACACATATATGTGTTATATCAAATAATTCTACACATTTTCATATGATTGGATCTGAAGTTTTTATTATATATAGCATTGGTTATGGCTTGTTGTATATATCTTTTGTATATCATGGTTCTCTTTCATTTTTTAGCACTTTACCTTTCAACACTTATTTCACATTTATATCATCTTACTTACACCATTGTTTCCTTTTTAGTTCTTTTATCATACTTTCAACCTTCATTAATCATGTATAACTTAGGTAACACATTTGGGTTTCATTTTATTAGTTGACCTTAGCTTCTTTATGATTATTCAACCCTCATCTATATTCCTCCTATTCTGGGATGACCATTTATTTTCCCCCTATTTTTGGATGAAAAGTTTTTACCCTTATTTTGGGATGAGTACTAATTTCATTTTTGTTTGTGTTAGATCCCTTGTATGTTCATACAACTTCCCTAGAGACATTACTATCAAAGCAAAGCCCCATACATTTAGAAGTATTATTTTCCCTCCTTGTGATTAGATACAATCATATTCATCATCATATCAACTTTATTACATGGATGGATCTTCCCTAATCCCCACATTTCCCTTCTTTTATTTCACTAGAGGCACATGGAGGTCAGTTTTGAGATTGAACATTTACTTATATGAAATTCTAAGAGTCTTTCAGCACCATGGTCCTTAGATTCTACTCTCTATTATCCAAGCGTAAGATCTCTTATGTTAGCTACTTATTTCACTCTTGTTTGGTCTTCCAAATCTATATGAAGGATGAACATAAAATACAAAAGAGTTAAAAGCCACATTATAAGAAAAGGTAATGTTAAAAGGCTATTTATATCTCAAAATTAATATCACACAAGTAGATATAGTCTTTTTTAGCACATCTCATATATTAGTTGAAGCTCAAACTCCATAGTTTGCCTCATGATAGAGCTAAGATCCATCAGGGTTTGGTGGGTCAGTAGAATAGTGTAGGAAGTCTATCATATCATTACAACATAATATATTCCTACATTTTATTGCCACCTATATTCTTATACAAGTACCTAATCTTCATAGTAAGCTAATGACTTTGTACGGGTGTATAGGAGTAAAGAACACATTTTGGAAAGGTAGGATCCTTTTAATTTTCATGCATATAGCCTTCTTGGGATGATTTATGTACTTCAATTATTATCCAAAGTGTTGTATTCACCAATCAAAGTGTTCTAGGTCATTAATGTCATTATTTAGTATCCTTCTATACTTGTTTAGTGTGTCTCATTTCTGATAAGGATGTTCACATCACTTGTGTGGCACCTCACATTCGAGAATTTCATCATAGTATTATTGATATCCCCTTTATGGGTATCTTTTTTAGATGATCATATATACCTACTAACACCACTTGGATATATTTGTGAGATTCATTTTAAGACCTCTAATAGGACCAAGCCTTCCTCATAAATACCCTTTCATCATTCCTTTCCACCCACCTAATAGTTATAGTTGTCATTTACTTAAGTGGTTATACTTTTTTACATCACATTATAAATCAAGTACTAAAGTTTAAATCACTATTCTTAATATATTACCGATATTCATTTATGTTGTTGCTCAATTTTCATGGATTTTACTTATATTATATTAGAATGTTTTAGTTTCATCATATTTACATGTTTTTCTTTATGTTCAACTTGACAAGTAAGTCTTACATTTTAATTTTTTATTATTTTATGTTTTATTCATGTTTGTTTGATATGAGATGATATCTTATTTACTTACATATTTTTTTTTGAGGTTTTCATTCATAGATATTTCATTTACTTACATATCTTTGTTTTAGTTTATTTTCATTAATATTTCATTTACTTAAATATCTTTGTTTGAGTCTTTTATTCACATATATTTCATTTACTTACATATCTTTGATTGAATTTTCTTACATTGATGTTTCATTTACATACAATGTTCTAAATATCTCATCTTCTATGGTATATTTCACATTCATTTTTATCATTTCATTATTTTTCACAATTTTTTTATCATTTTACTCTCTCCTTAATATATTTCATTTCCATGACCATTTTTTTCTATTTTTATTCTTTTTGACCATGCATCTACTCATATTTTATAGAAAACAATAAAACAAGCATACATTATAGCATTTTTTTCCATAACATGATTAAAAAAAAAAGATTATGTGCTAGAAAGAGAACCAATCAAATCCATAGATAAAAATAATGAGTCATAAAAATACATATCTCTATACACCTCAATAGCTTAAATTTTTATACATCATGATACAAAATAGGATCTAAGGTTGTTTCCCACCCTCATCATCAGGAGGGGTCATGCCACAGTCCTCATAGATGCATTTCTAGATTATCCCCTTATAAACTCCATTGAAGAGTCTAGATGCTTGACTACAAGCTTTGGACATGTACCTATAGGTTGGCTACCTATGCATGTAAGCTTAATAATTATACCATAATGTCCATGTGTATAACCCTCTCCTGGGCTAACTCTCATCATGATAATACCTCTCCTACACCATCCATGAGTGGTAAAACATCTTGATTATCAGCCTTATATTATCTGTATATCTCCCTAGTGACCTCTCTAACCAGTCTGAACCAGCTAATATGTGCTCTAGCCACTGATGCCAAAATATCATACATCTTAATGGTGTCATGCTAAGGAATTATAAGGTCTAAAATCTCATAATGGTAAGCATCCACTATAGTCCTCCACTCAATCTCCTCTTATACCATCACACTTACATAATGCAAACTAAAATAACATCAGATCTCACATATATATCATAATCTATAGTTTATCTATCACTATTACCTAACACGTATATATCTACCTCAAGGAAACACAATTTATATTTAACACATTTACTTAACCATAGTAGTGTTAAATCCATAGATACCTATCACATGAGGTTTGTCATGGCTTTGATGTGATGAAA
Source organism: Torreya grandis (assembly GCA_037957365.1). Classification (NCBI taxonomy): domain Eukaryota; kingdom Viridiplantae; phylum Streptophyta; class Pinopsida; order Cupressales; family Taxaceae; genus Torreya; species Torreya grandis. The sequence continues at coordinate 2,817,348 of JARHVA010000943.1, read as the reverse complement.
ACATCATATATCTCCTAATTTGGATGACTATAGCTCTATGTGAGACCCTATGTGCTCATCATTCTGTAGTCTTATTTTCAATTGGTCATGTAGTAACATCTCCCCACTACCACTGAAGTGATACCACCAGATGTCTACATCTTACCTCTACCTATGCCACTTGTTATCATATTAATCATCATCTCACCTCCCTAAGTAAATGAGGCTACACTATAGGTACATATATTGGCACTCCTCTCCCTTAAACACCTCACCACTCTCTATTATGGCAGGCCCAAAAAATCGGGACCACTAAATGAAATATAATGTGTGAAAGTCTAAATTATCTAGGGACACAATCACATAGATAAGGTTCCACCCACCAAGTTTAGTTCCCTCTAATCCACCCATACCCCTATGTTTGTATTCTAGTTGGCCATGCTGGCTAAACATCCATAATAAATTACTATAATGACCATATATTTTGGTCCCTCTACATAGTATGCGAAGATAACATGTGTATAACTAATCAAACCACATGATCTTATGCCCATATCATCATTCATGGGAGGGCATCATCTATCACATGAGTTATCCCTATAAATATGTACATGTAGAACCTCTAATATATCCAACTACCAAAAAGGACAATTAGTCCCATAGTCTATTGACCTATACTCATAATTCTATAGAATTCATGCATGATTCACACCTAAATGACCAACCCCACATCATAAAGTGTACCCTAATCTAGCATCAAGTGATAAAATTATATAACGTAAAATGGAACCACCCCATATGACTTATGACAGATCACACGTGTTGTTATAATCCTAATCAATGCCTTATGGCTATTTAGATCACCTAATATGTATATATCAAATAACTGTATGATCAACACACATTGATTTTACCTATCAAATGTAGTATCTCTCTGAGATAAAACTCTTTTATCAGTAAAAATATCTATGGTATTGCACACCATTGGTGTGCCTAGGATAGTTAACTCCATAATTGCATGGACATCCTCAAACATAATCTCCACCTCTATGGTGTCCCCATACACCACCCATATTAATGTATCAGTCAACCTCTACCATGCTCCAAGGAACATGGTAACCTTATCCATGTTTAGGGGTATTTGATGCATCTCCATGATGACACCAAAACTAATTATATCCAATAGTTCTCAATCCACTACTTATAGTATCTCTAATAGATATAATAGCCAAATCACATCCAATAGCCTCCATAATACCTATAAAATGCCAAACAACAAATCATAAATCAGGTTTTCATCCCCAAATCTAATTTAAATGCTTAAAATCATCACAAAATAGATAAAATTACATTTTTCAACATTTTCTACTACATCGACCATATATTAGACTATGTCAGTCATGCTTATTTTTATAATGTATTGGCCAATCACTATGGTATTGTCTATATTTCTATCCTATTGTATCAACTAGAAACAATTGTATTAAACATAATTATCTTCCTTACTACATTGGCCATTTTTAAAACTACATTTGCCCAATTTTATTCATAACACAATATGCCATGCTATATGGCATGAACTAACTTGGCTAACTCCCAACTGCATCAAGCATGGCCAATGGCATCAACTAGGTCTTGATCCAACTACATTATCCTATCCAATATTAACAACTAAGTATATTTCACCTTATTCCCAAACTACATTATCTTGGTTAACATGGTTGAGAGAACATGACAATTTTTCCCTTGGCCCTAATAAATGTCCTCAGCCTAAATTTTTAATTTGCATCACATACCCATTATCCATCATATTCTTATCTATATTTTTAATCTTGTTAGGGAAACAAAATTATAGATATTTGCCTAGGTGTCTTGGTTTCCTAATCTAGTTTATTTTATTCCAAAATGAAAAAAATGGACCATTAATATATTTGATACCTATATATATTTGGTCTCAGTGGTGATGTCTCCACCAACATTCTTGCCTCCTCGTCTGTGAGCCATGATATCTCAAATTTATAAATTTGGATACACAAAGCTCTATTTTGTAAAAATAGTAAATGTGAAAATGAATAGTTTTTCATCCTTTTATTTTAAAAAATTTAATTTTTTTATCATTTAGTTATTTACCAAGAGATTACACTTTTTGTCCATATCTTTGTTTCCACGTGTCCTTTTTATGAACCAAAATAAGCCTTATAATCATGGTGAGATAGATAAATTTTAGGTGCTAAAAGAATATTTTAAAAAAAAATAGAATTTTATCTTATTTTTCAAGTTCACCTCATGTTCCACACATTAGGTGCCTTCCATCATCTGAAACACATGTAGAATTTTCTACAATTAGTAAGGTAAGTGAAGGTATGTATTAGCATTTTTTTTAACTTTCATTTACATTTATCATTTATTTATAAATTTCATTTCACTTAGCTTAGTTGTTGTGTTGTTATGTTATTATTTAAAGCACCATCACATGTTACACTATTGTGACACATGATGATCTATGGGTGGGGCATATTAGTTTAACCTTTTAAGACTTAGTGAATGTAAATCCTATGTTGCTAAAGAGATGAGTATAGTAAATCAAGATAATAATATGCAATAAATACATCCAATGATTTGTTATAGAATTTACTAACTTTGACCTTAATAATAATAATAATAATAATAATAATAATAATAATAATAATAATAATAATAATAATAATAATAATAACTTAGCTAAAAAATGACTGAGATAGATGATATGGAGGATTAAAACTAAGTTAGAGGCTGGTATGAGTGTTGAAAATAGGATCCAAGTGTCAAACACCCTCCTGGACAATAACTCCCTAATTGGGCAGTAATGCCATAAGGCACTTGTGCCCCTATTTTGATGATAGTCCTTTGTGCAAGACTATCATGAGCTTCTAGGTACACCTATGTCTGGATATGTAATATCGATTCATACATTCATGAGTTATGAAACCCTTTATATGGCCTATTTTATTGATTTGATGAGTAAACCCTAATCTTTCATGTTGCTAGGGCATCTAATTGATATAAATATAAAAGTGTGTCTATTAGTGGGGTAGGCTAGACATCCTCAACACCCCATTGTGAAGATAGTTGATTACATAAAAATACTCTAAAGAGGGATCAAACCCAATGTAGTTTTCCCCACCTAAGTGTTGGTGTAGGTGTAAGTTAGGTTAGTATGATAATTGACTTGAGTGCTTTGAATGCGTTTGAGACTAGAGATCTGAGTAATTTAAGCTTAAGAATGTTGTAGATGGTAGTATACATAATTAGGGTATAATAAGGATTGATAACCTTAATTTTGCACAACTTGTTCTAAGTTTCAATATGTTATTTGCATCTAATTTTGATCTAGTAGATGGAGGGCTAAAAGTCATGTATTTATACTATTTTGGTGCTCGTTTGGGTGCTCAAATTGGTCTAGGCTAACCTTAGGAGGTCCAAGATTTGAAAAGATATATGTTTTTAAAAAATAAGAGGGAAAGGACAATAGTGACATTATTGGGACACTAGTGCCATCTGGTGTTACTAACCCTATTATGGTGCTAGTGTCTAGGTGGCAAAACACTAGGCATGAAGGGGTCTAGGGCTATGCTAGGGATAGGTGGTCTCATGTAGCACTCAAGCATCACTTTTAGGTTGATAAATTTTCCAACCCCATTTATTAGATAAATGTAACAAAGAAAAATGAAGGATAAAGGAAAAAGAATCATACCTAGATTAAGAGGTGAAGCCTATGAAGTTAGGTATGGGAATGTGAAGCATGATGCATTACGTGTACTACAAGTGAAACATGAATAAATAATTCATTACTTAAGATATATCAAAATCAAAGAAAAAAGTAGTTAAATATGTAAAACTAAGTATAGGGATAAGAGTGAGGAGAGGAATAAATACACCTCACTAGGTACATAAACCAATGCACAAACTTAGTGACAACTTGTGTGTGTATGTAGGTAGTGATAAAATGGTGAATAGTTTGGACTGTGATGATGGAGCTCAATCTTCATGTGTGGGTGGCTCAATAAATCAATCCAATTTTTACTCCATCATTTACCACCCCTACTTGGTGGATCATGACCGATGAATAGCTTGTATTAAACTGATGGTGTGTCTAACCTTCTCATGTAGGTGGCTCAAGAACTCAAGTATACTATGAATCCATCATTGAATAACCATGTATAGTATATGCATCTAAAACTAAAACTATGTGATGTAATTGGAAATGTCTAACTATAAGTTTTGGCTTTATAGCCACTAAGGTATATTAGGCAATTCTAGGCCACTCAAGAATGATAACCACTACAGATGGAGTAAGGCATGAAAATTGTGTGTAACCTAGAATATGATTTCATATGTATATAACATAGAGAATTACATGGGATTTGTCATTCCATCTGATCAGCCAATGTGTAAGTGAGCAAATGGAAATAATGAGTCATGTACATGCCTCCAACATATGATATCTAAGCATATGGAATTACATTAATTGTCATAATCTATATCTGAGTATCTGAAATAAAAATAGGAATGGTCATGTCATGCATGATGCCCCCAATATAATAAAATTAGTGTGAATCTATAACTAAACCTTTAAAAACATGGACTATACGTACTATACTTTTTTGGCCAATCTATATTTTTATGAAACTAAGGCTATTAGATGTAGTGCCATATATTGGACATTAACATCATGTGGCACTAGTATCCTAATTTGGGTGTTAATGTTCATCTGATCTAATTTCTATGTAATTTTACTAATCTTTGTGTCATTATTTTCCCACTGTGTTTACCTAGTAAGTGCATTATGGGAGCCAGATCTCTATGACAAACCCCTATGAATGCCCACATTTTTTAGGGGAGTTGCTCAACCTATGCAAGAATTGAACTCAAAATAAAAAGTGTTGCAATATGTGTGTTAGCCAGAGCATATATGATATATTCATAATAATCTAATATAATGTGCAAACATAACATCAAAATGTAAATTAATTTGAGCATAAGTTTGTAATGTGTGATGCATGTCATGTTTGGCATTCACAAGGTTCTCACTATAGATATAACAATGTATGCAATAATAAATTTGAGTAATAACTAAGTAGCTACCTAGGGAGATTGGACATGATGTCCATTACAACACCCAAGTAGAAAGGGGAGATGCATGAGGTCCCTCATGGAATCTAAAACTGGAATGTGCAACAAGTAAGAGACAAGTGTCATGACCATGATGCATATAAGAAAGCATACATACAACACACATGAGGAACATAAAGTAGACCAAAGGGCCAAAATACAAGGGACATGGGTACTTGTCACTAAATATGAGAAAACAAGACATACAAGTACATGCTAAAATGTCCACATATATAAGTAATAAACAAGTTGGATTAAAACCACATAAAAGGACATGTTCAAATGTCCACATATAAAATTAAAAAGACACACAAAATGACATGGGTACATGTCCAAAGCATACATAGTATTAAAAGTAGTGGTTTAGATACATAGAGCAATGGCATATTCAAATGCCCTCAAACAGAAGAAGCATACAAATACAATGAAGTCTAAACTAAGATATATAGAAATGAAAGTATGCATGAACATTTAATGAAAAACTATGTAAGAGTCAAGATGTACATATGTTGAGTCTAAAGTAGTAGTATCTAGAAAAAAAATTGAGTAAATGTAGCATGATTAATATCAAGATATAAAAATGTTAAAGATATGGTGTAGAGTATTGAAATATGTAACTTGGTAACCTTAATTATGTATAAGGATCCCTTAAATGGGTGAACATGTCAAATTAAGAACCCATGTATCGATGTATATGACCTTAGTCTGTAGATAATAGAAAATATGAATCACTTTAATGGACCTAAGTCTTGTATAAATATACAAGCACTCGACAAGAACAAGTGAAGCATGTATGTATTTTAAAACTGACAATACTAAGATAGCTAACATATCTAGTGTTTGTAAAATATAATAAGTGTAAACATGGCAATGTATATAATCTATAGTTTTGTATTTTATGAGTGAATATTTGAATGTTTTTGTGTTTTTTGAAATATTATGTTTTTTATTTTATTTTGGATATAAGCTATGTACAAGAAACATGAAAATGAAACTATGTACAAGGAGAAATAAATAAGTAAAGTATGTACAAGAAGGAAGGAACAATACTAATCGATTAGTCTCATAGGAAACTCACTATCACTATGGCCTATGTCAAAAATAAGAATGCTAATCTCTTGTATAATATGATTATTATGTTTTAGTTCAATGGTGTTGTAGTATGAATCTGATTATTGTTCATCATCGAAATCATAATAACACAGAATGCTAGAGGGAATTAGCACATACTATGGAGTTAACCTTTCTAAATTGTGATTTTGAATATTGATTGTGATTTTTCCCTTTGAAACTATATTTATTGTTGGCAAATTGTGTCCTAGAGACTCTTTTGATAGAAAGCCTTTTTTTAGAATGTTTGTTGGCTTAGCATGATTTTGAATTTTCAACTTAAGTTCTTGCTATTTTTTTAACATTTTCTATGTATCTAAATATTTTTATTTGATAAACTATATCTATAAATGATTTACCTTAGGGTGTTCAATAAATCCCAAACCTTGTTAACCAACATTATCAACTACTAGAATAGGAGTAGTCATGCCTTGGGCCTACTTGCCCAAACCCTAACCATGATAATCAAAGTGTTGTAGATATTTTTAACCAAACCCATACTTCTTTGAATGTTTATCCTCATTTTTAATAGGTATATTTACATATTTTACTTGATTTACCTATGCATTTTGTATTATTTCTTCTTGTGATTGTGATTTTTGAACCTTTTGTTGTACTAAGTTATGATTTGGTAACCATTTTTGCATTGTTTTTGAATTTAACCCTTTTTGAATTCGTAGATGTACCATTATATATTGTTTGGATGAAATGTCATTGTGTGAGTCATTTATATCCATTATCTATTGTATTTTTTGTTTCAATGCTAAACATGAATCGGTGTGATTCCCATGTACTCTATGATATGCACAATTATATATGTATTCTTTTTACTTGGTGTAGTTGAGGTATGTTGATAAACTTGGATTAAACCATTTCACTTATTATCTCACTTGAAATATTATTAAATCCTTGTAATCTTTTGGAATCACTTACAATAGATGCATTGTGTTTTGCTTTATGATCTGGACATGAAAGAGGGCTAGGCATAACTTTTCTAGGTGTAGATGCCTATACATGGTTGAAAATAGCATGTTCTAAAGACTATGTACATGTAATGTGATTTACCAATAATTTGACCTTTTCACTTAATAACTGATTTTGATTTTATAATTATAATATTAGCTTGTTCATACTAATAATTTGATCCCTTAGAGTTTCATAAGTGCAAACCTTAGTTGTTTCTTATTGAACATATAATCACACACCCTGTAGGGCAGAGGTGTGGATAGGTTGAGTATGGGTGTTAATAACAATAGTATATCCTACTTCATCTCATGGAGGGTTGCTTCATCTCTTGGAGGAGTGATAGCATGGAACTGGTTAGAGGAAAATTAGTTATCACCCTCATAAAAATGAGGAAGAGAAGGATATTCTTTCTTATGCATAAGATATGATATTAAAACCTGAAACATAGTTGTTATCTTATGTGATAAATACTCTAAGTGTGTAAGGTTTTACTTCTTAATGTAATTCCACATAAGATAAAGATAAAATGCTATGAAATATGCCATATATTTGAACTAATTTAAAGTATCATGTACATATGTGTTTATTTCATCTTTGAATTCATTCCAGATAAAAGGAAACAAATCAACAAGAAAATCTAGAAAACATTGCATCAAAAAGTAATTAACTTCATTACCATTATTATCATGATTATTCAAAATATAAATCTAGAAAATATAAGGATTTAAAATTTGAGTGTGGGTCTTAGAAGGCTAGAAACATAAACCCTAGGGATATCTAGGGTTAGGATTTGTGAAATATTCTAAGTCAGGTTCACAAAATGTTTTAACCTTTCAGTACTTATGGTATGTAAATCCTATGTTGTTAAAGAGTTAAGTATAGTAAATCAAGGTAAGAATATGCAATAAATAAAACCACTAATTTACTAAAGAATTGACTAAATTTGACCTTCTTAAAAATATTAATAAATAATGTAAGTAAGAAATTATCTATAAAATGACCGATACATATAATCTAGAGGTTAAAAATTTGAGGCAGTATATGATCTGATGTCACAAATAAGATCTAGGTGTCAAAACCCCTCTAAGATAGTATCACCCTAATTTTAAAGTAGAACCATTTGGCATTATTGTCCCTATTTTGGTGATCGTGTCCTTCGTACAAGACTATCTCAATCTTATGGGTGCACCTATGTCTACATCTTTAAGGTCTATTCTTTTATTGTATATGGCATGTTTTTACCAATTTTATGAGTAAATCCTAATACTCCATGTTCCTAGGGCATCCAATTGATATAAGAAGAGTGTTTTTATTAGTGGGGTAGGTTGGACATCCTCAACACCTTACTATGAAGAGAGTTTCCTACATACCAATACTCTGAAGAGGGATCAAACCTGATGTAGTTATCCCCACCTAAGTATTGGTACAAGTAAAAATGAATCTAGTATGAAAGTTGACTTGACTACTTTGAATTTGCTTGAGACTAGAAATCCGAGTAATTTCAGTTTAGGAATGTTGTATATGGTAGTATGTAGAAGTAGGGTATAATAGTGATTGATAACCTTAGTTGTGCACAACTTGTTTTGAGTTTGCATATGATTTCCATCTAGTGGATAGAGGGATAAAAGTCATGTATTTATACTATTTTAATGCTCATGTGAGTGATAAAAATGGTCTATGCAAACCTTAGTAGGTCTAAGATTTGAAAATATATTTGTTTTTGAAAAGAGGAGGGAAAGGACAGTAGCACAATTATTGAGACACTATCTCCATGTAGAGTTATTGTCCCTATTTTAGCACTAGTGTCTAGGTGGCAAAACACTAGACATGAAGGGCTAGGATACAAGAATGAAGGTTTATGACTACTTTAAGGATGACTAAGGATTCTTATGGCTCTTACTAAGGCTAAATAGTGTGAAAATAAGCTTTGAGATAGTTCTAGGGCTAAGCTAGGGATAAGTGGTCTCAAGTAGCACTCTTATCACTTAAGTGTCACTTACAGGGGATTACACATATGTATACACATAATATTTTTCAATTTATCATTTACCAAGTCTTTCTCTTGTATTAACCCATCAATAATTAATCTTTGTAAGTACAAGCCTTAAATGGTACACTATAAAAGGGGTGTGCAGGATTGTGGTAATTTTTTAGAGATGTTGATATCTATTCATGATCATATGATTCCCATTACCTAGTTTAAATTCCTCAAATTTATCTTGTTACTTACCTCCTTCCATCCTATCTTATTTAACTATATCAAATTTTGTATATCTTATGGCATTAGTTAGGTTGATATTATTTGTTTATCACCTTTTAACTTCATGTATTGTATCAACTAGTATGAAGTACTTTGGATTTTATTTCTCAACATTCATACTTTATTAGCCTGGTTGATACCATTCAGTTCTAGCTAACATCTCTTGATTTTATTGATCTTATTGATGTCATTGGATAGTGTTTATGTTTAGTTTTGGGTATTTTATCACTATATATACTAGTCATATTTCATTCCAAATAAATCATAAACTTTTTATTTTCTCTTCTTTTGCTCACACTTCTACCCTAAGTCGCATTTGGAGGAGTTATAGATAAAATATTGTCTTGAAGGAATCTTGTCTTGTGAAATTCTTGGAGATCTAATAGGATAAGTCATTGGTAGTATTTTTAGGTCTTATACACACCATTTTAGGTCTTCACAAAAAAAAAATCTCTTGTAAAGAACCTTTGGCCGAGGGGAGGATTGAGGCTCAACGTGTCTACTCCAAGGTAAGCATTTCCAACCATTTACTTTTTTCATTATTTAATTTAATACATATATGTTTCTAGTTGCTTAGTAAATGAATATGAGTGCATCCTTCTATAGGTTCTCTCTACATGTATATTAATTTTGCTATAATATTGCTTAGGCTCCCATATTCTATTTTAGGTTTCTTATACCCTTCTTTTTCAACCATGGCACCTTACACTTTTTATCATGTTAACCATTCCATTTTGATTTATTTCATTTACTTAAATTACTTAGCTTTAATAGATTGCTTTCATAGAGTTATAATTAGATCTATCTCATTGTGTCATATGCCTATAGGATTTGGACCTATTTCATTTGTCATGTGTTATATAAGTATCCCTAATTCTAGGTGTGCAAATACATTGGTCACTACCATAACATTAAGTATCATAAATTCTATTTGAATAACATTTTCCAATTTTGGATCTTTCAAGATAAGATAGTTTTAGGCTAATCCTATCGATACCTTACATAACATAATTACTCACTAGATTACAATATTAATAATTTTATTATGGAAGTTATTTATTTCACACTACCTTTAATGTATAATTTTATAAAATTTCATATTGTGACATTTTGGTTTGTTAGAATGATTCAATATTACTTACCATATATGCATGACTGCATGGGGAAACACATCTATATATTATTCATAGTTAATATGGATTATATTTATGTATCACCATTTCGAGCAATCATACCTATGTTACATATTTTCATTGGGTAATCATACCCATAAAATATATATGAGCTTCAATGATCCTATTTTAATTATATATAAATTACTACACCTAAGTGTCTAATTATTCTACATGGATCAAATTAAGATTGGTTCACATCCCTCACATCCTTATAACAACTAGTCAAAATGTGATTACTATATATAGACATTGGGTAATATAGAAACTTAATTTTTCAAATGATTTAAGTGTTGTTTTTTGCATATGGACCATCGATTTGAATTAGGTACTTATTGTAAATTTTTAGTGTGTTTTTTCCTCTATCTCTATTTTTTCACTATGTTTTTTCCTCTATGTATCTTTCTTATTTATGTGGCCTCATTCTTTCTCCTTTATTATGTCTTCCATTTCTTATTTATGTTTTCATATTGGATATATCCTCTTATTTATTCTTATGTTCTTCCTTTGTTGTTTTTTTGTCATGACATAATCAATGATTTGTTGATTTTGTCTCATACATAATCGATAAGTTGCTAATTTTTTTCCATTGGCTTTATGTGGGCCTTTTCCCCCTTATCTTTACTTTTTTTATGGGTCTAATTTTTCTTCTTATTTTTTAGGCTTTTGCTAAAATAGATCCTTAGTTAGAGTTATATAAGTCTATTTATACAATGCCTATTAGATAAATTTCAATTATAAGTATCAAGGATAAAAAAAGAGTAATTCAGTCGTAGGGAGATTATAAAATAATATTTCTAATCTTAAGAGCTATTTGTAAAGATTTAGATGAAACTTGGACCAAAATAAGGATAAAAAATGTTCATATAGTTACACTTGATTTCCTAGGGATAAAAGGTGAATCCCTTAATCTCATTTGTGTTTGGATTAAACTCACACACATAATAACTACACTAGATTCTATTCCATGCATGTAAGCTAGGTAGTTGAAACTCCTTTAAGGTTTATTGACCCAACTTTCCTTACACTTTTTCTACTCCTTTTACATAAAATTGTGTCGAATTAGGTCAAGAAGATAAAGATAATATGGGAGTATTTGCTCCTACATCACACCACTAGATCTCAGTAATAGGGCATGAGTCTAGGGGGAGGATCACATAAATTTTGTTAATCCCTAGAAGAAGAGAGAAAAGGTAACTCAGGTGTGCATATTTTTGAAAATTTATAATGAGTTGATAGTTGTATATTCTTGGACAAACTCCTTTATCTAATAAAGGGGGAGAAAATTTTGGATAAATAGAGAGAAAGTTGGAGTCCCTTTTCCATTGATGTCAAAGGGTGATAAAAAGTACAAATGCTCTCTATAAAAGTTTGCCAAATGCTTTATGTTTATCTAGAGCATATATTCAAATTGTATTTTGGCAAGTGTCTAAGGAGTGTTTAGGCAACTGTTCCATTGTTTAAGGGGGAGAAATTTTGGAATGAATAGCTTTATCTCACATTCATCATAAACCATTGTAAATAATGCAAGTACAGTTAATGTCAGAGGAGTAGAGCATACACTAAAAGATCAGAGCATTTAGTTTGCCATCAATGACAAAGGGGGAGATTATTGGGAATATGATTATCATTGATGTCAAAAGAGGGATATTTGTCACTATGGATTTAATTGATGTCAAAGGATTAGTCATAGGCAAGAGTGATGGAGAGAAGAGCATGTTTTATAATTGCATAATTTGTAATATTGTCTTATAAAGTTATCATGATTTTATAGAGACTGTTTCTAGATGTTTGTAGAGAAATTGATAGCAGATTGATTATGGGTTTTTCAAAAGCATCTCATATATATGATCCATAGGTTTAAATGAAGAGAAATGAGCCCATAAATGATTTATCTTTGCTCTCAACCATTACTAGGGTTTATTAATAAAACCCTTAGGTTTTTAGTCATGGCATTCATAGGCACTTCTATTTTATGTTGATCAGATATAGGTGGCAATTAGTTTCTTAAGTTATAATTTAAGCCTTTCTCATCATTGTGCAATCAGCCCCTTCGACCTAGCAAATAGTAGCTTGGAGAAGTGATCAAAGACTTTAATATTTCCCAAGTCCTCAACTTAAGACTTGTCCAAGATTGATCAATGGTTAGCACTAAATCATATGATGAAGATCTAATGATGCATAGCAAAGTCAATATGTCAAAGGTACCTAAGAGTGAATATGCTACTGATAAGTGTTACAAGTATAGGGACTGACAATGTGTAGAGTGAACATGTGAATTCCAAGTGTCATAAGTATGGGGTCTGATAGTAAAGTGCTCAGAAGTTACATGCTAGTGCCAAGTGTCACAAGCATAGGAACTAAAAATGTGAATAAATCATGTGAAAGTGCCAAGTGTCATAAGCACAAGAACTGACAATAATGTACAAAAGGCACATGAGGGTACCAAGTGTCACATTTGTAGGAGATTGTTAGATAGAGTTCCAATGAGTTTATTAGTCTATCAGAGGATCTAATGGTAAGAACATGATCATGTATTGAATATTAATAGAGCATATGGATTCAAAGAGGTCAAAGTGTTTGATGTTTAATGATAGATAGAGGTAAAGTCTATGATACTTTTCAAGATCTAATGGCATGTGAGAGCTCAGATCAAAAGATTAAAAAATGCATTATAAATATTGAAATGTTAAATTTTAGAAGATCAAAAATATCTAGTGGAATGCATGAACTTATCAGAGTTTAAACAATGGATGAACTTTAAAGTTAAAGTGTTAAAGTTCAAAAGATCACAAAGATCTAATAGACCATGTGAGCCTATTAGATCTTGATATGATGATTGTGTTTTAAAGTTGAGACATTTGAATGAGGATCATTGGATCATGGTACAAAATTTAAGATCAATGGTCAATATTTAAAGATATGTTCATCTCAATGGTAATTTGGTGGAACATATAAGATAAATACATTATACAACACATCAAATGATATAGATCACTATGATCAATTTGAATTATGTAATATAGCATGTGCATCAAAACTAAAGCATGATATATGCTAAATATAGTAAAAGAAAAAGAATTATGATAGTGGTGCATGAATTCATGAAGTAAGAAACTTACAGGAGTGTGATGTGTTAATGACCAAGTGTGAACATAGAGTGATATGAGACCTAGATCTAATGTATATATACATCATCTAGGAAATGCACTAAGTTGTTGAAAAAGGTTGAACATGTAGAGTTGAATTGAGGAGAGAGGAAAATAGATGTAGAGAAGAGTATGAGCAGCTGTAGAATAGGTCTGTAATAGAGAATTGGATTCATTTATGAATCATTTTTTTAATTTTGAGTTTTAGGTCCATAACATATATGATAGGTAGGTACCATCAGAAAAGCTAAGTTGGTACTCAATTAGGGAATTGGTGATTCCTTAGAGTAGGTGATCTTAAATCAATGGATTGGTGTCTCCTTAGGGTCACTTCCCTTAAACATTATAACCTGTGAGATTCTTGATTGTGAGGCTAGATTAGAATAGTAGATTCTAGTAGTTATTCTCATGGTTGTTTTTACCATATTGGTTTTTCCTTGTACATCTAGGGTTATGCATATATGTGTGTGTGATATCTACATATCCCTTCTAAATTACATTGAAATTTATTAAAGGACTAATTTTAATCAATCTATTGATTCACCCCCCTATCAGTAGATAATTGTGTTCCAACAGTGTTATCCATGACAAGCTTAATCGATTGTGATATAATTTGATTGGATAGAAAGTCTATTCTATTATTGGCCTCTCACTACTAGAAACTAAGAGAATTAAGAATGTCCCAAACCTATCCCAATATTTTTTCAACATTTCAATCACAATCCCCCTAATTGCAGAGTGCTTGGACCAAAAATATTAAGTTCCCTTCCAAGATGACCTTGTCTACGGGTATGTGCATGATATTGGGGGACCCAAAAATAAACAAATTTTTCATTTAAACTAATTTTAAAAATTCCATATACGTGGTTTTAAAAATGTTTTATGTGGTTTTTAAAAATTATGTACGTGGTGTTTTCATATAGGCTCTATAATTATTGAGCTTAAACCATGTGCACAATTTTATACTTTAAAACTATGTGTGTAGTATTGATGTCATAAATTAAAAAACATTGATGCCTTCCATCTGGCATCGATGTAAACCATGAGAACACAAGCAAAGACCTAAAATCACATTTTCAAGAGACAAGTAAATAACTCACAAATAATAATGGCATGCAAGAGGAATGTTATGTAAGGGTATTTTAGTGGAATTCAAAGAAAATTTAGTGAATGTTCTTGCATTTCTATTGTTTATTTTTTGAAATTATTTATTTGTTTTTTTGGTGCATAATACACCTTCACATGTAAAGGGTAATGTATAAAGTGAAAATGAATAACCTAATCCCCCTATAGTTCCTCAATCCCCCTAAAGTAGTTAGGAGGAATTAAAATCAAAATTGAGAATTTAATTAAGGCAATGAGGGATCCTTGTTCAAAAAACCCCCACCAAACTTCTCTATCAAATACATTAAAGACATTAATAGGTGAATTTGACTCATTAATAAGAAAAAATGATAGGTGGGATGATTATAAAAATAGATGCAAGGCATAATACACTAATAAATTATTTATGGCCATGATGAGAGATAAAAAATAACCAAAGCCCAAATTTGTGCACTATTTAATGATGGAAAAACTAGTGCACCATTAAATGTTACATAATCCACTAGTGCACCCACAATTTTATCAAAAAAAAATTGGATCGATGGTCAATGGTATTTGATCACCCATCTTTCAAAAATTATGAGGTCTCCATGTATTTTTTGAGAAAACTCTATTGTGAGTTTATTGATAATGAAGTTCTAAACCATTTTGATTTTTTTAGAGTTTTAGGTTTAGGTTAGAGGAAAAGGATTTACACAGGATAGGCTAGGTGCATTCCATGCACTAATCAACATTAGATAACACCTATCTAAAAACCATATCCTCTTGAAACACTACCTCTATAATAAAGGAGACTCTACATATTTATAAATTGCATGCACTTAAGGTGTTTACTAACACCCTCATTCAACATATGATCTAGGTTTCTCATACTATTATTGGTGAGGGTGGACATGGGGAGGCTTCATCTAGAAATGTTACCTAACCTCACCATTGAAAATCATGTGGTGATATATGTAATGGACCTGAGCAGGACAAGGAGGATTTCATGTATCCCACTCATGTTAGTCTTTTTGGGGGCATAGATGATATTGATCTCACTGATGTGTTTTAGTTATCTAAATTTGGTTTGGGTTCCTTGCATATATCTTCCTATGTATATTTTATATTTTACATGTTGCAAATAAATTGTCATACATTTTAAATTTCATATATTTATACAATTTAAAAGGTAATCATTATTTTTCATAGAAAGATCAATAGTGTATATGTAATTTTCTATGTTGTAGTAAGATTTTGGATGTCGCATGAGCACATATATTGATGATATTATGCCCATATATACATTTATAGAGGTAATTTTTGAGGATTAATTAATGTTATGGTTCATTATATGATCTGCACCATAAGGCCCAAGACTATGTGTTGGTATTAGAGCTAAGCTCTATTCCTTTCTATGCTTGTAACCACATGAGTGTAATGAGAGAGAGAAGGTTTAATCATCGGTTCTATTTTAGATATTCTATAATAATGTCATAATAAAAATAATATGGATGACACCCTTAAGCAACCTAAGGTAGCCCTAGAAGTTTGAAGGCTCATCATTGACATAATGGAGACACATCACACTAAACATCGTGGTCAGTTCCATAAGTTAATGATGTAGCTCAACCTGATGCCTTCACATATATATAAATAATACAATCCAAAACTATTTTAGCAATAAACCCCCTTAAAATTAAAATTCAATATCAACATCTCTTTTCTCAAAGGTAAGATCAATGCCAAAGCATTAGATGACTAGCTTTGATAAATCGAGGTGTACTTCTCAATCAATTAATTTACTGATGCCGAGAAGAACACCTTCATAAAAAATGAAGATGTAAATTCAATTTGTTCAATAGTGGGAAACCTTCATTTTAGAACATGCACAAGAGTGCATTCCAATTGAATCATAGAATAATTTTGTTGATGTGATGAAGGAGAAATACTAACCTTTATGACACTTTGAAGATGAATACATCAAGTTCTAAAAAATGCACCAAGAAAAGGATCAATCAGTGGAAAACTACACCAACACATTTAATGACTACTCTACATACCTGTAACATAACTTGAGTGAACATCATAGGATGTTTAAGTATATCAGCAGACACTCACCTTATATCCATGCAAAGTTGGAGTTATTGACATCTGAAACTTTGTTAAAATCATATTACAATGCGTCCAAGATTTAATCCAAGGAAATGATGATGTAATGTTCCACCTATTCATCTAATGCATTGCACAAGGCCTAACACTCACATAAATCCATATTGTATCCTTTTTCATAGAATCATAACACTTCTCATAAAGGTGAGAAGACTCATAAGACCTCTTAATACTCAAAGGCTCCTATGACTTCTACTTTAGACAAAGGTAAGAAGAATTCAAGTGATAAGTGGTTTCATAAACATATCTCATCCACCCATAATTATTTTAAATGTCAAGCACAACAATCCTCACTCACATTATCTGCATCAATACCCACACTGATGGATAACACTAATCTAGATGCCTCTTGTCTATGCACTAGAATCACTACTACCAACATCTCTAAAGATCACAAACATCTCTTCCACACCATGTTTTGGGTAAAGGATTAGCCTATCTACATCATCATAGATAGTGGCAGTTAGAAGAACATCATTATGTAATCCAGAGCTCAATGCCTTGGTCTTACCTCTACTACATATCCCAAGTTATATTCTCTGGGGTGACTATAATAGGGGAAAGATATATAGGTCTAGTGATAATGCACTTTCTAGTACAAAATCAAGCCTATGAAGGATAACATCACTTGTTACATTTCACCATTGGAGGTCTATGACATTGATGGGGAGACTTTAGCTATATGACTATGAATCTACATATCAATCCAATCCACAATGTTGGACTATTTGTGTAAAATATTGTTTTTACCACCTCTTCAATTTAGTTCCCATGATCAAAGTCACCTTGATCTATACCAAACAATGTCACAAACTCATATCACATGTGTAGAAGTTTGTACTACTCATTATCTTCCCTGACACACCTATGTAGATGACAAAGCACACTATGGTAGTGCACACCACTCACACAATGTCATAGTATTAGATTAAAAAGTTATTAAAATAATATAGCGAAGTCTTCACATATACCAAAGGCCTTCCAATGAACTACATAGTAAAGAATCACATCAATTGGTACCTAGATCTCCTATTCTAAATAGCCTTGTACCATAGATTTGTTTAGGACAATGATTAAATATGTTGCCAAATAAAATATCTCCTTGATCAAGTCAATATCATTCCTATAAATTACCATTGTTATAGTATGATAGTACTCATACCCATGAATGATGGGTCCTAGAAAATTTTCATAGACTATCATGCACTCCATAAGATAATAGTGAAGAATTAATACCAACTACCATGTATTAATGACCTTATGAATCAGCTTTGAGGTGCTGAATACTTCACCCTATTGACTTGAAGTTATGTTACCATCAAGTTCCATTCCATATTGAAGTTGTCTAAAATATATCATTCAAGACATGAGAAGGATTGTATGAATGGTTAGTCATGCCTTTTGACCTAACTAATGCACCAACCACTTTTATTTTCTTGATACATGATCTAATCAGGCCTTTTCTCAACTCTTTTTTCATCATCTACTTGGATGATATTCTCATTTTCAACAAGACTTAAGAGGAGCATCTATAGCACATCTCACACATCTTAAACACCTTGTGTCAATAAAAGATGACAGTTAATTTAGTAAAGTGTAAATTCAATGCTACATAAATATAGTCCTAGGCTACATCATTAATCACAAAAGCATTCGTGTAGATCTAGAGAGGATCAAAATGATCCAAGAATGGCCTAATCTATGTAATATCATATAATTAAGGATTTTTCTTTGACTTGATAACTTTTATAGTAGGTTCATCCTTAGTTTCTTACACATCCTTGGGATTTCATCTAGATAACACATGAAAAATACAATTTATATTGGAATCATGCACAATAGCATGTTCTAATGAACTCAAGTAATGCCTCTATATATAAGTTATTCTTATAATTCTTGACATTGTGAAGTCATTTAAAATTCACACTGATGCATCTAACTATGCACTCGATAAGTGTTCATGCATCATGGACATCTTGTCTTATACCACTTAGAGATGTTTAATGAAATGGTGAAAAGGTACTCCACTTATGATAAATAAATGTATGTTATTGTGTAATAAATCAAATAATGGTGACACCAAGTTCTAGGGAAGGAGATAGTTATTCATTTAGACCACAAGCCACTTCAGTTCCTATAGACATAAAATAATCTAGAGAATGCATGACACATGAGATGAATGATTTACCTACAACAATTCCATATTTTGATCAATTACAATAAAGGGAAGTGAAATAAGGTAATAGATTGCCTTAAAAAACCACTAGTTCATGTGGACATCATGGTATTGGACATGCACAACCACATATTCACATATTGGTATCCCTCTACTTAGCTAACCAGGATTTCATAATGACTTACACGAGCCTAAATCAAGGTATACAAATGTAAGAGTTCTAATTATCTAACCAAATTATATATAATCTTAGACATATCATGTTATTAATGGCACACCTTTTCAGTGACTCATCTGGGAGGCACACTATGCCAAAACATTGGGACACTTTCACATGATAAAGATTCTAGCCACATTGTAGATGCACTTATTCTAATCACATATGCACATAGATGTGGAATAACACATCAAATCTCACATTCCTTATTACATCACCAAGCCCATGAACACAAGTAAATCCTTATAAATTTTAGTAAATCCTCTCTCACACATAATGAAAGTACAAGGAGAGCCACATTGTACATGGCACACCTCATGCATTCTGAGTTAGTGATAAAGTTTAGATGCACATTTAGAAGGAACACTTCAAAGGTCCAAACCAAAATATCAAGTCTCTATGTTATGGTTCTTAAACCATCTTGTGAACAGTTGGAGAGAATGCCTTCATTTTTTATCTACCTCCATACTATAGGATACACCTAGTCTTCAACATAGAACTTCTCAAGACTTACACTACACCACTTCTTGAGCCGACATTGACACCACATCCTTCTAATTTGGATCTTAAACACCTATTCACTATAGTGAATGAATAAATAATTAAAGTGATAGACATACACACAAATCATGGTACACATATACTTTTTTTGGTGGTCAAGGTTAGACAATATGTTGATAAAGCTAAGTGGTACACTTCTCAAAAACTTTGAGTGTAATTTCCTCAATTGCACACCGATGTAATGGAGGCCATTACTCTTAAATAAAGGATGAATTATCCATGTGTAGCCTATACACATTTGAACACACTCCTTGATTATTATCCTATATAAATATCACACCTATCACACATTCCTAAGCACTCCTTTGCTTGAAACTTGTTCATAACCTTATGCACAAGTTTTACACTTACTCCTAGACTTCTATGCAATGATCACCTTATATTGTATGAATCTCACTATGCACCCCTTAGCTCATACTACTATGTGCATAATTATCTCCTAATCACAAAATCACTTGTTCTTTCATGCCCCACTTACGCAAAACCATATTTTAGCCTTACCCAACCATGGAACACATCTAGTTTCCCAACTAGCCATTATTAGCCAACCAAGGATCATAGGATTGGGAGTTATTGAAGACATCCTAAAATTTAATTATTTAGATTGTTTCCAACTACCAAATTTGATAGGAAGATAGTTTCACAAATCAACACTATCATTTGTGTATGCACATCAATTAATATTGTTCTTGTATTATGCATGTTAAATATGTAAAATACACATTTGTACAATTATTGATAAGATAAATAAGATAGTTACTCAAGTCAATGGAATAACATAGCTATGACACAAAAAGATTACTCTTTGCATCTATTATGCATATACACATTGTAGACATTATACTCTATTTTCCCTATTATTTCATTTGTGAATATAAGTTGCATTTACTACAAGTAGGACTTACACTCCATTGAATGTGTGTTTGATTATTTCATTTGAATACATCTCCATGCATTCACTCTTCACAACCAAACACAATTATCCCCCGCATACCTAGTCTTGGGCCTTGTGGTGTGGATCATTGTACATGTAGGTACTTTTATATATATTCTCTAGTGAATAAAAATGGAATTTTATTTTTATAGTTGATGACCATGCTAGACACTCCACCATTTATTCAAGTGAGAGAAAATATAGGTGTTGCTTCTATGATTTCATTTGCATAATTCACCAAGGTATGAGATTTATTTTAATGTTTAAGTGTGAATATGGATTTTTTTTGTAATCTTAATCTATACTTATTCAAATAATCAATGCACAAAATAATTGTCTATGCATACTCCTCTGGTAATGTCATCTACTCATGTTTAAATGATTAGCAATCACAAACTAGTACACTTGATGATCTAATTTTTAAATTTATTTATTATAATTAAATTATTTAGTTAGTTGATTTAATGTTTATGAGATAATTTTTTATTTTTTATTTGTGTGTGTGTGTGTGTGTGTGTGTGTGTGTGTATATATATATATATATATATATATATATATATATATATATATATATATATATATATATATATATATATATATATATCGGGTCCTATCCCTTTCATTATCATGATCAAGGCACCAATTCTTGTTGGTTTTCCATTTCATGCTCATCTTCACCAACTTCGGCCTATCATTGACCCCATTGAGTGATAGATTCAAATTGACCGTGACCACCATATTGCAATAATCACACCTTTGAATATTTTTTGTATCATTTTAAATATAATTTTTATTTTTTTAAGTATCATGTTCTAGTATATAAAGTTTCTAAAAATATTTATATATGAACATGTTGAGCTACAGGTGAGTTTTGAGTGGAAGAGGACCCATAATCATTCATCTTAGAGATGTCAATCTATGACAAAGGCATCTAAGGGAGAGACTTATACAAGAAACACAAAGATAGAAATGCATTTTGATGATTAGGATCATGTCTTATGACATGTTTTTGTATGCCTATATGGATTGATGTATGGTTGTTTGGCATTGTATTCCTATACATCATTGACATGGGATATTCTATTACATGTTCACATTTTGTACACCATTATATATATATATATATATATATATATAGAAACATTTCACCTTAGATATTCTCATTAATTTTCCCTTATGGCTTTTTTTGTAATTTATTAAATATTCTGTTATGTTCACATTATGTATGTCTTTATGGCTTTTGTTGCCTGTAAAATATGTATTAAGGGCCTCTTGACACCAATCCAACCTCAACTCTCTTTTCCCCTCCATGCTATATTTTATAAACAAAATACTAAATTATGAATGATTATTTTCTTTATTATATAATTGGATAGCTTTGACAATTAAATAAAGAGTGAATGTTATATGAATACATACTTGAGATGATAATGAATTAGTGATATAGTTTTTTAGACTTGATCCAAACTTCATAGTAAAAGTGATGAATGAAACACTTAATAGTAAAATTGATCATATTATATTCAACATAATTTAGAATGGACCAAATTACTCTCTCATTCACCACTTTATTTTCCACATTATATGAATGTCTAACCCTTCCAACATCAATGCAGTTATAAAATTTTAAATTGAGGACTATGAGTCTTATAATAAGTATATTATTTCATATTTCTCCTCCAAAACTACTAGACTAGTGCCATTGCATTCTCCTATCTTTAGTTCTCCTGAAGAAGACACACTCTCAAAGTATGAAATAAGTTCTATAATGAGGTCTAACCTTATAGACTTATACATTTTGTTACTGCAAAATTTAATTTTATTCCTCTTTGTTTCTTCAACAAGAGAGGTATTACTTTATTTTTTACTCTCACTCATGTGCACAAGATTTGTCATCTCTCTCCATATAATATGTGGTCGAGATAGTGGATCCTTATTGTTTTACTTTTCTAAATGCCATATTGGATGATCTATTTCCACCCATTTTTTCCTCTTATTTTCCTTAAATATTAGGAGAGTGTGAATTTTATTTATCATGAATCTTTTGTTTTCATTTTTCCTTTGCCATAAAATTTTAGATTTTCATGATGATGACCATTTGAAATGTACTAATTTATTATCCTTTTTGTGTTATAATAAGAGATTTTAAATGTTTATTCGATCATATTTGTGTTCTAATTCCATAAATATTATCTAGTCTAGATGTTGTGGTGCATCATCAATCTACTTTGGAGGATTTGGTTCCTTGACATCTAAGGGTAGTTGTTAAATTTCCATTAACAACATAATAAATTACTCATCTATAGCTTCATAAGGAAGTGGATATATATATATATATATATTGTTGGCACAACTAATATATGTTGACTTATATGGAATCTATGTCCACCCCAAATAGTATTTTTCAATTATATTTATCCATTATTATATATATGATATCTTAGATCAACTAGTTAGTTTTGAAAAGTCACTAAAGATAAATATTCAAGACACTCACATATAAAAAGACAAATTATTTGCCTATCCATCATAACCTTTGAATGCACATAGACATGTAATTTTGAGATAATTCAAGTTGTAGTTGGATATATCCACTTTCAGGGCCTCATTTATAAAATATGGCATCACCATCACATTAGGGATGATGAATAATCTCTAGGACCACATTCTTGGCCTCTGAGTATGCCTAGTTAGGAGATAAAGAACCCATTCCAACCTCAACAAGGTCATTCTCTATATGGTAAAATTGCACTTTTTAAGGTAAACTTCAGACATGCATAAAATGAAAACCATAAGTCATCTAAATTAATCAAAAGAACCATCACATGTGTGTCTGATCCCTATATTTTCAACTTGGAGCACTTGGATAAAAAATAAGAGACAAATTCATGGTGGATGATTCAATGATCAGTCCTTAAATGCTACTTTTATGTAATTAAGAGACAGGTTCTTTGCCTCTAATAGACATTTATACTTATAATAACTCTACTTTAAAATTCATCACTTCCAACCTCAATATATTCAAATTACATATATTCCAACTACCATGACCTCCAAATCCATGTGGACACATAATTTTGCAAAAATTCTGACGTCAAGAAACATTGAAAAGAAATGTTGTCAACATTCAAGCCATAGTTGGATATATCCAATTCTAAGGCCTTGTGGATAAAACATAGAATAGACACCATTTAAGTGGTGGTGAGTAACCTCTAGGGCCATATTTTTAACCTCCTAGTATGACCGGTTAGGAGACAAAGCACATGTTTTAGCCTCTAGAAGGTCATTCCCTATACTGTAAAATTATACTTTTAAAGCAAACTTTAGACATACATCAAATGAAAACTATAAGTCATCTACATGAAACAAAAAAAAATGACTTGCATGTGGAATCCCTTTAATTTCACCCTAGATCACTTAGATTGAAAATAAGATATGAATTCATGGATGATGATTCCATGATAAGTCCTAAAATGCTACTTTTATGTGGTTAAAAGATAGATTCTTTGCCTCCAATAAACATTTCTACTTCTAAGACATCTATTTAAAAATACATCACTTCCAACACATTGATATATGCAAATTACATATGTTCCCACCACCACAACTTCTGAATCCATGCAGATATCATTTTTTCAATAATCATGACATCAAGAAACATTAACAAGAAATGTTGTCAACATTCAATTTGTAGCTGGAGATCTCTACCTCTAGAGTCTCATGGCTAAAATTTGGCATCATCACCACATTGATGGTGCCAAATAACCTATATTTCCTTATTTTTGGCCTTTTAAAACACTATGTTAGGAGATATAACACCCATTCTAGCCTCAATAAGGTCTTTCCCTCTATAGTAAAATTGCATTTTTTAAGGTAAACTTTTGACATGCATCAAATGAAAACCATAAGTGATTTATACAAATTGAAAGAACCAACACATGCATGTATAATCCCTCTATTTACATTATGGATCCCTTATATTGAAAATAAGAGATGAATATGTGGCTAATAATTATGATTTAACTTTATAGGACTTAGTGAATGTAAATCCTAGGTTGTTAAAGGGGTTGAGTGTAGTAAATTAGGGTATAAATATGAAATAAATACAACCACTAATTTTTAATAGAATTGACTTAGTTTGACCTTTCTAAAAATAATAATAAATAATGTAAACAGGTAATTATCTTAAAAATGGTTGAAATAATATATCTAAAGGTTGTAAACTAAGATAGAGGTTGATATAAGTGTATTAGACATTATCCAAGTGTCAAAACCCTCCCTGGATAGTAACACCCTAATTGGATAGTATCAGCATGTGGTTCTAGTGTCTCTATTTTGGTGTTAGTGTCCTCTATACATAATTATTTTGAGCTTTTGAGTGTACTTGTGTCTAGGTCTACCAAGCCTATTCTTGTGTGCACATGTAGATATCTGTAGATGACATATTATGACTAATTTTATATGAAAACCCTAAACCTCTATATTGTTATGGCATATGGTTGGCACAAGTAGTAAAGTGTGTTGTTAGTGGGGTAGGCTAGACATCCTCAACACCCTATTATGATTAAATTTTCCTACATACCAATATTCTAAAGAGGGATCAAGCTTCAAGTAGTTATCCCCACCTAAGTGCTCGTATAAGTGCAACTAAATCTAGTGTGAATGTTGGATTGAGTGATTTGAATGTGACTAAGACTGTAAACCTTAGTAATCTAAGCTTAGGAATGTTGTATATGATTGTATGTAGAATTAGGTCAAAATAGGGATTGATAACCTTAATTGTGCATAACTTATTCTAAGTTTATTTATGTAATTTGCATCTAATTTCCATTTAGTGGTTAAAGGGATAAAATTAGTGTATATATGTTGTTCTAGTTCTTGTGTAAGTTTTAAAAGAGGTCTAGGTCGACCCTAAGTGGTATTTAATTTTAAAATATATTAATTGGTAATAAAAGGAGGGAAAAGGATAATAGTGATAAAATTAGGACACTAATGCCATGGGGTACTTTTGTTCTTGTTATGGTACTAGTGTCCAAGTGGAAGAAACTAATGCACTAAGGTCCAAGATGTCAAAGGGAGGGTCTATGACTAATTTAGGGATGTTTAAGAACATGTGTGGCCCATATAAAGGTTGTATAAGTGTCTAAATAGGCCCTAAGATAGGTATAAGGCTAAAGTAGGGATGGGTGGTCTTAAGTAGCACTCTTAGAACACAAGTGTCATTTATAGGTGATCACATTTTCCCTAATTTATTATAGAAATGTATCAAATTAAAATGAATAGGATAAAGGAAAAGGAAGCATACCTAGACTTACCTAA
The DNA here is from genome assembly GCA_037957365.1 of Torreya grandis. Lineage (NCBI taxonomy): Eukaryota > Viridiplantae > Streptophyta > Pinopsida > Cupressales > Taxaceae > Torreya > Torreya grandis. The sequence goes on along the minus strand of JARHVA010000943.1, from coordinate 2,791,099 downwards.
GAGGCAAAGCATCATGAACCTGGATCTAAGTATGTGAAGCATGATCCATTGTTTGTCCTACAAATGAAACATGCATAGATTATTCCTTACTTAAGAGATATAAAAATAAAAACACAAAATTGAGTAAATAGATAAGATAGAGGAAAGGAAAAAATACACCTCATTGGGTACGTTAAGCAATGCATAAACCTAGTGATAACCTATGTGTGTGCCTATAGATGGTTATCAATTGGTGAATATCTTGGAATAATCTGATGGCTTGCTCAATCCCCATGTGTGGGTGGCTCAACAACTCAATCTAATTTTGACTCCATTATTTCCCACCCATGCTTGGTGGATCATGACTTGTGAATATCTTGGATTAGATTGATGGTGTGTCTAACCCTATTATATAGGTGGATCAATAAATAAAGTATATTATGACTCCATATTTGCCTAATCATGTGTAGTAGATGCATCTAAAACTAAAACTACATGATGTAACTGGAGATGTGTAACTATGTATGTCAGCTCTATGGCTACTCAGGAATATTAGGTGGATTTGGGCCACTTAGGAATGCAACTACTATTGATGGAGTAAGGCATGATTCTAGTGTGTAACTTATAACATGGTGTCTGGTGTATAAAAAATAGATAATGTCATGAAGTTTATCATTCGATCTAATCAACTAGTTTATGAGTGAGAATATAGAAACAATATGTCATGTACATGCCCCTAAATATGATATCTGAGTGTATTGATTTTGAGACTATGTTGCAATAGTCTGTATCTGAGAAACTAAATTGAAATTGGAATTATTATGTCATATATGATGCCCCAAATTTGAGATAAACTTATCAAAAACTAGTAATCTATAACTAAACCTATTCAAATATGGACTATACCTATTGTACTTTTCTGGCCAATTTGGAATTGTCTAAAGTTGAGGCTACTTGATAATAGTACCATATCTTGTAAATTAGTACCATGTGGTGTAAGTTTCCTAATTTGGGCACTAGTGGCCAGTTGTTTTGATTTTTATACAACTATAACTGATCTCTATGTCACTATTTCCCATTATGTTTTCTTGAAATTGATTTCTGAATTTTGTGCTTATGTGCTGAAAATTGTAATCTAAGTACATTTAGATAGCCTAATATTTATGATAAACCCCTATTAAATCCCCCTCTTTTAAGAGGAGTTGTAGTACCTAGACAAGAATCATATTTAAAAGAAAAATCTTTGTAAAATGTGTGTTTGTTATTACATATATGATATTTGCGTAATAAACAAATATAATGTGCAGACATAACATCAAAATGAAAAATAGTCTGGGTATAAGTTTATAATATATGATGTATGCTAGGTATAACATTCATAAGGATATATATATATATATATATATATATATATATATATATATATATATAGTTATTACTCAAATTTGTTTTTCATGTACACACACACACACACACACACACATATATATATATATATGTACATGAAAAACAAATTTGAGTAATAACTAAGTAGCTACCTAGGGAGATGGGGCATGATGTCTATCATGGAACAGAAGTAGGAAGGGGAGATGCATGAGGTCCCTTATGGAATATATATATATATATATATGAAAAACAAATTTGAGTAATAACTAAGTAGCTACCTAGGGAGATGGGGCATGATGTCTATCATGGAACATAAGTAGGAAGGGGAGATGCATGAGGTCCCTTATGGAATATAAAATTGGAGTGTGTAATAAGCAAGATACAAGTGTCATGGGCATGATTCATACAAGAAATCATGCATACAACACATATGAGGCATGAAAAGTATGCCAAGGGTCCATAATATAAGGGACATGTACACATGTCACTAAATCTAAGAAATCAATACATGAAAGGACATGTTCAAAGATACATATACACAAAGAACAAGTAAGTTACCTTATATTCACATGGAAGGACATGTTAAAATGTTTGCATACATAATTAGGAAGGCACACAAAAGGACATGGGCACTTGTCCAAATCATACATATAATGAAAATAAGTGGTGTAGAAACACAAAGTAATGGCATATTCAGATGCCCTTGAATAGAATAAGTAAAGAGATATAATCAAGTCTAAATTAGGAAATCTAGAAATGAGAGTATGAATGAACATGTGGTATAAATATGTATAATATTTAAGATATACATAGGTTGAGTATAAAATAGGCATAGTTGTCAAAAATCTAAGTAAATGTAGGATGATCAATATCAAGATATAAAAATTATAAATATATGATGTAGAGTTTACAAAGATGTAACCTGGAAATTGAAATTTTGTAAAGGATGGCCCTAAATGGGTGAATTTATCAAGTGAGAAACCCATGCACCTATGAATATGCCCCTAATGGGTAGATAGTATAAAATCTAGATCTGTGTAATGGACCTAAGTCCTATATAATTTTGTAAGCACTTGACAAGAATAAGTGAAGCAATGTATGTATGATAAAATTGACTATACTAAGATAGTTAAAATATATAGTGTCTGACAAATATAATAAATGTATACTTGGCAATGCATACAATATATAATTTTGTATTTTCTAAATAAATATTTGATTTTTTTGTGTTTTAGCATATTATATTTTTTTTATATATATTTTGGATATAAGCTATGTACAAGTAACATGAAAATGAAATTATATATAAGGAACAAGAGTGAATGAGACTATGTACAATAAGGGAGGAACATACTAGCTGATGAGTCTTATGGGAGACTCACTATCAATGTGTCCTTTTTTAAATAAAGGAATAGTGATCATGTGTGTTGTATGAAAAATTAATTGAGGTATAAAAAATATTTGTACTAAGTGATCTATAGCTGACATAGCCTATGAATTGGTGTTAGGAATTTTTGAAATTGACTAGGGTATTCTATGAACTTTAGGGGTCTTAGGGACCCATCTTGTAGAAGATGTTATAGTTGGCATAGGTGCCTTGTGCTGAGAAATTTGAGAACTCAATAATATTTATCTCAAAAGAAGAGAGGTAGAGAGAGGACATCTAGAATATAAAACATATCTCTGATGCAAGGGTCTCTCTAACAATGGTCTCTTTGGGAGAGTATGCATACATGGTAAAACTATAAAAGAGTATAACTCACCTGCACTAGTGGCTTAAATAAAATTTGTGGTGTACTAATGAAAACTATGCTCAAAAACATAAATGGTAATTATGGTGTGATTTACTATGGGATAAGTAAAGGATACTCATATGAAAAACCCTTAATTATGATCACCTGATTAACATGTATATATTTGAGGGATCTATGTATGATGGATGGAATGGCCCATAGTTGTTGTATCCATAGCCTACCCAATAATATGTTAAATGTGTCTACATTAGGTAATAATAATAATCTATTGGCCACATGTACTAGTCCAACCTATAGTGGAAGTATAATCTCCCTAATGGAGCATTAAACATGACCACTAAAACCATTAATAATTGTGTTGATAGGAGAAATGTCTTGATATGAAAATCCCAAATACTATATAAGTGTGATAGTGCACATGTTAATACTTAACCCATTACTAACCATAACACTTTGAATAGGATGATGACCAATATAGGCTCATATGAAGAGTGTATATAAATTTGAATCATCATCAATGATCTCCTACTCTGAGAATATGACAAGTGGTCTAGTTGGTATTGTATTATGATACACATCAATGATATTATGTATGAGGTGTGCAACCTTTATAGTAGTGTGATATGATTTTGGTAGTGGATGTGCTTGATATGTATAGTGAACACATAAAATTCCCCCAACCTCATTAGTTGTATGTTATGTGTTGGGTGAATATTTTGTCAGTTGGCTGTCTGATTGAGCAAAATAGGTCTTATCATCCACAACAAAGGAGATTGGTTGTGAAAGGTTGTAGGTTTACCACATCCAAAGGGGAAAAATCTCTCCTCTCATCAAGGGGAGGTTCCTTATAGGTATAAAGGCACTATATACTATATATATAAGCTGAAAATAACACTCTGGGGTAGGATATACCATCCATCTCTCTTCTTTCAGAGATGATGTTCACAACACAAAGGAGAAATCTTGGGTGATAGGTGAAGGTGCTTCTCTTCTTTCAACCAAGAGCCATATCCCTTCTTGGGTAGTATAAATCTTGGTGAAATGATAGAAGGCACTTCTCTTCTTTTAGAAGTGTTTATTCTTGCAAACAACAACAATCTTTATGGTAACAAGTGACTGGTAACAGAGTATAGAGTGACCAGCAATCTAAGGTGTAGCACAAAGTCTCCACCTTGACTGCCCAAGAGTGAGGTACGAAGAAAAATTAGGGCACAAACTCATCCCAAGGTCCTTTACATAGAAACAAAAAATAAACACACACTAAAGACAACTGTGGTGGCACGAAGTCTCTCCACAATTGGCTTAAGGACACCTTCCTAATTACTTCCACTAGTTCTGCTTGTTAGACCAAATAAACAAGAACACATTCAAAAGACAAACATAAGAATAATATCCTAAAATGATACAAGCTATAACAACACAAAATTTGCAAGTCACTTGCTTTCTCATTCAAATAAAATAATATGAACAACAATTTGAGCTCAAAGTCTCAGTATTCACCTTTCAATTTGGGTAAAGGTTTGCTTCTAGTAACGGGAAGATCCCCCTTAGAATGATACAAGAGATTACAATATATAGCAACCAAGAAAGACTTGGCACTTTGTTCCATAGAATGACCCATGTGGTGCATACAATGCCTTGAATTCATTTCCAAGTTTGTCAAAGGATTGCATTGAAAATAGGGTGGTTGTCTTAACTATGGCATGTCATTTCATCCCATATGTCTTCTCCTAAGCCTGAATCATCTGGTCTATCCCCTCTGACATCTGTGTAGCTGTCCATTTTGTCTTTACTACAAAAGAGACCAATAGGTTGTGCCTTTAATGTTTGCAAGCTCGAAAATCTACTTTGCAGATTGTTCCAACTACCAGAATAACTTCTACACAGATATTTTTGGTCTTCTCATCTTTCTACTTTTGTCCTTTCTAGCTTTGTCTCTTCCTAGAATTTAATCTCCCAAGCTATCTTTTCCCCTTTCTAGTTTTGTTTTTTCTTGGAATTTGAGCCTTTGGGGCTATATTCTTAACTTTGCTAGCTCTTTTGGCTCCTTCTTCAGATGGTCACTGAGTTTGTTTTTAGGTTCCGTGCCACATTTGAAACTTAACAGATATTTCATTACCTTAAATTTGACATCCATAGGGACATCATTGGTTGACTATTTCAATGGTTCAGGTGGCCTTCTCAGCTCTTTGGTTCAATCACTTTCTTGCTTCGATCAATTTATTAGTTCAATCACTTTATTGGTTCAATCGCTTCTTTCCTTTGATCTTTGAACCAATGTTCCCTACCTTTCACAAGGGCACTTGGTCTTTTCGCTTTGGGGCACTCCCTTGAACCTGCCGATTGAACTGACCAATTGAACCAACTTTGATTCAATGGTTTAATGGTTTAATTAGTTCAATCCCTTTATTTGGCTAGGTTCTTTGTCTGCTTGAACCAACCATGCGTTGAACCTTTGAACCATTGAACCCATTGAACTTTTGAACCAAAATGGTTCAATGGTTCAACAGTTCAATGGTTCAAGCCTTCTCTTTGATAAGTGTTTTGAAGCTGTTGAACCTTGAAGCGGTTGAACTTTGAACCTTGACAAATGTGCTTAACTTTTTTTGATGATGTTGAACCTTTGAACCCATTGAACCCTTGAACCTTTTTGGTTCAAGGTTCAATGGTTCAATGGTTCAATCTTTGCTTAGAAGCTTGTTGATGGACATTTTGGTTGAACCTTGTTATTGAACCAACTTTGAAATTGCCTAAGTGTTGAGAGTTTGTTTCTTTCCTATAGAGTCCGTAGAAATCAACCTGTGAAGCCCGTAGAACTTGGCCTACAGAGTCCATAGATTCAAGCCTATAGAGTCCGTATATTCAAGCCTAAAGAGTCTGTAGAAATGTGCCTACAGAGTTAGTAGTTTTAATCCTATAGAGTCCGTAGATTTCTAAAAAGCTTGAAGAATAGAGAATTAGAATGCATAGAACAATTTTTGAAAAGGGAAGAGACAATTTTGGTCTTGCATGACCAAAATAGTTCATATGTTGTCCCAAAAATGAGTGATATTTTTTAGGACAACAGCTAGCTTCAGTTGGGGAACTTCCTTCAGTTGAAAACTTAGAATAGTTGAGGGGATTAGAAACCAGAATCTCTAGTGCCTTGAAGTATGCCATTGGGCTATGGAGTCATGCTACCCAAAAAGAAAGGCTCTAAAAAAATGAAAATGAACAACACAAAGTAGAAACAAAGACTATACAAATATACATATGTACAGGTGAACTTATCTAACACTTCAAGAATTGAAGTGCTTCAGATGTTGCCCATTGTGAGACAATGAAAATGGCATTCCATCTTGATAAACTAATAGGAAACCATTTTGTCCCCAGAATCAGTGACGGGTGAATGGAACTCTCCACCAAGAATCACACTTTTTGTGCACTCCTTTTGGCTCTCTCCTCTTGCTCCATGGCAAGATGTGGTCTTCTCTCTGAAAACCCTAACTCCTTGCTCTCTTGGTGAAGAGTTATTTTTGCTAACTTTGGAGCGCAGCAGTATGGTCCACTACCATAACTTGTTGTTCTAGTAATTTAGTCTAGCACATGTTTTGATTGTCCCCCTCAGACACCTGACAAACCATCGGTTCATCATCTCCTTTGGTGTGAAGGAGTTTGACATCTTGGTCTTGAGCAACCTTCAATCTAAGCAATAGAGATTCACATTTAGCTATGTTGTTGGTGTTTCTAAACTGCAACATGCATGAAGGAAAAATATCTCCTTGAGGAGATATCAACATAGTCCCAACTCTAGCATTGGTAAAAGAATTATTGCCATCAGATTCCAGGATCCAAGAATCATCAGAAGCTAATCTTCTATCAAATTTCTCTTCATTAGAGATGGAAGATCCTTTTTCATTTGTACTGTGCCCTACCAATTCTTCTAATGTCTTGTTTGAATCAATTTTTAGATTGCCACCTATAGTTCTTTCATCTACAGAAACATGAACACCCTCTATGATTAAGAAGTAATTACCCCTATCTAAAGACTCAAATAGAATTTGAGCTTCGTGTGCTGATGTCTGAGTGACAACATATTTTGCTTCCTTTTTAGGGAGTAGCCTCTTCATAACACCTTTGACAGGGATCCTTGCCTCAGATAGGTCCATGCTCAACTCGCCACCCACATCCTTGTAGAAATTTTATCCCAATAGAATGTTTTATGACGTTGGGACATCAGCTACTAGGACCATCATCTTGATTCTCTTTTCTGGGAATGCTACAAATGAAAATTGGGCATCCTTGATCTATCCCAATAGTGGCACTTTTTTGTTCTCCATGGAGAAGCATCTACCAAATGTTTTGGTCAGTGTGAGACCAAGAGATTCTGCCACTTTGGCAGGCATGACATTATTTGAAGCACCAAAATCAATGATGTAGTTGCTCAGCTTGTGACCATTTATCAATAGGGAAACATAGAAAGGATCTACTTTCCCAGGGGCAGTAGGGGGAGTAATGACAAGATTTTTTGGATGGGCATGTTCTTTGGGGGATCACGAGTCACCTTTCTAATCTCTTGTCCTACAGGGATGACTGTATTCTTCACACACTCCACCAAGCTATCCAACTTCTCAGGATTGGCTTGTAGGAATTCAAATTTAGTCATTTGAAGTTTGGTTTTCTTGACATGGTCAATTATGTCAAATGACTGAAATGGACTATGAAAAGAGGATGGGAGTTCATCCTTTTGGTTTTTAGAAGGGGGAGGACTGATCTATGAATTTGAAGTAGAAGGTGTAGGGATGTTTGATGTACTTACCTTCTTAGCAATCATCAAGTCCTTTGGATGGAAAATTAGAGTGGTCCCACATTTAGCAATTTAAATTACTAGTTGAGGTTGCTCCTCTGTCTTTTTTTATCAGCTTGTTGGGCTGACTGGTTCTTGGACTAAGTGAATACTGCGTATGATCCCTTGACTGCTTCACCTTTACTTATGGGTTCATCTTGGTAATTCAGGAAACCAATGTGGGAGTCACCAGCTAACTCTTCTTAACCCTCCATGAAGAGATCAACATCATTTCTTGATCAAACTTAGGTTGGAAAGAGAAATCATGCTCAATTTCCAGATATCCAACTGTTGAGTTGGTTGGAGGTGCTTCAAGGGCAAGGTTCCTCTATGGGAGAGGAAGACGGTTTGGCTGCCCTTGATTCCTAGCAGAATTGCCTTGGTACACCTAATTTTGAAATGTCTTCCTTAGCATATCATGATTAGGAGGAGTAGACATAACTTGGGCCATTTGTCTTTTCAAGGCTAGCAATTTATTTTCTAGCTTTTGCACCATTGGGTCAGTGGTGGCTGTAGGTGAGTATTCTGAAGATGAAGAGGATTTACCTTTATTAAGGTCTCTCCTTATCTTTCCTACCAAGATAAGGTCATCTTATACCTCAGTAGCCAAGTCTTGAGCAGTAGCAAGGTGTATGTGTCTAGCCTGTCTCAGCAAGAAACTCACTTCAGGTAGCTGTGAGTTGATGAAGAAACACTTGAGATTTTGAGGTGTCAGATGGGTGATCATGGGAATCTTGTGCCTCAACTTATCGAACCTGACAATGAATTCCCTCATAGGTTCATGGGGTTCCTTCTTCATTTGTGTGATCTGGGCCAGCAAGGCATGCACATCTTCTACAGGTTTGAACTTGGCTTCAAATTTGTCTTTTAGAGTGTCCCAATCAGTCACTAACCAAGCTTGCAGATGGTAGAACCAGTCTACAATAGTGCATATAGTGTCTCCATGAATAGTCTGACTGCTATGTCTTCATAATCCACACCTATTACACCATAGGCTATGTTGAAAATAGTAATATGTTCATCAGGGTGAACTTTCCCATCACTAAAAAATTTAGGAAAATTCTTCCTTGAATTGCATGGAAGCTCATGTAGAGGTGGGGTCAAGTTTAATGGACCAAAAGAGTTACCCCAGAGGCCTTGAGACATGATTTGATTATGTAGAAGTGGGATCACAAATTTGGGTGGAGTATGGATAGGCAAAGCTCTGCTAGCATTAGAAAAAGAAGCTCTTCCTTGTGTTGGTGACCTGGTAGGGGTAGGAGGAAGACTCCTAGTTCAGTGAAGGTGAGGCTATGGAGGAAACAACTCAAAATTACTCTGTTGTACCAACTCAAAAGCAGGGTCAACAACACCTTGGGATTTCTAGCTTCTGGTATAACATGGAGTTGCTAGATTATAGAATAAAAATGGAAAAAAATAGAATCTACTTTAGCTTGAATCTTGAGACATCAAACTACACGCTCTTCCCTAGCGGAGTCACCAAAAAACTGTTGGGTGAATATTTTGTTAGTCAGCTGTCTGATTGAGCAACATAGGTCTTATCATCCACAACAAAAGAGATTGGCCATCCAAAGTTGCAGGTTTACCACATCCAAAGGGTAAAAATCTCTCCTCTCATCAAGGGGAGGTTCCCTATAGGTATAAAGGTGCTATATACTAAATATAAGCTAAAAATAGCACTTAGGGGTAGGATATACCATCCATCTCTCTTCTTTTAGAGATGATGTTCACAACACAAAGGAGAAATCCTAGGTGATTGGTGAAGGTGCTTCTCTTCTTTTAGAATTAATATTCAACCAAGAGCTAGATCCCTTCTTGGGTAGTAGAAATCTTGGTGAAATGATAGAAGACACTTCTCTTCTTTCAGAAGTGCTTATTCTTGCAAACAATAAGAATCTTTCTAGTAACAAGTGACTGATAACAGAGTACAAAGTGACTAGCAATCTTAGGTGTAGCACAAAGTATCCACCTTGACTTCCCAAGAGTGAGTTATGAAGAACAATGGGGGCACAAAGTCATCCCAAGGTCCTTTACATAGAAATAGAAAATAAACACACTAAAGACAATTGTGGGGGCATAAAGTCTCTCCACAATTGGCTTCAGGACACCTTCTTGATTACTTCCACTAGTTCTTCTTGTTAGATAAAATAAAAAAGAACACATTCAAAAGATAGACATAAGAACAATATCCTAAAATGATACAAGCTATAATAGCACAAAGTCTGCAAGTCACTTGCTTTTTCATTCAAATAAAATAATATAAACAACAATCTGAGCTCAAAGTCTCAGTATTCACCTTTCAATTTGGGCAGAGTTTTGCTTCTAGTAATGGGAAGATCCCCCTTAGAATGACACAAGAGATTACAATATATAGTAGCCAATAAATACTTGGTGCTTTGTTCCATAGAATGGCCCATGTTGTGCATTCAATGCCTTGAATGCATTTCTAGGTTTGTCAAAGGACTGCATTGAGAATAGGGTAACTGTCTTAACTATGGAATGTCATTTCATCCCATATGTCTTCTCCTAAGCCTGGATCATTTGGTCTATCCCCTATGATGTCTGCACAACTATCCATTTTGTCTTTACTCCAAAGGAGACCAACAGGCTGTGCCTTCAATGTTTGCAATCTTAAAAATCTACTTTGCAGATTGTTCCAGCTACCAGAATAACTTCTACACAGATATTTTTGGTCTTTTCCTCTTTCTACTTTTGTCCTTTCCAGCTTTGTCTCTTCCTAAAATTTAAGCTCCCAAGATATCCTTTTCCATTTCCAATTTTGTCTTTTCTTGGAATTTGAGCCCTCGGGGTTATATTCTTAGCTTTTCCAGCTCTTTCGGTTCCTTCTTCAACTGGTCACTGAGTTTTTTTTTAGGTTCCATGCCACATTTCAAACTTAGTGAATATTTCATTACCTTAAATTTGACATCCACGAGGACATAATTGGTTGACTATTTTAATGGTTCGAGCAGCCTTCTCAGCTCTTTGGTTCAATCGCTTTCTTGCTTCGATCACTTTATTGGTTCAATCGCTTCTTTCCTTTGATCTTTGAACCAATGTTCCCTGCCTTCCACAAGGGCACTTGGTCTTTTCACTTTGGGGCACTCCCTTGAACCTGCCGATTGAATCGACTGATTGAACCAACTTTGGTTCAACGGTGCAATGGTTCAATTGGTTTAATCCCTTTATTTGGCTAGGTCCTTTGTCTACTTGAACCAACCGCATGTTGAACCATTGAACCCATTGAGCCTTTGAACCAAAATGGTTCAATGGTTCAATGGTTCAAGCCTTCTTCTCTTTGATAAGTGTTTTGAAGCCGTTGAACCTTGAAGCAGTTAAACTTTAAACCTTGACAAATGCGCTTAACTCTTGTTGATGACATTGAACCTTTGAACCCATTGAACCCTTGAACCTTTTTGGTTCAAGGTTTAATGGTTCAATGGTTCAATCTTTGCTTAGAAGCTTGCCAATGGACATTTTGGTTGAACCTTGTCGTTGAACCAACTTTGAAATCTTCTACATGTTGAGAGCTTGCTTCTTTCCTGCAAAGTCCGTAGAAATCAACCTGTGAAGCCCGTAGAACTTGGCCTGTAGAGTCCATAGATTTTCTTCCTATAGAGTGTGTAGATTCAATCCTATAGAGTGCGTAGATTCAAGCCTATAGATTCCATAGAAATGAGCCTGTAGAGTCCATAGTTTTAAGCCTGCAGAGTCTGTAGATTTCTAAAAAGCTTGAAGAATAGAGAATTAGAATGCACAGAACAATTTTTGAAAAGGGAAGAGACAATTTTGGTCTTGCAAGACCAAAATAGTTCATATGTTGTCCCAAAAATGAGTGATATTTTTGGGGACAAAATTATGGAAACAGATTTGAGAATATTTTCAATGCCTTGGCTTTTGTTTGTTGAAATTTGGGTGTCTCTATGGGTATGCCCACATCAATTATGTTGCCCTTTATCAAATAGATATCTTATGTTTTAAGGTGATGTATTGATTTGTAGTATATCCTGGTGTCCTATGATAGTCACATAATGCATTAGAATCATATATTTTTGTAAGAGGTCATGTCCTATTAACCTCTTTTATGGGAGGAAGAGATATGACATTACATTATAGGAGCTACTATAAAACACGTTCTTGAAGTTTTGGAAGGTTGGTGAAAAATCTCCATGGATGATCCAATAAAACCAAGTGATGAGATGGATTTAAGGTTGCATTAACTGTAGCCTTTGGATCACTCTTATTTTTAGTGGCCCTTACCTTGTATGGAGGATTATTATAACTCTTATTAGTTGACTCTGATCCACTTATATATTTTAATTTACCTATAGAGAGAATCTTGACTTTCCTTTCTTTCACTGTGTGGCATAAATCAGTGAAGGTTGGAAACTTCTTGAACAAGATAGCTCCATGTAATCTTGGTAGTAAGATCTATTTGAATATATCTTAGAGATCTCTATCTGTCATGGGACTAGTCATTTTTTTTAATATAGTTTTATATCACAAGACATATTATGCAATAGGCTTACTGGCTTTTTCTTCAATTTCACTACTTGAGCATACTAGATCTTGTCACTAATTTTAATTGAAAAGTGTGATAAAAAATATCTACCAATGGATTTAATGTGGTGATATACTATTTTAGAAGATCATAAAAACACTATAAGGCATAGTCCTTTAGACTACATGGGAAACACATAGTGGGGATCCAATCATTAGACACATAGTCCAAACATATTGCTTGGAAATATTGTTTATGGTGTTTTGGGTCACCCTTACCATCATACAAGGTAATCTTAGGTGCTATGAATCTGGATGGCAAAGGATTTTTCACTATGTTATTTTCCAAATGTGTATATAAAAGAATATGAAAATCCAAGGCATGTCATAGCATAGTAGTTCCCTACTTAAGATGTAACACCTTAGCCTGAAGAGAATGGATCTCATGCATAAGGGATTATACATATGGATGGGAATAAATAGCCATAGGAGGTTTAATTTCCACCCAAGGTTGTTGAGTTAAAATAGGTTATTGTACAAGTTAAGTTGCCCCCAAAGTAGGTGCAACAATGTTGTTATCTGGGAGAGTAGAAGATTGACCCTTATTTTATTTTTGAATTTCTTTCTAGATAATATTGATAAGGTCATCTTTCATATATGAATGTTTTGAAAAAAAATATTGTAATTATCTCTTATCAATTTTCTCGAATCAGTTGTTGAATTCTACCATTGTAGGTTGGGAAGTAGAAAAATAAATAGTTGTATATTTTGAACCTTTAAAGGAATGTAATCTATGAAAGTTTTCAAGAAATAAATACTGAAACAAATATAATATTTTAGAACTAATATATGATCATAGAAATTAAAAGGATACAAACCCTAAGGGCTATAGGGTTAGGGTTTTAAGTAGTATTCTAAGTAAGTTGGGTTCACCAAATGATTTAACTTTTTAGGACTTAGTAAATACAAATCATAGGTTGTTAAAAGGGATGAGTGTAGTAAATCAGGGTAGAAATATGTAATAGATTCAACCAATAATTTTTAACAAAATTGACTTATTTTGACTTTTCTAAAAATAAAAGTAAATAATATAAATAAATACTTAGCTAACAAATGACTAAAATGGCAGATCTAGAGGATATAAACTGAGACAAAGGCTAATCTGAGTATCTTAGATAGGCTATAAATGTTAAAATCCTTCATAGATAGTATCATCATAATTGGATAATAGCACCATTTGGCATTAGTGTCCCTATTTTAGCACTAGTGTCTTCTATACATAGATATTCTAAGTTTCTAGGTGCACTTATGTCTGGGTCTTCTAGGCTTATTCCTATGTGCATAATTTCTAGATCTCTATATATGACTTGTTATGACTAATTTTATATGCAAACCTAAACCTACATGTTGCTAGGGCATCCAGTTTGCACAAGTAGTAAAACATGTTTTTAGTGGGGTAGGTTAGACATCATCAACACCTTGTTGTGATGAGAGTTGCCTACATACCAATACTCTAAAGAGGGATCAATCCCAATGGAGTTATCCCCACTTAAGTGCTATTAAAAGTGCAAGTGAAGCTAGTAGTAATGTTGACTTGAGTGTTTTAAATTTGCTTGAGACTAGAAACTTGAGTAATATAGCCTCAATATGAGCTTAGGAATGTTGTAGGTAGTTGTGTATAGAAGTAGGGAAGAATAAGGATTGATAACCTTAATTGTGCACAAATTGTTCTAATTTTATTTATATAATTTGAATATAATTTCCATTTAGTGGTTAGAGGGTTAAAAGTCATGTATATATAGTATTATAGTTCTTGCGTGGGTATTAAAATGGGTCTAGGCTAACCCTAGGTGGTCTTATATTTGAAAAGATATTCATTGGTTAAAAAAGAGGTAAAAGGATAATAGAAAAAAAAATGGGACACTAGCACCATAGGGTGCTACTATCCCTATTATGACATTAGTGTCTAGGTGGTTAAACCTAAGTCACTAAGGGATAGGATTTCAAAGTGAGGGGTTGAGACTAATTTAGCGATGTTTAGGGATGTGTGTGGCCCACATAGAGGCTAAATAAGTGTCTAAATAGGCCCTAAAATATGCCTAGGGATAATCTAGAGATGGGTGGTCTTAAGTATCACTTTTATTACTCAAGTGTCATTTATAGTTAATTACATATTCCATGATCAATACTGAAATGGTACTTTTAAGTATTTGAGAGACATGTTATTTTCCTCCATTAGACTTTTTTACTTATGTGATATTTGTTTGTAAATCCATCACTTCCAACATGATGTGATATTAAAATTACATATGTTCCCACCACCATGACCTATGAATCCATGCAAATACGTCTTTTTGAAAATAAATTGGCATTAAGAAACATTGATAAGAAATGTTATCGACATTCAAGCTATAGCTAGAGAGCTCCACCTCTAGAGCCTCGTGACTAAAAATTAACATCACCACCATGTCAAGGGTGTTGAATAACCTATAAGACCACATTATTGGGCTCTAGATTTGCTCAAGAAGGTCCTTCCCTATACGGTAAAATTGTATGTCTTCTACATGAACTAAAAGTTTCTATTTGATTCAATAATATGGAATTATCTACTAAAGGTTCCAACCACATGAAGGTGGATGTTAATTTGTCATAACTAACCTAAAACAAATATGTTAATATGTAATTAAACTAAAATTTGTATGTACTACCTAAAAAATAAATAAAATTTTATAAATTAAACATATTTACACTTGAGAACTCAACATACCTTGGGATTTCACTCTAAGTAACCACTATGATTGGCTGTACTCTTGATAGTAGGAATAATTATTTCATGGTTAAACTCATAAAACTTCCATATAATCTTGTTTAATAGCCTTCCCTGATATTTGTGCAATTGAACATTTGTGGCGAGAACCAAATTTGAATAGTGGAGTATCTTCATATGTATTTCATAGTCTTTAAACAACCATACATATGAATTTTTGATAGGATGTCATCAAAACCAATTTTGAGTGACTAAATCAGACCCAATGATATAGTAAATGTTTTCCCCATCTATGACTGTAGAATTTAATTTCATTTTTCTCCCTATCACTAGAATACGTAGTATTTTGTCCCCTTCTCATTATCCTTATCTACAATAACTACATAAACATGCCATGCATCATAAAATAAAACATTATTTAATAATGATATATACACACGCACACACGCATGCATGCACGCACGCACGCGCGCACACACACGCACACACACACACACACACACACACACACACACACACACACACACACACACACACACACACACACACACACACACACACACACACACACACACACACACACACACAAAAGTACATAAAACATGCTTTAAATTTAATTTGATATATACTTCAAATTTAAAAATCTATCTATTACCTAGTTTCACTAAATCAAATACATGGCCAAAGTTATGTGATGATGTCAAATCTATACATTGTAATGTTGGTGGAACTTGATATGTGTCAGTTAGAATTAGAGGTCTATAGATCCATTCATCCACCCACTCTTGTGACTCACACTCGTTTCAAACAAAGTCCATGCATGTAAAATAAAAGTGTGTCATATGCCTCATATGAATTATCCAAGAACCCGTGTTTGATATTCAAAATGAGTGAAACTTAATCATATTACTATCATAAAATATTCATATATTTCCAATTTTTCTTCATATATTAACCAAAAATATCTATGAGCATTAGAGTTTTCTTGAGCACTATGGACCATTTTCTCATCACACCATTGAACTATGTTTTTTACATCTATCACATTAGCAACATCTTCAAATTTTAAATCCTCTCTTAAAATCACTCTTTTGACACATGATCTTGTACCATCATGATCCCCTTTTCCATCTCCTACTTAAGTGAAAGTCCAAATATGTTGTATATGAGTGGTCACATGTATCCTACTCATCTAGTATAACATTTATGCATTCTTGAATTATGATGTGTATTTATCTGACCAAATATAATGTTGATTGAAAATAATGGTCTTTCCACTCAACTTATCATATAACATCCAAAAAAACCTTGTACATACTCTATATAATGTGCTTGATCATCACTAACATAGAAGTGGTACTCCTTTAATGTTTTACAATCATGCTCTATATTATGAGGTGCATGCATGAATGATATATGCATAAAAATGGAAACTTGTACTAGATTGTAGTACTATGATTTAATCTCCATTTATGGTTGCAATGTGTAATTATCTATAAATTAAACTACTAAAAAAATAGTAATAAGTGGGAATGTGACCCTGTTAATGGGTCAACAGTAGTCCTTGGGAGAAAAGGTAGAAAAGGCAATTGTGCTTGGAATCCACCACCTGTAGGCTAGTTTAAACTTAATTTTGATGGAGCTTCTAGGGAGAATCCTAGGGATTTAGGGGATAGATGTATTATATGGGATTGCAATGGATATTTAATTCAACAAATGTCTATAAAACTCCAAGATGACACCAACAACAAAGCAGAGGATCAAACACTTTCTAGTGGGATTTAATTAGTAATCTAGTGTGATATGCCAAAGTTAATTATGGAAGTTGATTCACAGATTATTATTTATATACTCCAAAAGAAGGATGCCACTTCCTAGTACTTAAAAAACATATTATCAAACACCTAGGAAAGATTGGCATATTTCTATTCTATGGATTTTATCCATTATTTTTGTGAGGAAAATTCAATAATAGATTTTTTAGCTAACTATAGAATTGATCAAGTCAAAGTTTATTAGGTGGATAATGTGAGGAAAGCCTGGGAGGATTTCCCATCCCTCCCCCTTATTGAGATGGGTTGATCCCTAGATTTTTTCTCCTTTTTTGTATTGATTTTTTCCTAAAAAGAAATTTTAAAAAAAGTGGTAGGTTTAAAAAGGGCCTAGTTGGTGGAAATTGAACATCTTTGGAAGCATCCTTACTGGCAATGCATATCCTAGATAAATATACCATCATTATCCTAGCTAAATCTCCCATTATTAATGATCATTTATTATTGATTGAAATCATCAATGCATAGGTGGTTGATTTTATTGGGTGAGTTGATGGTGTGTATGTGGCATGAGGGAGTCGAGAGCCTTCCCTCTCACTTCATGATTTCTTGATGTCCTTGGTTATCTTTTAGCGAGTTAAATGGGAATGCTGGTACCCCATTGCCATTTAATAGTGCCCTATTCCTGTATGTTGTAGATATTCAATGGTTTTAGTTGTTTTAGTCATGTATAAGATCATGGAGATTACTATTGTCACCCCATGTCTCTATGATGGAAGCAAGATACATGAGATGGTGTTTGATGGCTTGATTTTGAGGGCTCACTTGGAATATTTTTTTGTCATTCCATCAAAAGAGTTCTTTGATGTGGTTTCATTAGTCCTAGGATCAGATTTTATGGTGTAAGGTGTCTACTATCACGTTAATTCTAAGGTGTCATCCATATTCACATTGAATTTAATGTCATTGGTATTAGATTCTAAGGTAGTAGGAAATGTGGTTTCCTTATATAGGAGGCTTGAAAACCACATGGGGTTGGTGTAAAAAATTGTGATGCATTACCTAACCCCCTTCCCAACTTGATGTCTATAGGCATGGATGGTCTAGGTTTGGTCCCTATGTTGGCCTTTTGATCTCTAAAAATGTGTTTCATGGTTCTTCTGAGTTTTGTAGAGGAGCTGAGGAAGAAGGTTAGCTTGTCAAACCCTCTATAAAGGCAATTCTTATCCATGCCACCTATGGCTCAACTTCAAAGCTTGATTGTGAATATCTCTTAATGGTAGGCTAGCCACAATGATAATTCATGAGTTACAATTGTCAATAAATTGGTGAAATGGGTTGATTATGGCTAGATGGCAGCTCTACATTGGTTCAAAAAAATGTTGAATTTGGAATCTACACCAGATAATCCTATCTCCACCAACTCACTAGTTCAAGAAATTAGTTTGTAAAGTCCTATGGAGGTAACATAAGTGTGAGGTCCTGGAGGAAGTTGAATAAAATGTCTACAGGGGTAGGGAGATCATGTTTCTAGAATATATCAATGATGAGGTGTAGGTAAGTTTAATATATGATGCTTTCATGCATCTTTTTATGTTTGTTTGTCTTGTTTGGCTAGTCCTCTATGGGTTTTGATTTGTGTCTCTTTTTCTATGGTGCTGGGTTTATGTTTCCCTTAGTGTTCTCTAGTGTTTTTTTGGCCATTTTATGTTGGCTTTCTTTTGGTATGTTCTGGGTTTTGATATCTACCCATGTTGGTTGGTATTTGTAATAATTTTATCTTTGGTTAGGGGCCTAATAAACCCCTGTATCTATCAAAAAAATAAGTGGGAATGTGTCTTTTATTAACTTGAATTGTTCATCTATCCATCAAGCCCTATGTGTGTGCCTTGCATACTTATAAATAATTTTCTCCTTGAATTTGAGCAGCATAAATTCATAAATAGGTATTTGTTCTATAAAAAGCTTGCACCTTTTAGGTTCCTTTCCATCTTTTAATTTATATGTCACAAATTTATAGTTACTAAACCCAACTAATTCTTATCCAATTCTGTATGTATTCTCCACATGGGTATAATTTTTTAACTTTATCAATCCAACCACAAATGTTGAAATTTACATCCAAACATGCTTTGTTATATAGATAATAGTCCATCTCATCTTTCACAAAAATGGTGGGAATAAATTCCCTTGATGATTTTTTTGGAGCTTCCATTCCACACTGCTTCAAAATGTTGTCAGTATGTGAATTACAATGAACATGATGAAAAACATCATAATGCATCAAAAATTCAACATGTTTCCTACAATAATAAGTGGTGTGTGTGATATTTATTTTCACATATAAGGGTTTGGCTATTTTAAAATATATTTGACTAAAAAGAATTTGTGGATATTTTTTAACAAATTTAGAGTATAATTATGCTTACATTATATCCAAAAAATGTTTTATATATGGTTCATGGTTACGAGAACCAAATCTTGTTTTCACTACATCTATTATATTATATGATACCCTTATGTTATCTTTCAAAAATTATGAAATTAAATCTTTTAGGGCATCGATTATATCTCGGTATTTCAAAAAGAGTCTACCGTAAAATGCCCATAAGTCATTGTTATCAAAAACATCAAGTCTTTTATGTCTTTCAGTTACTTTCATTAATGTTTCTTTTTTGTTTAATGCTATTCTTATTTGTCTAATCAAGCATTTTTTCATTTAAAAAAAAATTAAAATACAAATTTTAATAATGCATCGGTAGCTTTACCATCTTTGGTGCATTTATTCACACCTACTTTATGGTATGCATTATGTACATTTTCAATAATTAACTTGTTTTTACCATCAATATTAGATGTTCTTAGTCCTAAGATGTTCATTTTATCTTTCATATTAATTTCTTTCATAAATGTAACAAATAATTGACATCTTTGAGATTCATTTAATTTTTCAAAGTGTCAGTCCCAAATTCTCTTAGCTTTTCTTCTCATATGGAAGATAGACATTTTGTTACGCATTAGTTTCAAAATGTTTTATTCAATTTCAATTAAATACATGGATCACATTTTGAAAATATTAGGATTTTTTCTTAGTGCTAAAATTGGTTGATTTTGTGTTTCCATATTGTTACCTTCATTAGTAGTTTCTTCATTGAATGGTGTTCCCATATTGTTTTTCTCATTAGTAGTTTATTCATTGAATGGTGTTCCCATATTGTTTTCTTCATTTTTTCTTTATCTAATTAGTGTTTCCATGAAATTTTATTCATTTTTATATGGTAAATAATCATTCATATTGCCATCATCACCAAAATAAAAAACTAAAAAATTTGAATGTGGACTTGTATTATAATTTGGTATACTATCAGAATTAACTATTGGACTTTCAAAATTTGGTATACTATCATAATTTTATATACTATAATTATTCATTTCATCATTATTTGTGAAATTAAATTCATTAGGGATAATAGACATAATTTCATGAATTATTCTCATTCATTGCCTTTGTTTTTCACTTATCACTTCTATTTCCTCTATTGTTTTGTGCTTTAAATTCTTCTTACCAATGGTATTATTTATGTCACCCATGATTACACAAAATTCTAAAATTTATAAGATCAGTAAAATGATCAAATTATTAAAAAATAGACCAATGTGTTTTAAATTACCAATTTGGGACAATGATCAAATTATTAAAAAATAGACCTACATTATGTAGCCAACTATGAATACATAGAATGTTATCTACTTTTGAGGGTGGGGATAGTGATCAAATCATTAAAAATAGAATTTCATTGTGCATAATGAAATATATCATGGTACACAAGAGACAAAATTCTCAATGTGAAAAAAATACATTTACTTACATGTATGTTTTTACTATTTTACTACCCACATGACCATGTACATGTTAAAAGTGCTTAGGTGTTAAAACTATGTATCCATAAAAACTATGTACATGTTCTTTTGTGTACACTTATTTCATAATTGATCCTAAAATTTAACCCTAAACACCAAAATCTTAAAATATAAACTCTAAACCCTAAATAAATTAGGTTCACAGGGCTCAATGAGGTTTAAATCATATCAATAATTGCCCCAATTGACTAATTACATCAATCTATGATGATATTGGGGAAAACTGAGCCCAAAATCACATTTTATAGTCACAAATAGGTTCAACAAGATCAAATTGATCCTAATTACATTCAGTGTTAGACCCTAAACCATAAACCATAAGACCTAAGCCCTAAAATTATATACCCTAAATAAATTGTAACCTTTAGAGAAATAATTAGGTTCACATGGTATAATTTGGCCCAAATCACATAACTAGTCTCTCTAATTGACTAATTGGCTCAATATATGATGACATTGGAGCTAATTAAGCTAAAAATCACATTTTGTACTCATAAATAGGTTCAATGAGCATAAATTATCCCCAGTTACCTTTGTTATTAGACCATATACCCTAAACCCTAAGCCCTAATCCCTAATACCTAAACCCTAAACCATGAAACAACTAATTTGGCCCCAATAAACATCCATTTTAGTTAGAATTAGGTTCATAGGGCTCAATTTGGCCCAAATCTCATCAATAATTTCACCAATTAACTAATTGACTCAATCTATGATGACATTGGGTCTAAATGAGCCTAAAATCACACTTTTTAGTCATAAATAGGTTCAACAAACTCAATTTATCCCTAATTTCCTTTGTGATAGGTTGATAGGGCTCAATTTGGCCCAAATCATATCAAAAATTATTCTAATTGACTAATTGGCTAAATCTGTGATGACATTGGGGCAAATTGAGCCCAAAATCACATTATGTAGTCACAAATAGCTTTAAGGAGCTCAATTTTATCCCAATTTCATTCACGATTGGACCTTAAACCCTAAAACCTAAGAACTAAGCCCTAAACCTTAAATCATAGACCCCAAACCCTAAACAAATTGGTTTAACCCTAATTAACATCCTTTAGAATAAGAATTAGGTTCAAGGGATTAATTTGGCCCAAATCACATACTAATTTCCCTAATTGATTGATTGGCTCAATCTATAATGAAATTAAGGCTAATTAAGCCAAAAATCACATTCACCCTAATCTTTGAGCCCTAAAACCTAAACCTTAAACCTTAAACCAATTGATTTAACCCTAATAAACATCCTTTAGAGTAAGAATTAGGTTCACAGGGCTCAATTTGGCCCAAATTATATCATCAATTTCCCTAATTAACTAATTGACTCAATCTATGATGACATTGGGGCTAATTGAGCCCAAAATCATATTTTATAGTAAAAAATAGGTTTAATGATCTATAATTACCTTCGTGATATGTTTATAGGGCTCTATTTGGCCCAAATCATATCATTAATTTCCTTAATTGACTAATTGGCTAAATATGTGGTGATATTGGGGAAAATCAAGCCAAAAATCACATTATGTAGTCATAAATAAGTTTAACAAGCTCAAATTAGTCCATAAAACCTAAACACTAAGGTCTAAGCCCTAAATCCTAAATCCTTAATAAATTGATTTATCCCCATTTAACATCCTTTAGAGTAAGAACTAGGTTTGCAGAGTCAATTT
Source organism: Torreya grandis (assembly GCA_037957365.1). Taxonomy (NCBI): domain Eukaryota; kingdom Viridiplantae; phylum Streptophyta; class Pinopsida; order Cupressales; family Taxaceae; genus Torreya; species Torreya grandis. The sequence continues at coordinate 2,768,519 of JARHVA010000943.1, read as the reverse complement.
GGCTTAAATCACTTCTTGATTGCCCTAATTGACTAATTGGCTCAATCTATGATGCCATTAGGGTTAATTGATCCTAAAATTACTTTCTTTAGTCAAAAATAGGTTTAATGAGCATAAATTAGCCCCAATGGCCTTCATGATTGGACCATATACCTTAAAATTTAAACCCTAAACCCTGAACCAATTGATTTAGCACCAATAAACATCTTTTAGAATAAGAATTTAGTTCACAAGGCTCAATTTGGCCCAAATTATATCACTAATTCCCAAATTAACTAATTGACTCAATCTATGATGACATTAGGGATAATTGAGCCCAAAATCACATTTTATAGTCACAAATAGGTTCAATGATCTCAAATTATCCCCATTTACCTTTATGATAGGTTCATAGGGATCAATTTGGCCTAAATCATACCATGGGTTACCCCAATTGACTAAATGGATAAATGTATGATGACATTATGGTAAATTTATCCCAAAATCACATTTTATAGTCATAAATAGGTTCAACAAGCTCATATTAGTCCCAATTACTTTCAAAACGACACCCTAAACCCTAAACCCTAAGACCTAAGCCTTAACCCTAAATTCTAAACCCTAAAAAAATTTATTTAGGCCTTATTAACATATTTTATAGTAAAAATTAGGTTCATAGGGATCAATTTGGCCCAAATCGAATCATCGATTTCCATAATTGACTAACTGGTTCAATATGTGATGACATTGGGGCTAATTGAGGTAAAATAACATTATGTAATAACAAATAGGTTCAACGAGCTCAAATTATCCCCAATTGCCTTTATGATTTGAACCTATACCATAAACCCTATACCCTATACCTTAAGTACTAATCTTTAAACTGTAAACCCTAAACCTAAATCAATCAATTTATCCCCAATAAAAATCAATTAGAGTAAGAATTAGGTTCATAAGACTCAATGTGGCCCAAATTACATCACTGATTGCATCAATTAAATGTTTAAATTTATGATGACATTGGGGCTAATTGAGATGAAATCAAATTCTATAGTCACAAATACATTCAACAAGCTCAAATTATCCCTAATTTCATTCATAATAGGTTAATAGGGCTCAATTTAACCCAAATCATATCATTAATTACCCCAGTTGACTAATTGTCTTAATCATGATGACATTGGGGTAAATTGAGCCCAAATGCACATTATATAGTCACAAATAGGTTCAATAAGCTCAAATTAGCCCTAATTACATTTAAAATTAGACCCTATACCCTAAACCCTAAACCCTAAATTGTAAACCCTAAACTTTAAACAAATAAATTTAACCCTAATTAACATCCTTTAGAGTAATAATTAGGTTCATAAGGCTTAATTTAGCCCTTAATTGCATCACTGATTACCCTAATTAACTAATTCAATTAATTTGTGATGATATTGGGGCTAATTTAGCCCAAAATCACATTCTATAGTTATAATTAGGTTTAACAAGCTTAAATTATCCCAAATTCCATTAGTGATTGGACCCTATACCCTAAACCCTAAAGCATATACCTTAAACCCTAAACCAATTGATTTAGACCTCAATTAACATCCTTTAGTATAAGAATTAGGTTCATAGGGCTCATTTTGGCCCAAACTACATCATTCATTGCCCTAATTGAGTAATTAGATCAATTTGTGATGACATTAGGGATAATTGAGCTCAAAAACACATTCTGTAGTCAAAAATAAGTTCAACAAGTTCAAATTGGCCTTAATTACCTTCATGATTGGACCATAAACCCTAAACCATTTGATTTATCCCTAATTAACATCTTTTTGAGTAAGAATTATGTTCATATGGCTCAATTCAGTCCAAATTACATCACATGTTACCCTAATTGACTAATTGTTTTAGTTTGTGATGACATTGGGCCTAATTGAACCCAAAATAAAATTTTGTAGTCATAATTATATTTAGATGGGTAAATAACATCAAGATTATAGCTAGAATTAGGTTTACAAATTTTTAATGTATAGAAATTCAATGTTAACAATTAACATTGACTAAGGTCATGCATGAACTTTGACAATTAAAAATAAACTATAATAAAATCAATAAGATGACCAAAAACATATCGATGTAATAGTAAACTATTCTATGTACACAATTTTTTTTACATATGCAGTTCTTATTTTTGACATTTCAAACACTTGCCTCAAGGTTTAGGAATGGCTTGGATTCTTGGGCCTAAGGCATGAACCTATAAACATAGTTGAATGCACGTTTTTGACTAAAAATAATAGAATACAAATTCTACCATACTAAACATTATGAATTTTATTGAAAAAAAATCATAAAATAATGACTATAACATTTATCACACTCTATTCTTTTTATGTGTGTGCATGTGTGTATATCCATATTGATGTGTGTGTGTGTGTGTGTGTGTGTGTGTGTGTGTGTGTGTGTGTGTGTGTGTGTGTGTGTGTGTGTGTGTGTACTAGACGTAATTTTGTACACATTTTTAAAAAACTAATTTTTTATATTTTTTGAGGTAGTTAGTGGGAGGCATTCGGTTGAATATGCATTATTGATCATATTTTAGGGTTTATTAATTTTGAAAATTAGTAAAAAAATAAATATTTTTTATAATTATTTTCAAATATAGGTTACAAACTAGATTATCTTATCTAACTTTGCACTAAAAGGTTTTAAAAAAGTAAACAATGATAAAAAATGATGGGGTACATGATAGGGTATTTACTATGATTTTTATAAAAAAACATTACTACTTCAAAATTTTTATGTTTGAGCTACTTGACCATTTACAAAAAAAAAATAGTTTAGAAACTAGAATCAAAATTATATAATTTGTATTCTTATAACCTATTCAAGTTTTGAGTGTAGGTATCTCAAATAATCTATATAATTTGAGTTTTTTTTCAAGAAAAACATGTCCTGCTAAGACCCCATTTTGTCCCCCCCAATTCCGTGCACTTACCCCCACACCACATTGGATGATCATATCCATACCCAAGGCTAATTATTGATCATCTATTTCATTATTTATCCCATCACTTGTCTTTATATAGGCTACCATGATCAAAGATCCTATGAAATCTCTAATAATGCAATCTACCCCTAAGGCACTTGGATTGCCCCACATAGCTCCATCAAAGTTGAGCTTGAAGTGTTGATCATTATCATTCATTATTAATTTTTTGTATTAATGTTGTCATTAATGTCAAATGTTCTTGTGAAGGTGTTTGGTCAAGTAAGATTTGAAGTGTATGTATGATGAGTTATTTTTCTAGCATAGTGAGTGTTGTTGCTATATGAAGTAGTGACATGAGAGTATTGTTTGAAGAATGTTCTTATGTCAACTTAATAAATATCTTTCAGATCAACATGAGTAAGTAAATTTTAGTATGTCTAGTGTCAAGTAACTTGCAAAGCTTTTCCTAGACCTTGTGATACGGTATGTGCAGGTAACATGATGAAATGAGTGAACTCCAAAGAAAAATCTATAAGCTTTGAAGATCTATAAGTAGTTTCAAAGATGTTCTGAATGAGCTATGAAGATCCTTAATGAGGCTCCAAAGAATAGTTGATAGTGTTTGAGCATGAGAGAGGTTATTTGAGTTTGTACATTAGGTGTTGAGGGCCTTGAAAATTATTAGAATGTCAGATTTGAATATCTATGTATGCAGCTTTGAAGATACTCTGAGTGAGCTATGAAGATTCTTAGTCGAGCTTTGAAGATCTATGTAATAATCTATGAAGATGCTCTATTGAAGATATAAATATGTGTTGTTAAATATCTGAATAAGAGTAATTGTATGAGGTTGTTTGAGCATACATAAGAGACACTAGATCACTCAGGAAATTTTCAATATGAAGTCTACAGGGGTAAGTACTTTAGTCCAAGTCTATAGTTAGAATAGTTTTAGATCCTTTTGTCCTAATGAGGTATTATGAGCTATTGAAAAGATATATGAAGAATGTTTGACAATATTTAATCATGATAGGAGATTTCATGGCATATATATGAGGTGTTGAGATTACTTAGACACTAGTTAGAAGGTCAACTTCAAGAACTATTGTGACTTTCAAGTCAAAGGAGTAGAAAGCAAAGAGAGATATTATGGCTAGATAGGGTATCCATATTAGTTTTTGAGGCATGGGTGAGTAGGCATTAATTGAAAAAGGTGATTCGATTTTTTACAATTATGTTCATGAATTTCCATGTTATGGTTTGAAAGAAAAGGCTTGAAAAATAGTTTCAAGGTCTCTCAAATGCACAGAATAAAGAGTTGTCTACCTGAGAAGGTTTTTCAAGTGATTGTTGGCACATGAAACATCTATATAAGAATATAATATATTCATGGTAGATAAGGAAGGGTTATAATTTAAATCACCAATATTTGTTTTTTTCAAAGAGGAGCTAGGATTTATGAATGATCGTTAGGACTGGAAGATGGTCTAAACCCTTAAATAACACTAACAATGAACCAATGTTGAAGATACTTTTCAAAGAGATCCAAATGGTTTTGTATGGATATACAAGTATTTTTAGGTTGAATTAAACTCTTCCAATCATCTCCAGGTGTGATTGGTTTCTCAGATGAGTGAGCAGACCCTACAAAAAAATGTTTGCTTTTCAAAGATTTGTTGTAGTAGGCAAAGTTGATCAAGTCAAAGGTTCTAAGTGGATGAAGTTCAAAGTGTGAGACTTTTAATTGTTATACATGAATTTTTTTTGACATGTTCCAAGTATTAGGTGTACAAAATATGGTGATCTAAATTAGCCATTCACTAATAGACCCAATGGTGTAGACAGTAAGAAAATTAGGCAAAAGTAAGAAGATTATTCTTGATGTGTTTTCCTATAAGAATGATGGATCAAAGCGTATGATGATGTTTTTTAGACTTGAATGATCTATCATGCTTCGAATAATCTTGGAATTTAGTGTAATAGGTTTAAACATTGAATCCAAAATGGCTTATCTAGATGTGTGGAGTCTGTGAGACAGAAGGTCAACAAATTGGTCTATAAGACCAATAGTTGCCATTAGAACTCTTAATCCTTTTTATGAAGGTTAATATTAGGATGTTGTAATATATATTTCATGAATTTAAATTCTTCATGTTTCCATGACTATGTTTTGAAGTCAGTTGGTAGTTCTAAATGAGCATCTTGTAGAGAAGAGTTTGATCCTGTATAACCTTAGTTGAAGCATCTGATGAAGTTTGAGATTACCCTGAGGTCTTGAGTTTTATTAATATGTAATGTTTTTCTATTATTATTTGGAAAAAATGTGTCTATGACTTTATTGTTCAAAATAATTTTTTTGTGTATGCATAGACCTTTTATGAACAGTGTTTTGAGAAAGGGTTCAAATGGTGGTTGGACCTAAAAAATGTTGTAGACCTAAAGATAATTTGTATAAGTTATATTTAAGTATAATATGATGTGTTCCTACCATGTGTGGTGTTTTAATATGCTTCAATAAAGATCAAAGAGTAATATATTTCTAAGAAGGCCTATTAGGTTTCCATAAAGCCTAAAATAGGAGTAAGGGCTAATTGAGATATGCCCAACCTAATGTATTGGTTGATTCATGATTGAAGCATGTTATTTTAATATTTTAAGATATATTAAATGTCTGACATAATAATTTTGAAGTATGTGGCTGACTAAGAAGGATATGATCAAGTGACTTGTGTAAAAGCAAGGCTAAATAGGCCTATTTGAAGTGTGCTTAGAGAAAGAAAAAGAAAAAGTGAATGATATATATAATTGGTAAGTAGAATAATGCTTTTATAAAATTAGATGAGTGTCATGAATATCATATAGGAGATATACATATGACTATCAATGTCATATGACCTAATCAAATCATGAAGGTGGCTAGTTGAATAACGAAGGTTAGAAGCCAGTTTGAGAGAGATAGAAGTGTGAAAAGAGTTGAGGAATAAGATCATCATATATTTTATGAGAGACAATTATTTTCAAAGGTGATAAAGTGTATCATGTGGTTGAGTTGGTGCTGAATCATCTAAGGGGTTGGTGTCTCCTTGCAAGTTAGTGCTTGCTAAAGCCTAGCTGAGTTGACGCTTAGCTAGTTGGGGTTGGTGCTCCATATAGAGTTCATGTTCCAAAAAATATTGGTGTTTATCTTATAGTAATGTATTAAATTTCTATCATTAGTGGGTTTTCTTCCTTTTAATGGTTTCCCACATATATACTGTGTTCATTCGTTTCATGCTCTTATGATTTGGTGTTTATGCTTGCTAAGATGTACATGATTGTTATAATGGTTCATGTATGTTTAAGTGGAATTGAATTATTATTTTTTAATATGTATTCACCCCCCCCCCCCTCTTATTCATTTTGTTTATAATAATTGGTATTAGATATTGGCCTTTTAAGAAGGTCTAAAATCATAAAGGACATCTTAAGAAGAAAATATGACCAATCAATAAGTTCAAGGTGGTTTCTCTACTAGTAAGGCTCCATTGTTCAATAGATCTAATTATGCCTTTTGAAATGCCAAAATAATTGTTTATCTAATGTCACAAGGACATGATATTTTTCATTCAATTGTGGATTGTTATGTTTTACCTCTTATTCCACCAATAGAGACAACAAGTAAGAAGGCTAGTGAAAATAACTCCAAGGAAATGAATGTCATTCTTTGTGGCCTATCAGAGGCAAATATTGTAAAGTTACTTCATTATGTGTCATCTAGATATATATGGAAAAAATTGAAGACCATATATGAAGGATACACCAAGGTGAAGTTGGTCAAGTCTTAGACCCAAAAAATATAGTTTGAAAGCTTGAAGATGAATGTAGATGAAACCATTGCATCCTACTTTTTGAGGGTTGATTAAGTTGTCAATATCATTAGAGGATTGGGAGAAGAAGTGAAAGAATCTACTATTGTCTAAAAGGTGTTGAGATCACTAACTTTGGAATTTGACTGTAAGGTGTTTGCAGTAGATGAGATGCAAGATTTGGACAAGATAGAGATATATGAAATTCATGGCATCTTGAATGACTATGATATGAGGAAAAATGAAGGAAGACCTCCCAAGAGAGAAGAAGCTTTCAAATTTCAAAATAAGTCAAAGGCCAAGAAGTTCAAGGATGAGGTATGTTTAGATATTGATGATGATGAACTCATAACTATGTTCTATAGGAAGTTGAGGTTTGGATCAAGTAAGTACAAGGGTAAGTTACCCTTAAATTTTTTTAGTTTTGAAAATATTGGTCACTTTTTATCCAAGTATCCTAACAAGAATAAATCTGATCATAATGAAGATCATGATGAACATCATGGAAATGATAGAAAAGTCTATAAATCTAACAAGAACAAGAGAGATTTCAAGGAGAATGAAGGAAGGAAAGGGTCATTCAAAAATAATAAGAGTTTATATACCAAATAAAACAACTCATTTGATGTAAGTGATTTAGGCACGTCTGACAGTGATGATGGAAATAATGAACCTGAACATGATAATAGTGAAACCTTGTTTAGGGCCATAGAATTAGGCAATAAGGGATTTTCAAATGGGAAAGGTATTATGGTTTATATAGAATTAAATGAATAAGTATACTATGATAATGAATAAGGAGAAGCTAAAGTGAATCTCGAGGTAGAGATGGTAAGTGCCCTATAGGAGTTGAATTTTCAAATAAGAAAGAATCACAAATTAAGGTCATTAGTCAAAGATTATGAGGATCATATTAGATTATGTGAAGAAAGGTTGAGAAACACTTCCTAAGAGTATGATGGGATCATCAATCAAGTTTTAAAACTTATGGAAGTATTCAATTCAAGCCTAAAGGCTAAATATTAAGATTGCATCAAATATGAAACTAAAATAAAATCTCTAAAATTTGAGTTGGATCAAGCATCTAGAAAAGTTAAGAGCTTTGTGAAATTTGTAAAGATATTTGAGGCTCTAGATGATATTCAAAGTATTTAAAAGTCTAAAAGTGACAAGATAGGTCCTAGTTTCAAATAAGACCAAACAAAGGCATCTCAAGTTATGGATAAGACTATTGAAGACAAGAAGGTCAACATGAAAAGACCTATCAAATAGCCTAATGCTATATGGAATGCTAGTTCTTTCAATGGTTATTGTTTTATATGAAGTTATTTTGCTCATAAAGAAAGAGAATATAGAAGACTCTCCAAAAATGAGTACTCATAGGATTATGGAAGAATTCACAGCTCACATCAGATAAGAGGTATGTTTAAGGTGGTTTGTTACAAAATTCATAATATAGGACACATTGAAATATTATATCCTAACAAATTTAGAAGGTCATCAAGTAAAAATAGGAAGTTTGGGGCCCCTAGAGTGTAATAAAAAATGAAAATGAATGTATGGAAACCAAAAGTAGTAAATATAAGTCATGATTAGTTTGCAAGCTCAAATAGACTACTTGATAAGATAGAGCATGCCTCAGATGTGAAATCAATTCAAGAAAGTATGCCATCAACTCACATTGATGATCAAATAGTTGATGATGAGATCAAGCATATAGTGCCAATCAAGCCTAAAAGGATGTTGAAGAATGCTCGGTCTTGTGAAAGTATGGAGATCTAGGAATATCCTGAGTTCATGATGTTTTAGTGCCCTATGAAAAGGGGTGGATCTATTAAGCTTCATGGAGACATTCTTTTATCAACAAAATCATGAGGTTACAATCAAAGAAGGTTTATTTTTTAAAAGATTCCAGGTTGTATATGTTGTAAGAAAGAAGATGAAGATGGATATTATCCATTCCATTGCTGATGACTCTATGATTTGAATTATATTAGGAAACGTGATGAGATATATAAGGCTATTATCAAGTATCTAAAGTCAAATTGTAGATAATTGGTATATGAAAGGTAAGCTTTTGGTATCTATGTGTATGAGTAGTTGACCTTGATCTATGAAAACAAAGGGGGGTTCCTAATTCTATAATTGGTATCAAGAGTAAGATATCTTTGTGTGTGGTCAAGATTTTGATATTTTTTCAATCATATCAAGGAAGGTAAGTGATCTAAATTTCTTTTTCTTTTAAATAAGATATGCTTGGTCTAAGGGGGAGCTTGGTAGCTCTGAGTTCTTTGTTAAGAAATTGATTACTTTTTATATGCATGGAGTTAAGGAGATATTGTGTCTAAGATGATTTATATACTTTGTTTATTGAGTTTTTGATGGATTAGTTGGGAGATTGACATGATTGAGAAAAGTTTTTGAGAATTGTTACCATAGATGGTTACCATAGTTTCTAAGGACTATGTGTCATCTAATGTCTTTGAGAGGTAGTATTAGCTCAGAGGGAGAAAGTATGATTCTAGTAGCTACAGGTGACCTTTGATGTATAATATTAAAAAAATCATGAAGGATGCTTAGTTTGAAAGGGAGATATTCAATTTGTTGACTAATCTTGACTTATGTTGAATTGGTCTTGTCATCTAAGTTCATTTTGAATGAGATGATAGTTTTGGAAGACCTTTGTCATTAATGTCAAAGGGGGAGAAAGATCAGAAAGGGTGAGAAAAGGAAAGATCAAAAATGGTGAGAAAACGCAAGATACAAGTTTATGAGATGATTTTCATCAAGAGTGGTTGACATAATTTTCTGAGAGAAATTGTTATAAATGAAAAAGGGGGATATTGTTGAGCATTGTCATTGATTGTTGAGTTTTGGTATTAATGTTTTCATTGATGTCAAAGGTTCTTTTGAAGGTGCTACATCAACTAAGCTTTGAAGTATGTGTATGATGAGTTATTTTTATAGCATACTGAGTGTTGTTGCTATATGAAAGCATGATGTGAGAGTACCATTTGAAAAATGTTTTTATGTTAGCTTGAGAAATATCATTGGGATCAACATGAGTAAGCACAGGTTAGTACATCTAGTGTTAAGTAACTTTAAAATATTTGTCTAAAACTTGTGAGATGGTATGTTCAGGAATCATGATGAAATGAGTGAGCTCTGAAGAAAAATTTTTATGCTCTGAAGATCTATAAATAGTTATGAAGATGTTTTGAATGAGCTACGAAGAGCCTTAGTGAAGCTCCAAAGAATACTTGACAGTGTTTGAACATAAGTGAGACTGTTTGAGTTTGTACGTGAGGTGGTGAGGGCATTCCAAATTATTATAAGGTCATATTTGAAGATTTGTGTATGCAGATATAAATATACTCCAAGTGAGCTATGAATATTCTTAGTCGAGCTCTGAAGATTTGTGTAAGTAGCTACAAAGATGATCCATTGAATCTATGAATATGTGTTGTTAAAGATCTGAAGAAGAATAATTGTATGAGGTTTATTGAGCATACATATGAGGCATTTTATCACTTTGTAAATTTTCTATATGAAGTCTACAGGGGTAAGTACTTCAGTCCAAGTCTGCAACTAGACTAGTTCTAGATTCTGCTCGGCTTAATGAGACATCATGAGCTATTGATAAGATATATGAAGAATTTTAGGAAATATTTCATCATTATAGGATATTTCATGGCATATATATGAGTTTTTGAGAGCTTGGATAGTTTTTATAAGGTCATCTTCAAGACCTATTGTGACTTGCAAGTCAAAAGCTTAGAAAGCAAAAAGAGGGATGATGGCTAGATAGGGTATCAGAATCAGTTTCTAAGGCATGGGTGAGTAATTGTTAATTTAAAAAAAATATTTAAGTTTTGTCAATTATACTCATGAAGTTTCATGTCATGGTTTTCAATAAAAGGCTTGAAAATGTGTTTTAAGGTCTCTCGAATGCACAAAATGAAGAGTTGTCTACCCGAGAAGGTTTTTCAAGTGTTTTTTGGCATGTAAAACATATGTATGAGAATATAATACATTAATGGTAGATAAGTAATGGTTATAGATCAAATCTCCAAGCATTATTTTCTGTAAAGTGGAGCTAAGATTTATGAATGGTCGTTAAGATTGGAAGATATTCTAAATCCTCAACAAACTCTAACAATGAATCGATGTTGAAGATGTTATTATAAAGATATAAGAATGGTTTTGTATCAATATAAAATTATTTATAGGTTTAATTCAACTCTCTCAATAATCTCCAAGTGTGATTGGTTTCTCACCTGAGTGAGCAGACCCTATAATAAAGTGCTTGTTTTTTAGATGTTTACTATAGCAAGTAGACTTGACCCAGTCAAAGTTTCTAAGTGGATGAAGGTCAAAGTGTGAGAATTTTAGTTTTTTTCCATGAATTTTTATATATATGTTATATATATTAGGTTTACAAAAGCTGGTGATCTAGGTTAGCTAGTCGCTAATAGACCTAATGGTGCAGATAGTAAGAAAATCAGGTAGAAGTGAGAAGATGATTCCTAATGTGTTTTCATGTAAGAATAATGGATTTAAGTATATGATGATATTTTTTCGGACTTTAATGATATACCCATGCTTTTAATAATCTTTAAATTCAATTTAAAAGGTTGGAACATTAAATCCAAAATGGCTTATCTAGCTGAGTGGAGTCTATGTGAGAGAAGGTCAACAGAATGGTCTACAAGAGCAATAGTTGCCATTAGTACTTGTGATAATTTTTATGGAGGTTTATCTAAATATGTTATAAATATTTTTATGCATTTAGATACATTTAATTTTTTCAATCAAGTGTCATAATTTCATGATTCTATGGCTATGTTTTGAAATCAGTTGGTAGTTCTGAGTGAGCGTCTTGCAGAAAAGAGTTTGAGCCAATATACCCTGAGTTGAAGCATCTGATGAAGTTTAAGATTATGCTAAAGTCATGATGTTTCTTAATATGTAATTTATTACTATTATTGTTTTGTAAAGTGTGTTTATGCCTCAATTATTCAAAACAAATTTTCTATGTATGCACAAGCCTTTTATAAACAGTGTTTTGAGAAAGGGTTCAAATGGTTGTTAGACCTAAAATGTGTTATGAACCTAAATAGAATTTTGAAAATTTATATATTAGTATCATATGATTTTATATAATTTGAGGTGTTTTAATATTCTTCAATAAAGATCAAAGGGTGTCATGTTGCTAAGAAGACATATTAGGTATCCATAAAGCCTAAAAGAGGAGTATTACTAATTGAGTTATGGCCACCCTAATGTATTGATTGATTCATGATTGAAGCATGTATTTTAATATTATAATGTCTATTACATAGTTGACCTAAGAGGTTTTAAGTGTGTGTCCAACTAAGAAGGATATGATCAAGTGACTTGTATAAAAGTAAGGCTAATTAGGCATATTTGAAGTGTGTTTAGAGAAAGAAAAAGAAAAAGAGAATGATATAGATAATTTTAAAATAGAATAAGGTATTTTCAAACATCATATGGGTGTCATGAATATCATATAGGAGATCTACATATGAGGATCAATTTCATATGACTTAATCAGATCATGAAGAGGGCTAGTTGAGTGAAGAAGGCTAGAAGCCAATTTGAGAGGGATAGAAGTGTGTGAAGAGCTGAGGAAGAAGATCATAATATATTTTATGAATAATAAGGGTTTCTAAATTTGGTCAAGTGTATCAAGTGGATGAGTTAGTGCTGAGTCATCTAGGGGTTTGTTCTTCCTTGAAAGTGGGTGCTTGTTAAATCTTAGCTGAGTTGGTGCTTCACTAATGATTCGTGTTTGTCTTATATGACTATAATCTATTTGCATCATCACTAGGTTTTCTTACCTTTAAGGGTTTCCCACATATATATTGTGTTCATGTGTTTTATGCTCTTATGATTTGGTGCTTATGCTTCCTAAGATCTACATGCTTATTACAATGGTTCATGTATGTTTAAGTAGAATTGAATGAAATATTTTCAAGAATAATTCACCTTCCCCCCCCCCCCACACCCCCCCCTCTCTTATTTATTTTTATTCCAACATGAATAATCTTAAGGGTGGTGGAGTCGAAATCAAAAATAGTTACCCTACAAGATGAATGTATTAGAACTTTGGGTCCATTAACAGGGTTATTTAAAATGCCTTTTAATAAATAGTGTATTCAGTTAAATATTAAAATATTTCATGCTATAATATTCCATATAAATCAATATTTAAGATTTTGTAATAACTACATTTCTTTTTAATTATTCAACATTTTGAAGAACCTACCATGATCCTTCATTAGGTTAAATGACTTATGTTGGAACAACAAAACCCCACACTCAAATAAAGAATGGATAACGATCAATAAAGATATTAAGTGAGAATGTATTTGTTGTTAGATTATCTAAAAATATGTTCACCTTGCCCTTAATAATGAAATCTTGTACCTCAATGTGAAATGAGTTCAAAACCTAAAAACCCAATTTGATTAATAATTAATTCATCATAAATTAATAATCAATAATTGATTAACAAGATTTTTTTTATTCATTTTTATTAGATAGGTTAAAAGATAGGTTAAGGGTCTCATTCCCTTACAAAATATATCAAAATATATATAGGAAAAATAATCAATAAAAAAATATATAGAACCTAAAAATTGACCTGAATCGTTGACTTCAGCCAAAAAGATGCCAAAACACCAAAAAAAAGATGAGAGAAAACCTAGACTCTAAAGGATTGTTTTGAATTTGTTGAAGCATCTTATTGTACATTATAGTTTAGGGAATAACATTTCTTGTGGCATATTTAAGAGGTGGAGGGATAAAATTTTATTATTTTGGGGAAGAAGAATGGGAGACTGATTAGCCATGTTTATCAAATGATATTGTAGTTGTATAATTTGAGAGGTGTTATATGTTTGTATTATGTTAATTTGTTTCACTATTTGTATAATAATTTGAGTTATATCAATTGGTGGGTTGGTTTTAGTAGGAGGATTCCCCAAATAAATAGTAGGGTGAGGGTTACGAAGTCGCAGATTGGTAGGAGGTGGGTTGTTGGTGTTGAAAAGGTTTCTTGTGGGGTTATTTGTTAGGCTTGTATCAATTTCCATAATAGTATGGTAAGATGTCTAAAGGTGGTAATTATATTAATAATTATGAAAAGGGTCTGATCCACCAATCTCATTTTTTGGAGTGATTTGAACCATGTTGCAATTAAAATATGAGGGATGAGAAAAGGTGCTCCAAGAGTGAGGATCCTCTTGGGTAGTGAAATTAGCAAGAAAAAGCCATCCCATATAGCATATGAATGGATTTAGGTTGTCTAAAAAGATTTTGATAAGGGATTTCATGATGATTTAAGGTAGAATCTAGAATTAGGAAGTAAGGAGGAAAAATAGGGACAAATTTAGCCTAACACTAAATAGTATTTGCCAACAATTATAAAGTCAACTAGGTTGATAGAGTATGTGTAAAAGGTCTACATATCATGATGTAAAAGACACAATCAATCTGATCAATTGTGTTTTTCAAATTGTAAAATTGAACTAGGCTAGAAATATACATAGTCATATGGGTCAACTGTGTATTCTAGAGGGAGAAACTAAATAGACAAAAAAAATACACAATCACATAAGTTGACTGTGTACATCAAAAGGAGAGATTGAACAGGATGGAAACATACATACTCTTATAGAACAACTATGTACTGAAGGTTATCAAGATTAATAGTCTATAAGATACTATGTTGATAGGGATGATAATGTTCTAAAAATAGGGGGAAATGTTACAATATAATAGCTGAGAAAATAAAGTGAATCACAAAAGTAATTAAATCAATGTGATTGATCTAATTCAAACACACAACACAAAAATTAGACTAATGCTAGCTAGTGAATGTTTTGAAATACAAAATATAATTATCAAAAAATAAGTAAAAATATTGAATGTAAATTCTAACTAATTGGTCATTCCTAATTTTTTTTAATAAAGAAGAAATTTCAAAATTAATGTGATGGAGAGTTGGTTGTAAGAAGGAACTATAAATCAATCTACATATACTTTAAGGTAGTTTAGGTTGAAAGGGATTTGTACTGGCAATGGTATTGTCTTGGTATTGGGGCCTACCCCCTCACTTCATAATCTCATAGTGATAAAGGTGTCAAGATATTTTTAAATATATATCATCAACTATGTGTTTATACTTGTCCAAAAACCAAGTCAGCTACCCCCTTGGTGATCAAATCCAAATAGGTAGACCTTGGGAAGAAAAATATTTAATCCTTTCTAGTGTAAAGTGATTTGGAAGTAAGTGCAAAAGAGAAAAAAAAAAGTGTGAATAAATTAGTAAATTGAAAAACCATGTAATTAATCTATGTTTTTTAATCTAAGCATGTAATTAACTGAAATGAAAAGTGAACTAATTACTAAGAAAATAGGTTAATTCTGTTGACTTTGAGGATTATAAAGTTGGTTTAGGAGACACTGTATGTAAACAATACATAACAGAGTTGAGATAGTCACTAATATTCTATGAAAGCAAGATATGGAGGAACACAGTTTAATAGGTCAAATGTGTCTTATAGAGATAAGATAGGCTAAAAAACTATGTCAAGATAATTAAACCAGTTTATTGTAGGGTTGTATTTTCTTAGACTACAAACTTGTGGATAAAAATACTATAAATGAAAAATTGAAATGACAAAGGTAAAAATGAACCTTGGTAGTTTTGAATATGCTTAGTTTACAAATTTTATGTTGTGTTGTTTATGTTTTGATTTAAATATTATGTGAGAAGAGTCAACTAGCTTGACTATGTCTACAAAACATGTGGGGCTAAAAAAGATTCTACGAATAGAGTCAACTATCTCAACTATATGTTTGCAAACCTAT
Organism: Torreya grandis; assembly: GCA_037957365.1. Lineage (NCBI taxonomy): Eukaryota > Viridiplantae > Streptophyta > Pinopsida > Cupressales > Taxaceae > Torreya > Torreya grandis. Next base: position 2,752,814 of record JARHVA010000943.1, on the reverse strand, counting down.
ATGATGAAAGAGAATAACTATGAATAGAATCAACTAGCTTGCCTATGTATGAAAACTTATAACTAAATAAGAAGACTGTGTTAAGATGATCAATCTAATCACCTGTATTTAAAAAATACTTGCATAGATAGAACATAGTCATTTTAGAGTGACTCTATGTTAAACTTGTGCACATACTATTAGAACTATATCAACAGGTTTGATATAGTAATTCAAAAATCAAAATATATAATATGATGATAAAATGAATGTGTGAAAAAAAACCTATAGGGTTTTGATTCACATTAGGCTCACCAAAATGTATACAAAGGAAAATGAAGCTGACCTATTAATCAATCCTATATAAAAGAAGATAAATCATACTTACACTTTCATTTATTGATACATTTAGACATTCAAGGTCATGACCAAGATGGATCTACTAGACTTAACAAATGGGTCTCTTATCATATTAACATCACAAGAGAGGGTTCCAAAGCATCTAGTCAAACAACACCATGAAATAACCTTAGCTAGTTTCTATGTTTTCTATATTCACTAAATAAATGCAAAGTAAAGTAAAATATAATTTAGTGATCACCAGAGCTTGTGGAACAAAGTGGTGGTGATAAACATGAATGTAAACATGCATAGAATAATTCTAATTAAGATATGTATAGATATAACCCTAATGTATGGAGAGAAAAATATATTTAAAACCTATTAATTATACTACTTCTATCTACTAAAATAGAGGAGTAAAGTTACAGATACTTACCTTGAAGATGAACCTGTAGAGACTCAATCTCTCCATTGGATAAAGTAAATTTTTAAGAGGTTATTGTGATTTGTAAATATCATTAAGATAGGCCTAAGCATCTAAGATGTTTCCACAAGACACGATTCTTATCCAAGTATAAACCCTAAGCAATAACTCCTTAAATAGAATGGTTTAAGAGAAGCTTTTAAATAAGCATAACTGAATAATTAACTCATTTTATCACTAATAAATGGAAAAATGAATGTGTATATATAGTTGAATCTAACCCTAAAACTTTTTGAAAGTTTAGCTGATAGGGTTGGCCCAATTTGACTTTATATCATTAATTGATAAAAGTAATTTAGGTCCCAGTATAGTCATCCAAGGCTAACCTAGACCCGTAACATGCAAATATTAATTAGAATACAGGGTCATCCCAGGCTAACATTATTCAATAAATTTCAAAAAGGATTTTAGGGTTAGGTAGGGCATAAGTGAGGCAATGAATTGCTTGGATGAGTGTGTAAGGGAGGTTTCAAAATTGAGGGATGTGTATAGGAGAAGGTTGTGTTGGTTACAAGTGGTGGTATAAGGGAAAACAATCATGTGAAACATCAATGGTCTGCGCACCCCTTTCCCTATGCACCCTTTAAGGTGTGCACTCAAATATATTGAGAATCGATGGGTTCTTGTAAGAGAAAAAACATCCTTAATTGATAGATTTTGAAAATATTATGTGTATATAAGTTATATTTCCTAAAGTTATGTATTCATGTAATCTTCTTTAGTAATTACATTTTGTAATGAGATTCAAAGGGATGGTAATTTGTTATCAATATAAAATATGTATTCAGAACCAAATACCAATGAGTATGGGGTGGCACTAGTAGATTTACATATGATTGTGTGGTAATCTCATAGAGAAAGATAGAGCTACATATGCCAATCATGACCAACATCATTGGTGACATTTATAATAAAAATTAATTATAGTTTTATTAGTTACCTCATCTTGTTCATTACCTTGAGGGTAGTATGACATGGAACACTTGTGTTGGCTATGAAAATGCTTACAGAGAGACTTGACATCTTTGTTTTTAAATGAATTTTCATTGTTATTGATGATTTCAGATATGATTCTATAATTAAAAATGATATGATTAAGGATGAATTTAGATATTTGATTCCCAGTGACATAGGTGAGAGGCATGGCTTCTAACCACTTTGTGAAGAATTGTGTGGTGTTTATGATGTTTTTATGGCCTTCAGATAAAGAGGGATTGATTTTTACTATGACATAAATTATCCATGTGGAAAAAGGCCATGGAGTGGTGATAGGATGCAATGCTTGAAATGGATTGTGTATAATATCTCCATGCTTTTGACAAGCTACACATTTTTTAACATACTAACATGCATCATGATCCATAATTAGCCAATAATAACCTATTTTTAGGAACCTTTTGGATATGACCATTCCATTGGTATAAACCCCAAAAATGCCATCATGAACCTCCTTGATAGCTAAGTTAGATTCATCTAATTTTAAACATCTCAATAGGGTACCATCATATCCTTTATGATAGAGTGTGTTGTTGAGGATAGTGAAGCGGGAAAATTTTTGGATAAATGCTTTATGGTGAGTTCATTTTAGGTTTGATGGTTATATGTTATCATGAAGGTTGTTTTATATGTATTGATACCATGGTGAAATGGGATGAAAAATCTCACGTCTCATTTTAGATTCAGTAATCTCATAAGCCAGGATCATCAGTTTCTTGATTAAGAATTGGTATTATTATGTATCTTGTGACATCTAAAGAAAATAACTAATTTTCACCATCACATCTATTAATTTATCATCAGCACAGGGAATTTATTCAAATTTGATTTATTTAAAATAATATTTGAATCTATCAACCATACATTTATAGATAACAAATTTGTCATCCTTTGTCTGATATTCATCATTTACTTATTTTATTATTAATTTTGAGTCACCATAAACTGAAAAATACTTAATTTTCCATTAGATAGCCAGTTTGAGTCCTAAGATGAGAGATTCATATTTAGTTATATTTTTTGTACAAGTAAATCCAATTATGAATGCCTTAAGGATAATGTCTCTTTGAGGTGTGATGAAAATTATTTCAGCCCTATGCCATGTGTAATAAAGGATACATCAAAATAAATCTACCATGGTTGTGGCTCATTGATAAATAGGATGGATTCATCTAAAAACCCATTGGTCAATAATTGTATTAAATTTCCTTTTGATTCATATACTCAATGTTTAATTGAATTAATATCATGATCCATTTAGCCAATATACTTGTTAGAGCCAATTTGGATATCATATATTTCAATGAATCCACTTTAGATATGAGCTTTGTTTTGTTGTTTAACATGTAATGATGAAGTTTTTGTGATTTAAAATGACTACCATGCTTACCTTTTCAATGGAAGTATAGTTAAGCTTGTGGGATACCAAAGTTTTATCATGATAATAAATATAGCTCATTATTTTCCTTGTTTGTCATGATGAGATAGGAGGGGGCCTAATGCACACTAAGTAGTAGATATGTACAAGATCAATAACTCTCAAAGTGTTGGCAGGACTAGCACTGGTGGATTTGAGAGATATTATTTGAGATTGCTAAAGGCTTCCTGACATTCTTTATTCCAATTATACTCAATCCCTTTCTTCAAAATTTGAGTGAATGGATGAAAATTATCAACCAACTAAGAGATGAACTAATGAATGGCTTGGGTTTTTCCGTATAGGCTGTAAGATTGATTGATATTTTGTGGTGGAGGAATTTATGTTATGCTTTGAATTTCATATGACCAAACTTGGTTCCTCATTTAGACATTATGAACCCATAAATATTTCCTGATGTTATGCCAAAGACACATTTTGGGGGGTTTAATCAGACTTTATATTCTCTTGGTCAATCAAATATTATTCAAAGCACTGCAAGATGTTCTTCCCTTGTTCTTGATTTTCCTAGTATGTCATCGACATAGTCTTTAACTATGTTGTGCATCATGTCATGGAATATTATACTATCATTGTTCATTTATGATTTTCACTTACATTATTTAATTTGAATGGTATAACCTAATAACATAATTTTAACCATTGAGTGGTGAATGCAATCTTATGTTTATATTCTAGATTAATTCAAATTTGATTGTAGCCTGAAAATCCATGCATGAGTGATAGCATTTCATATCCAGATATTGAATAGAAGATCATGTCTATGTTGGGAAGTGGAAATTCATCCATAGGATATGCTTTTTTGATATCTCTAAATTTAATACAACTACAAATTCCATCATATGGCTTGACTACTATCACAATGTTGGAGATCTAGTCTAAATAGTCAATTAGGTAGATGAACCCAATAATTAGAAACTCTTGTAGTTATTCATTTAATAGGAGTTATACCTTTATATGTGTATTTTTTTTATTAATGGGTTTAACATCTAGATGAATGACAAGATGATGCACTAAAAAAGATGGATTTAGGCCTGACATATATGCATATGACCATGTAAATATGTCAATGAAGTCCTTGAGAATTTCAATTAGGATCTTACATTCTTGAGGAGTAATGGTAGCTCCAAATTTAATTATCGTTAGGTTATATTCAATATATATATCAGCATAAATTACTTATTTTCCCAATGATGTTGATCCATCCTATAAGTATATTGGAGTTGGGGGAAGATGAAATTATTATTATGTATTTATGACTTCTATAAATTCTTTGAATAAATCAATACATGCCCTTAGTTCTTTGAGACCAAGAGAATTGGCTAGTTGTATGATTTTGGGGTGTTTGCTCATTCTAATATTTTGTAATAAAGTATAATTCCATGTCTATTGGTTCCTTACAAAGGTTGTCACCAATAAACATTTATTTATTTAATTTTTTTTTTCTTGTCCACTAGCACCTTAGAGAGGTTTTCACTTGAGGACTTCATATTTTGAATATTTTTTTTATGCTTTTTATTTTCATTTTATTTTAATTCTATTGATTTTTAATGACTGTGGAACAATACTTTTTATTCAAAATATGCATGTGTATAAATTGGTGTCAACCCCTTTTTTATGAGCATCAGCAGGTATATGATCATGAAGTCCCATGAATTCATCTATTTTTTCATCATTTTTTAAAATGTCAAAAGATGGGTCTTCTCACTAGTCCCAATTAATTAGGTTGGGATAGAGAAAGTCAAGGTAATGTTTAAAATGGTTGTATAAGTGAATAGATTTTTGGGAGTAGGGGCATCATATAGGTTATGCATGAACCTATCTCAATGTCATCATTGGAGGAGGGTTCATTATAAATTGAGGAGGTATAAATAATAACATATAATGGGTAACCACTCGGTGTTTGTTATCCTAGGCCATGAGATAGTTGATTGAATTTGATTGTGTGAGTTATAAAATCCCTTGTTCACTTATTCCAAGAATGTTTCCTTTATATTTCATGATTTCATACATTCTATTCACATTTGGATATTCTCGATTTTAGAAATAGGATATTAGACCATCATCATACAACCAAAAATAATCTAAACTTTTGATCTTTTCATTTGATAGGAGCCCAAATTTATTAAAATTTGTTTAGTTGAACTGATGTGATGTCTCATTGATCTTCCTTATGGTGGGTCACCTGTAGTTTTGTTGTGACAAGGGTTCCTTACCTATATGGAATGCATCATGAAACTAGTATTCACCAAATCTTTTGGGAATGATTTTAAGGTGGGAAATGGTGGGTGGATTTTTGAAGTTGGATGGAAGATCATCAAGATGGATATAAAATGGTAAAGGCTTGGCATATTATGCTAATTTTGGTTTATCTATGATATGAGAAGCACTCTTGGTACTAAGTTAATAAATGGCATTATGATATCATCCTTCCAACATAATACAATATTTGTAAGGTTGTGGAACACCAAGAATTGTAACCTCCATGCTTAAATTATGAAACTTAATACATTGATGGAGTGTTGATGGTACAACCTACATTTCATGGATCCATGGATGTCTTAGAAGAATTTAATAATGGATTTAAATGTCTATAACATGAATCAATGTTTGGTGAGTAACCTAGCCAATTATGATAGGAAGATAATTTATCCCTTTTGATTATCATTCAACATGATCGTAAGCCTTGTTTATAGTGATGATGGGTGCCAATGTTATTTTAGAATAGCCTAGACACTTGATCAAGGTGAGCTTACAAATATTGACCCTCAAACCATTATCTACAAGTACTCATTTGATTTTATGTTTTGTGATAAGGACCTCAATATATAATGAGTTGTGATTAGGAATGACTAGCAAGATTTCACTTTGGTGAAATGTGAGTTGTTGTGTGGATGAAAGGTGACCAATGAGTGCCTAAAATTGATTAAGGTCAATGTTTGTGGTAATTATTGCCTCCTATAGGATTTTTTTGATGATGTATCAATGAACAGAGGATGTTTTGAGAATATCTAGTATGGATATTTGTCCTGGAGTTTTCCCAAGTTGTTGGATTAATTCATACTCACTCGTAGGAGTAGGTAGATGATATCTTTGTATGTTGACCTTTGGAAGTTTCTTTTAGATGGAGGATTTAGGAGGTGCTCCCAAGATAGTGACCTTGCCACATTGTGTGGTAATGGCATACTTGAGAAATTGGTCTTTAATTTTGATAATTGGAAGCTCAGAGGATTGGGTACATTCAAATGTTTGGTATTTTATCTTAATGGTTGGAAAAATTTGGATGGTAGTGTGTTTAGAAGACTTATCCCTTATTGTGATGGTAGTGACTTGATGTTTCTTATGATTAACATGAAAAACAACTAAGTCATAGTCATAATATGCTATCATATAGTTGATGTGATGATTTTGGGATGTTTGACCTTGGCCCTGATGTGATTTCTTTTGTTTTGAGTCATTCTTTGGAAAGAGATCTTAATAAATACCAAGTTGTTTATTATTTGAAGGAGACACATCCCCTTCAAATTCTATCTCACCTCAATTAATTAGGTCCTATATATAGTTATTAAATTTCATGCACCTATTAGTTGATTGGCCCTTGATTCGATGAAAGTCATAATATTCATCTTCTTGATACCATGTGGGTTTAGGTTGAAATTCATCAAAGGGATTAGTTTCTAGAAAATGATCACATTCACAACTAGTATATTTTGAAAGATACATTATATTGGCTCACCAAGATATGTGTATTGTGTTTTCTTATAATCTTGTTTTAGATTTCCTCTTGGTGAAGTGATAATTGATGTGTTTTGAGATTTGGGAAGATTAGATTCTAAATTTTCTATATGTTCTTAGAATTTATAACTCCATCAACAACCATATTTTTATTTTTGTTGAATAATTTTAGATTTTATAATGAAGAAGATTGAAATTGATTATCTTTAGAAAGTATATTGATTAAGCCTTTAACAATTATAGCTTTCTCAAATTGTATTCCATTTTCAATAATCTTATTGAGATTTTAATTTTTACCTTGCAAAGGCACTTGTAACCCTTTTAGTTTTTCTTGATCTTTTTCTTGGTCCATGATGGGTTGATGTGGTTTAGATGTGAATATTTGGTAGAATTAAAATATTTTTTTGGATGCCAAATATGCCATTTGTTTGATTATTTGGTTTAAATGTTTGATCATGGATTGTTTATGGTCATGTTCCAATTGATCATCCAAATTGCATTTCCCTTTACCAGCTTTAACACACTAAGTTTTTACATACTTTTTTATTATTTCTGTTCAAAAGGGTTGTGGCTAGTAGTAGGATTATCTTGGTTAGAGTTTCTTTTGCTTAAGATGTGTTACAAATTTACATTATAAAAATAAGGGGGAAATCTAGCTCTAAGTTTAATAAGTCTTAATAGTATCTCATCCTTATTATCATAAAGGTTGTTCCATTGGGCTCTTCCATACTTTATTACAAAAAATCACTATGATTATCTTGATCATATTCTTCTTGATTTACAAGGATTTATTCATAATCATTATGATTTCATTCAATGTGCCAAGGATTTTCAATATCTTAATTATGTGAAGTTTGAATCTAGTTTGTGGTGTCATTGTGTTTGTATTAGATGTGTTTGATGGAGGTGTATTTATGTGAGATTACTTTAATCTTGATTTTTGGATTGATTTTTGTTTTGTTTGTGATTTTATTTTGTGAGATGCTTAGAGGTTAAATGGTTGATTTGATTTAATGGGTAATCTTGAGAAAATTTGATTGATTTTAGATGCAAGCTAACTTTAATTGGATTGATTAGGTTATGGATAACCTTAATTCTTAATTGATGTTTGTATTTGATGATAAGCTTGGAAAAAAATTAATATTAATTTTATTTGAAGTAACCATTGATGTTGATTGAAATCAAGGATGGGAGCTAGGATATGATTGATTAATTGGGGAGAAATTGAACCTAAATGTGGAGTGATTGATTTTGAGATTACAAGCTAGCTCAAAGGATTGGATTTCCTTATAGGTGGTTCTTTAAGTTTAGTTTGATAGATGGATGATGGATTATACAAAGTGGATGTATTTTTGGATTTAGATATTTTAAAATTGATTAGGTTTAAGGTTTAAGCAAACCTATTTTGAATTTGTGATCAGATGGTGTGGATTAAATCAAGATTATGTGGTTTTTGGATTGTTTTGATTAATGTGGGGATTAACAAGATTAAGATATATATTTAATTGGATTGGACAAGTTTGGAGTGTCTTGAATTTTGATTATTTTTTTGGAGTTGTGACTTCTTGTGGTTTGATTAGGAGTGTTTTTGAATCAAAGTATTAGAGGGTTTGATCAATGTGCACTTTGTATTTAGGGAAGTATATATCTTGGTTCATTTTGGATTATTTATTTTGATTAGGTTATCATTTGGTGTAGGGTGTGAGTTTTATAAATAGTAGGGATCTGACAACACATAAACAAGAATAAATAAGACACAAGCCCTATGCTAGTAGATAAGGGTGTGAAACACAACTAATATACCATGTATCTAGTAGAATCAAGTGGTAACTATATTAATATCCCAACACTCTTGCCATGTCTTTATGTCATGATTAATCTATGGGGATGTTGTTTCTCCTGCACTACTATTTTTTTGTTGTGAATGAGTTTAAGCTATGTTTTACGAGGCTCTCTAGGTGTGTCCCCTAAATATCTTGTGATATATGGGATGAAAATCCATTTAAGGATGGTGTTGACACCTTATTATTAGAATATAACTTCCTCACTTCATGGAGCCCTATACTGAGAATCTTGTTTAGTTTTACAACATGTATCCATGATTTTTATACTCTAATAGAACACAAAGTGTGTATTAGTGTGTGGTGATGAAATCCATGTCACAACCCTCTTAGATACTATGAAAATTTCATGGGTTCAATTCCATGTCACTTTTACCCTATAAAAATAAAAATGGAGAGGCATCAATTGTTTTTAATCCCCAAAATCTCCCTAGGGGTGCGATGGGAGAGCATATACAACTCTACTCTCTTTATATATGGGGATAGAGTGGGTTATCATTGCCATATCTATATATAGGGATATATAACCCCCTACACCATATAAATTTAAGGCCGTATATATTTATGTGGGGATATCAGCCTTGATCTATCATCAGTTGAACAAGGCTAAAATTTTATGGATTTCATATCCTAAGTCCATTCAATCAAGGGGATTGAGGGATTCAAATCCCATTAAACCATATATTGATAGTGGTGACTTCTTAGTTGAAATATAGGTCTTAGATTGAACCATCCTATCAGATTCAATGATTCTAATGCTAATATTTTAGGTTCATGGGATAAACTACACCTTGAAATCCTATGACCACATGTTTAGCTTAGAGCAAGGAAGAAATGATTCCCATTCCTAGTCATGGGTGAAACAAACACATAAAATAAAAATGATATTGTATTAAATAGATTCAAACACAAACAAGGTAACTTATATTATTTTTTATCCCCAAGGTCACCAAATAGATTCAAAGGGAGAACATATACAATTAGGTTACTCAAACAATATTAATTGATTAATTTCGTTAGTTGATTAAGAGATGGTTTAAATGATTGTTTAACAATTGATTATTTTGATAGGTAGAATTGGAAAATATATTGTTAGTATTTTTATAGATGATCTTGAGGGGCAACCTAAAAACAAGTTAGAAAGAAAAACATTGTTATTCTATAGAGTAAATATGCTAGTATTCGATTGAAACCATTTTTACATAGGTCAAATCCACCACAGATAGGTCAATCATTAGTTGAAATAAAAATAACTAAAGATATATGTAAAATCCTTAAAGATTAGATTGAAGTCACTACAGATCGATAAATGGTCAAAGAAAGATAAAAATCACTACAATTAAATCAAACCCACTATTTATGACAATGAAGTCACTATTGGCCATATAATGGCAATATTGTTGTGCATATTTAAGAATCTTGGCCAAACATATTACAATTAGGGAAGTTTTCAAAAAAATTGAACATAAATTGATACCATTGTTATTGACTACAAAATCATTGTTATACAGTAAGGATATTATTGTTGATAGAGTAACCGATTAACAAAAAAGGTGAAATCATTATATATAAGTCACATTTTCTAATTAGCACATCTAAATCGCTAATATGAGAGTGGTGATATTACTATGAATGTAAAACCTAGACAATTCAAAATCAAAACTATTAAGGTTATCTCAAAATGTTAATAAATGAATGAAAAGGTCAATGAGAAAAGTCACTAAATAATGATTTGAATTCACTAATGTTTGAGGTGAAGTAACTGTTATAATTGGAACAATTCTATTACAAATTTTGGCATGCATATTTCACCTAAAATAAAATGATTTTAAATGCAAAAGTGACTTCAAATGATCCTACAAGCAAGTCCAAACAATCTAAAGTCCTAACAATAAAAAATGTAAAAGGAATATCCCATCGTGGTCAGAAAAATGTAAGTATTATTTATAGTCTAAGAATGAAATGAGAAACCAAAGACATTCTAGACACAACTCCTCCCTAGCCTAAACAAAACTAATTAATATTGGAGATAAATAAGAAGGAAATAAAATTCAAACTAACTATAACACAAAATAATATATTTTATGCCCTAAATCCACACTTGAATGCCTCTTCCTCATTGTTTTTTTGTATTGCTACAAATGATTTATGGATTGTTGATTGATGTTGGGATATGTGATTGTTATGGTTTGCTCAAGATTTGAATAGTGATTTGATATGATCGGATAGCTTGTTTGAGAAGGTGGAAACACTATTACATTACAAGACTTATTTATTCATTCATAAGCTTCCCTTCATTAGCTTTTCATGGGGGTGTATCTTAATTTATAGGAGCCACATGTATAGTTAAAGGACTAGGATTGAGCCATGGAGGCTATTGATAAATGGTTGAGGATTGATGAGAGTATTGGGTAGGTAAATTTAGGAATTAAAAATTCCTATAGGATTCTAGAAGATGATGGAGACTAGATCAAGGTAGTGGATTAGGAGGTTTTAGAGTTAGTTAGGATAGTTAATGAAGGTTAGTTAGGGATTAGGTATGTGATTGGCTAGTTAGTATTAGTGGTGGTAGGTGAGGGTAGGTGGAAAGGAAAATAAAATTCCTTGATATTATGAGAACATTGTTAGAAATTAAATAGGATGATAACTGAGAGATTAATTTTTATAAAAGATAAGGTGATAAGGGTGTAAGGATAGTATGATGAAGATGATATAAAGGGGTATATTGGGTGAGTGTTAGTGATGATATTAGCAGTGAACAACTAAAATTAATATGGCATGATGTAAAATTAGTAGTGATGGAGGAGGGGATAATTTTAAGTGTCTATAACTATAATATTATAATTGATAATATAATACTATATTTTATTATGATATATTAATATCATTTAATAATAAGTAATATATAACATAATATTTGATAATAATATTATTAATTAAAATAATATTATATACATAGGATTATAAAAATGAAAATTTGATTATTACTCACCTTTAAATATTTCATCACTTTCATGCTTTGTACGGACTTTCCCTTCCAAACCACTTCATCATCACTTAAGCTCATTATGGAATGGAACATGTCCTCCCTACACAACACATTTCCATATAAAGGAACACATAGCCTTATTTTGTACCATAATATTTTCCATACATATGAGAGTATTGTTTATTAATGCCTTGTGTATAAAAAGCTATATAATATTAGCAGTTATGGGTTTAGAAAGAGGTACAATTGCCAATTTACACTCTTTCACTTTACAAAACCCCACTTTGTCAAAACAAATAATTAAATCCCTTTTGACATAACTTGCACCTTTGGGGTCATTGCTAATTATTTCCTTGGTAAAAAATGATAGCACAATGATAGCGTTGGTTATGGTTTTTGACAATATAATACAATATGATCATTTTAAAAAGTGTATTAGAAGTAATGCGAAATTTGAAACTTATTTAGTGTTGTATGGAAAGAGATTTGACACTTTTTTAATGTTGTATGGAAAAAATATTTTTATTTTTAAAATTTTGTGAAATATAAAAAAATAAGGTTTGCGGATGTGTAAAAAATATACAAACATTAATGTATGAGGTTGTGACACTTGGATTTAGTCTAAATTGGAGTAAGTTTTGAATCAAAAGTGATATGTGAGACCTATCACTTAATTTGAAATTAATTAGATCCTTGACTAAGTCATTTGGCATTATAAATTATGAATTAAATTTTGGTCACCATGGGAATCCTCTATGATCTTACCATGTAGTAAATATCACATGAGTCAGAGTCACAATAAGACATATTTAGGCTCATACATAATGGTTTATATAGACACCTAAATCTGACCACCATTAGCCTTTGACCGAACTCAGACTGATTTCTACCAACCATTGTAAATTAAGCCTACGAATCATTGAACATCTCAAATTAGCTTGTGCATCATTCGTCAAAGCTCAAAATCATGATGAGGCATCCCTAAGTGGGGTATCCTACTGTATGCAATCATAGCCTCTCATGGATTCATCTCTAATCATCATGTGATATCACAATAGTTAGTTTGTCCTATGGACCTATTTAGTGGGGCACTTACACACTTAAATCAAATCTTGGAAATGCTAAAAGACAAATAAAAATTAATTAGCAAACTAAACCAAATTAAGAGCCGAGTTGAATTATCCATGTGAAATTAATGAATAAATAAAAAAGGAAATTAAAAAATATGAAATAGCCTAGCTTTTCATGAATACTTTTACAAATTGTCAAGCCTTTTGGAAAATATCTCATTTTGGAGACCCATGCCTATTCATTGCAAATCATTATTACCTAAGAATTATTAACTATAATGGGGTTATATTTGACTCATTTAGTTTATGTTTAAACCCATTCCAATCCTTGACTCACATTGGATTGGGCTTAGATCTATTTTCCATAAATACAAGCCATTGCACATTGAATTTACAAGATTGGAAATTGTAGAGTTATAATGTAGGTTTGGTTGCATGAGATTCCTATCAATAATTTTATAATGTCAAAATATTGATCCAATCCATACCAATCCAACACAAGCCACAATGGTGTCAAGGAGAGAGGGAGCTACACAAACTCCATTTCCAAAGACTCTTTGAAGCACAAACTGAGCAAGCCACCCAATAATGCATACAGAGCTCTCAAATAAGGTAATAGATTTGATGTGTTTTATATTTTAATTGTGATTTCATTTATCTTTTGTTAACTAATATCACCCCTAAGATATAGCATTATAAGTGCTAGTGTTAGTGTGTTTTTATTGATTTTTCTTACTTAAACTAACATATTACAAACCTTCCTTCTTAGATTCCTATGATCACAAATGGCATGCTCGGTGGGACATGCACCCCTAAAATTTACTCTTAAAGCCTTTTAGAACACACCCCTAATGATTTTCATGTCAAAATTTGATCTTACTGACCAAAATAGGTGAAAAATTCAAGCTAAGGGACATTTTTTTGGAAGTTGAGAGGTCTCCCTATGTAATCATAATTTTTCTTTCAGGATAGCAATATTACAACTCACATAATCATGTTCTTTCATCTAACTTGTATTGTTTATGCTAACCATTTATTGTCTATAGTGAAAGTTTTGATATTACAATATCGTAACTCTAATAGTCACAATATCATAATACCATGTCTTAACAAATCATAATAGTGCATAAACCATTAGCGATTTTACCTCTGATCGCTAGCGGTTAGGCTAAACCGTTCCAGGTCAAGTTATAATATCGTAAATCTTAGAGTTGCTATTTTTCCCTGTCATTAGTAATTTTGCAACTAGAGTAGCAATTTTGTGTTTTATAGTCTATTTTCTTGTAAATTATGTTATTGTACTAATAGTTATGATTTTACATATTTATAGTTTTTCTCTATGTTTTATGGTTTTGCATTGTGTAAACCCAAGAGCTTCCATTTCAAATATTATTTTATAACTTGAAATTTTGCTTCAAAGTAGAAGGAAACCCTATAAAATTTCATGTAACATGTGGAAAAGTGATAAATTAGAACATGTTTAATTCTTGAAAAAGGTCCATTTAGTGCTTAAAAGGAATTTAGATGGTTTATACGTAGATTATTTTGTGAAAGTTTTAAAATTTTGAAACTAAGGCCAAGGGGCAAAAAATTTCACAAACATATCAATTTGGTGCATAAAATAAACATTCACTTAAATTTCAAATTCTTTGAAGTGTTTTGTTTTAAGATAGATCATTTTATACTTGTATATTTTTCACAAATGAAGGATGAAAGTATGATCTCCCCCTATCCCCTTTAGGTAACTTGGGTGACAAAAAGCACTTCTTCCTTTAAAATTTTTCATTTATCTAAGGCATGAAAAGAATGTTGTTAAAGCTCTCTCCAAAACTCATATGGTTTGGGTGATCTAGATACAAACTTTAAAGTCTTTTAACTTGGCCATTTATTTTATGCAACTTGGCTTGTGATCGAGAATTCACAGCCTCCTCATGAGTTCTTTATGGAAGATTTAACCTAAGGTTTTATCTCCCAGAATTGTTTCAACCCAACTCAATGCTAGGGTATATAAATCAAGTCACATATACTATGATTTCTAGGAGGTTGAGTGGTTAACCTATTCAATCTAATGAAAACCTGAGTTGGGTCTCGTTAACCAAGTGATTCCACCAATTAGTACATGGATGGAATCACTATACAAATTAATAATCCTTTAAATAATAATTTAATTGGTATGAACTTAATTCACATGAGACATCTCTAGTGTTAATCACACTTGGGACCATCTAGATGGTCAAAAATTTAAGTTTTAGAAAAACCCCACTTGACATGGACATATTATTGATGTAGGGCGAGTAGCCCAAAGTTACATGTCATCATAAAATCTCTTGGGAGAAGGAGGTATAAAAACCCTACTACTTTATGAAAATTTATTTTTAGATTAACACTGAAAAATCCTCCCAAGAGTATGTATATAGATGGAATTCAACAATACGATGCAACCTTGTCAATTTTAAGGCTTTGGATGTTATACTTGGTTGTATTTTGTCATTATTCCTTTACTTGCTTGGTTTTTGAGTCTAAAAATATTTTTTTATTTGTGACACATCAAAATGAGTTTTGTTTCAACATTTATCCATTGTCTGAAGAGGTGTTATGCCATCTATTTGACACTGTACCTTTTCCTTGAACTTTTTGTCAAAAATGTTGTGTGTCACTTGATTGAAATGAGTAACATTACGATACCAAATTATTTTAAGTTTTATGCATTGGAGTCTTATAACAAACCATCAATCATACCTTTAAAGTGCAATAACATCATTATGCTATTTGATTCATTTCACAGACTTATTTATCTTGTGCCCAATTTTTTAATTTTGAAACCAATCCATGTGTGCCTTTGGGTTCTTTGTCTAGTATCGTTATGTCAATCACCTTTGTCTAGCTTATTGATCAAAGAATCCTAGTCTTTCTAAGTTGATTTTTTAATTAACCTTAACAAGTTCAAATTCAAACATTGATTGATTTTTTTATGCCTTGTGTAATTTAGGCCTAGACACAGATCTTTATCTTTTGGGTTATGTAGCTTAGGTTAATTCTTTACCCAAATTTGAAAAATATTATTTGTGCCTTTATTTGGGAGAAAATAGTCTATCTCCAAGTGCCTTTTATTTCATGCATCATACCAAATTGACCAAGTTTATGTCTAAAGTTGAGTGCCTAGTTTATTCTAAAGTGTTTCAAATTTGTTAGATTAAATATCTCACCTTGTTTTTAAGTCTATTTTTTGTGTTTGTTTTGCCAAAATTCCTAGCACATTCCTTTGTTTGAGCCTACATTTTGATGTCGCATTTGGCGAAAAGATCTAGCAACATTTATTTTCCTAGCTTAGACTTTTTTGGAACACTTTGAACCTAGAGTTTGGCATTCTGATTTTAGTTCATCCACTTGTTGACCTTTTTATGTGATAAATTTAGCATTAGACATTTGATGTTAGACTATTTTATACTAAGTTTTAGCATAAACCTTTTTAGAGATACAACTCCATCCTTTGACCAAGTTAGATTGAGTTGTAACATTTTGTCTGTTTAGACATTATTTTTTAGATTTTGTATAAATCTACCCCATTTTATCATGAAACATTCATCATTTATTAAAACATGTCTCTCTATACTTGTAGTGGCATCATGTATAATATAGGGTATAGTAATGTAGTTGCATAAGAAGACTTTGTTAAAGACCCCTATGGATATGATGTTGTTTATGAGATGGATCCTTATTCACCTTACAAAACTCAAATGGAGGAACAAATCTAAGATCCTTTGGCCAACTATTTAGTCAACACACCTCTATACTCAGAGCAAGACCAAGAGCAAATGACATAATACCTAGATAGTGTACCTTTAATTGCATAAAAAGTCCAATAGTAATAATATTACATTATAATTCCATCAACCTATGACCCTTGTTTGTTTAATCATTACTCATTTACAAATAAGAACAAAGTTCTAATCAGAGCCACATAGGTAGGGGATAAGTTTCTAGCAGACTTCCCCTACAAAAATTTGCCAAGTTTAGTAAGAGTGCCTTGCAACATGCCTTATAATCAAAATAATGAACATGCCTCTTCTAGAAATCCTCAAGATATAGTGCTAATGTCATATTAGGACTCTTGTATGCTTGTCATATTAAAAATCCTCATATAGGATCACTTCATATAGATGCAAATAGCATACTAGACCTATTTAAATATAGTGTGTAACTTCAACAACATGACCATGTCTAATGCTACTCTTATTGAGCTATCTCCTTCAACATGAGTCCTAATCAAATTGATAAGCTAATAAAATTAGGGTGTAGACCCATTCATGTGAATATATTCAATTGGAGACATGTTCAATGCTCCAACTATCGAATAAGCATCTTTTATTTCTATGTAGAATAGTGAGCCAAATATAGTGGATAATGTGTAAGTAACATTCAATCTAAATAAAAGTAGTGTAAATGCACAAAAAACTAGTCCAAAATTAAATGTGCCTTTAATTAACAACACGAGTGGTTTGAAAACATAGGGGAAGGGAAATTATACATCCCAACCATAAATAGTTACCACTAATCCTCAACCACCTTCTTCTTCAAGCATGTAACCTCAAGGATTGAGTAGTCAGGAAATGACTAGTGTCATGTCTCAACAAAATGTTACAAATCTTACTCCACCACAATAGGTAATGACTAATATTCCACAAAAATAGGCACAATCCAACATACAAATATGATAGAGGCAAAACATCTTGCCACCTCAATAGGGGGCAACTAATGTTCCACCTCGCTAGGTAGTAATAAACATACCTCTTCAGTCACAAATCAATATGCCATTACAATCATAAATGATGTCTAATCAATAGTGTATGAGTATTGGTTATCAAAAAATATTGAACCTTCAACATGCATCTAATTCTCAATAAGTATTCATGCAACCAAAAGGTCATAATGTTTCATAAGTATCGATTAGGCAACAATTACCTTTTGTTCCTAACGTGCCACAAACTCAATGATAGAGCCTTATTTCATAATTTCCCCTTAATCAATAAGTTTTGACTAGTTGACAACAAGTCCCTAATCAACCTCAATAGGCATAGTATTCCATTCCTAGCTATATCCTTCCATCTCAACCCCAATTTCCCCTAAACCAGGCCCATATACCAAACTCTCACCATAGTATTGCATAGTAATGTGTGCAATTCCAATAATCACACCCTGATCTGTGTATGCATATTCTTGGTCAATGACTTAGACAAACAAATCTTCCATAACAAACTATGACTCCACTATACCTTGATCAAAGTAATCCACTTTTGATCACCTAGCCTCCACCTCAAACCAATGTTCCATCCAGTTTCCTATCCCAAGAACTACAACAAATGAAGGATATAATTTCCACCATCCATGCTGGGAAGCAAACCAAGAAGTTTAAGTTGGATGATGTGTGTTCTTACCTATTCAACATGGAGTATCTATGGGTATCATTTTTTCTAGGGTATGAACCACCAAAATTTGACAAATATAATAGGAAAGGAGACCACAAGGGGCACTTGACCAAATTATTTATTTCTTTCCAGCCATTAGCCTATAGTGACATATACCTCCTACTATTATTCCCAAGGAGTTTAGCAGGAAAAGCTTTGGAGTGGTCCCTGAAATTGCCCAAGAATTCAATTTCTAATTTTGATGATCATTCAAATAAGTTTATGCAATACTTCTCCTATAATATCAAGCATGATATTTTGTTGGTAGATTTGATGCAAGCCAAACAAAAAGCTGGTGAAAGCTTTAAAAGTTATCTATAGTGATGGAGAGCACTTGGAATTCAATTCACCCATAACTTACTAGATAAATAATTAGCCATTGTGTTTACCAAGAATTTGCATAGTGAGATATCTTACCATCTGGAACTGTAGTGTGCTTTCAAATAAATTATTGACAAAGGTTTGTTGATAAAAATATTTGATCTAGAGTTTAGTTTAGAAAAAGGTCCTAAATCATGATGAAACCTCTTCCACGTGGAATATCTCATCGAGAGCTTTCCAACGCTTCTTTTGGATCATAAAACGGAGTCTAAATGCCCAAGATATAAGTTACTAAAGTTATTATATTGTAGGCAAAATAAGGTGTCACAATTTAAATGTGACAAGTGGACCAATCACCTATTGACATGTGGTAGTCCATTTTTATATGTTTGTTCAAAAATTTGGTTTGGTGTTTAGTTTTGTTTCAACCTCCGGTCTTTGACGGGTGGTCATATGGAGAACCATGGGCCCCACTATTGGCTCATTGGAGGCCCTCAGTGAGGGTCGACACACTTGATTAAGGAGGGGTGCCTTGACCTCCATCTTGTAATGCATTGTATTTGCATTTGATTTTAAACCTATCTTTTGTGCCCACTGGATGCATGTGGGACAACTGAATTGTATGTTTTTAAAGCTTTGTAATATTTATTGATAATACTTGGCAATTGACTATTACCATTCCCCATTATGCCACATGGGATAACCAACACTTGCCACACCTTTCAACCACTTTTTCGAGTCAAGCCCAAGATATATGCCCAGATTGGAGACCATGAGAAATGCCAAGCCATAGACCTTGAGATTAGAGACATCTACCAAGTCACATGCTGAGTCATAAAACTCAAGAATGGGTCACACTGAATAAACATGCATGCCATGTCCATATAGCTAATGGAATGTGAGAATAGACATGTTGAATACCAAAGGCTAAGTTGGTAACCAACCAACAAACCCATGCTATGTTTGGTGCCTCGAGCCCACCAAAAGGGGTGTCAACATTATTTAAGGAGGCCACCAACCTTGTTAAAGCCATCAAGCCGTTTTGAAATTGCCAATGTGTGACTAAAAAGATAGCCCAATCGCCCAAAAATAGAGGCCGAACACTTAAACCATGGACCTCCCACACAAAAAGGGATAAGTCTTGACTGACCAAGCTACGGATTGGCAAACAATATAAAAGCTATGAACTTCTATTTGAAGGTAAGTTTCTACGGACTGTGTATTTTTATTTGAATAGGCCGAGAGCTAGTTTAAGCTTGGAGATAGCTTTAGCAAGTGAATTATAATCCAATTTTTGACCTATATACACATAGAGAGCCTCTTTAGTTATGTTTTATAATTAAAAAGAGAAATATTATAATGGATAGACTAATAGTTTGAGTGAAGGGACCAAAGCACCTTTAGAAGGGGATTGAAGACTAAGGAAGGATTTTGTGTTGCCAAGCTTGAGTATATCAGTGAAGGTGGAATTCTTGGACAGAGATCAGGCTTGAGGGAAGTTGTGTAGCATTTCAAAGAATCTGTAAGCCATTTGTTGCATAAATTTAATAGAAATGGTCCTCACTATTAGGCAGACCCAGAGACATAGGCAAGAGATGCCAAACTCTGTTGTCAATGTTAGATGGTAATTTGACTTTTATTGCATGATTTAAATTCAGTTTTCTAATTTTTAATTATTCATGAATACATGCAAGTTTTAAAATTTGACATTTTACGACATTGTTAAAAAAATCAAACTGGTTTTATTGGTGAATGGAAGTTAAAAGTCATTTGACATTTCTAATCCAATTCGATAACTGAGAATACTTATTTGCTAAACAATTTGCAAGTTATTTTGAGTATTTTGAGAATTTTTTAAATTTGAGAAATTCAGTATTCATAGTTTAAACTTCACTTTGAGTTTATCAGTGTAGTTTATGGATCAAATTAGTATCAGAGTAGTTAAAAAGCAAGGTTAGATTCTGATTATGTGATTTGACAGTTGCTTTCAATTTATTGGTTATCAATATCACTTGATTAGATTACAATGTGCAATTTTTGGAATCAGTATGTTTATAAGAAACCACGGGCAAGTTATCACATAAAGCTAAGATGGAAGAGCTTGAAGCCATCAATACCTAGATTCAGGATGAGAATGCATTCCTGAGATGCAAGCTCTTAGCTCTTGAAGAACAAGTTACAATTTTGAAATCAGAGCTTGAATCTAAGGATGAGATCTTGATCAAATTGAAGTGTTGTGAACCAAAGAAGGCAATACCTTCTACTTCAGATACAAAGACTATGACTGAGTGCACTATAACTTATTCACCAAGTAATTCATCTTCTTCTTTCCATTTAGATTCAGATTCAAGTAGTGATGATTTTGGTAGTTTTGAATAACACACTAAAGGTATAAGATCCAAATTGATGAAGAAAAAGGGATTTAATGGAAGAGGTCTTGGTCAAAATGGCCAAGGAATTACTAACCCAATACAGGTAGAGTATAGATCTCCTCATGTAGGTTTGGGTTACACTAGTGAGTAGGTGGATATTAGAGAAAAGTCCTCCATGGCTAAAGGAAGACAAGCTTCTGATAACAAAGGTCTGAAGCCACTCGTAGAGCATGTGCAGTGTAAGAGAATAGGTAGAAGAGGTATTGAGATTCCACCTCCTAGTTCCTACACTAGAGTTAGCACTAAATCTTTTGATCCACATTTTAAGTTTAAGAAATTTGGATTTAACATTCAGAAGATAATGCAATCATTTCCTTGCACTTTTTGTGGGATGTATAACCATAGTGTTGAATTTTATTGGAAGAGACATGCTTTGATTAAGTAGATTGTAGGTGTCAATAACCATTCTCATCATGGAAAAGTGAGAAGAGGTAAAAGGGAGACCTTACCTAAGAAGGTTTTATGCACTCATTGCCATATGAGTGGACATCAGATTGATCATTATCTTAAAATTCAGTCATATTCTCATTCTAGAAATGGTAAAACTATGATGATTTATCAACCTGTTAATAAGGTCAACGAAGTTAAATCAATCCATAATGATGTTAAGGAATCCACTAAGAAAATCAAGTTAACTAGGTAGAAAATTTGATTAAGTGGATTTATAATGCATTTATTTTTCAAAGAATTGTTAAGAATTTTATTAAGGGAAAGAACAAGCTTTGATGATGCATTAGTAGAGTTTGTGAGAACACTTCGAGATAGGTTTATCATTTGAATTATTTCAATTCTCACCTGATGATGAATAGCTTTATGTTTTGAAATCTCCTATTTATGCTAAATGAGTTGTCTGTAGGACTTTAATTCATTTGATCAGTTGGAGATAATAGTAAAATGCATGTTGTGGGTTGAGTTAATTCCCTTACAAAATTTGTCTCATATTTTACTGCTATTTTGAGAATGTATCTATTTTTTTGACATGGATGTATAGATGAATTGTAAGACCCTATGGGCATGTTTGGATGTTAGGTAATATACACTTTGTGTTGTTTGCATTTGCTTAGCATTGTAAGTCCCATACCATGGCATTGTATTACAACATGTATAAAACATTTATTGTATGTTGTTGGCATTAACAAACTTGTTTTCTAGTTACATTGGGAATTATTTCAGTTATTGATAGCTCACTGCTTTATAGGATGTGACATGGGCAGACAATTTTGGTATGTTGTGATCATTTTATTAGCAGTTGCAAATTTATTTACTCATGCCATATCAGCTGAGTTGTGAATCATTTATTTGGCCAATGTTCATCTCTTTCTATGATTGGGTTATGTTTAATGTGATATAGTAGACCAGTTATCCATTTCAGGAGATAGTAGACTTTTGGAGACCAAAAGCCTCTTTTGTAAGGAGGTGTGATCTAGAGTTAATTTCATAAAAAGGTCCCAAATCATGATGAAATCTCTTGCACATGGAAGAGCTCATCGAGAGCTTTCTAGTGATTCTTTCATATCACAAAATGGAGTCCAAATGCCCAAGATATAAGCTATTGAAGTTATTTTGTGACAAGCAAAATAAGGAGGTGTCATAATTTGAATGTGACAAGTGGACCAATCACACGTTGACATGTGGTAGTCCATTTTTTTATGTTTGTGCAAAAATTTGGTTTGGTTTTTAGTTTTGTTTCAGCCTCCAATCCTTGACAGGTGGTCATATGGAGAACCGTGGGCCTCGCTATTGGCTCACTGGAGGCCCTTAGCGAGGGTCGACACACTTAATTAAGGAGGGTTGCCTTGACCTCCATCTCACATTGCATTGTATTTTCATTTGATTTTAAACCTATCTTTCATGCCCACTGGATGCATGTGGGACAATTGAATTATATGTTTTTAATGTTTTGTAATATTTCTTGGCAATACTTGGCAATTGACTATTACCATTCTCCATTATGACACATGGGAAAACCCACACTTGCCATGCCTTCCAACCACTTTGTTGAGTCAAGCTCAAGATATATGCCAAGATTAGAGACTGTGAGAAATTTTGAGCCATAGACCTTGAGATTGGAGACATCTACCAAGTAACATGCTGAGTCATAGAACTCAAGAATGGGTCACGTTGACCGAACATGCATGCCACGTCCATATAGCTCATGAAACATGAGAATAGACATGCCGAATACCAAAGGATAAGTTGATAGCCAACCAACAAAACCATTCTATGTTTTGTGCCTCGAGCCCACCAAAAGGAGCGTCGACATTATTGAAGGAGTTCGCCAACCATGCTAAAGTCATCAAGCCATTTTGAAATTGTCAATGTGGGACTAAAAAGATAGCCCAAGCACACAAAAAGGGAGGCTGAAGACTTGAACCACAGACCTCCCATACAAAAATGGAGAAGTCTTGATCGACCAAGCTATGGGTTGGCAAAAAATATAAAAGCTACGAACTTCTATTTGAAGGTAAGTTTCTACGGACTGTGTATTTTTATTTTAATAGGCCGAGAGCTAGTTTAAGCTTGGAGATAGCTTTAGAAAGTGGATTATAATCCAATTTCTGACCTATATACAGAGAGAGATCTTCTTCAGTTATGTTTTATAATTGAAAAGAGAAATATTGTAATGGATAGACCAATAGTTTGAGTGAAGGGACCAAAGCACCTTCGGAAGGGGATTGAAGACTGAGGAAGGATTTTATGTTGTCGAGATTGAGTATATCAGCAAAGGTGGAATTATTGGATAGAGATCAGGCCTAAGGGAAGTTGTACAACATTTCAAAGAATTTGTAAGCCATTTGTTACATAAATTTAATATAAATGGTCCTCACTATTGGGTGGACCCAGAGACGTAGGCAAGAGATGGCAGACTCCGTTATCAATGTCAGATGGTAATTTGTCTTTTATTGCATAATTTAATTTCAGTTTTCTAATTTTTAATTATTCATGAATACATGCAAATTTTCAAATTTGACATTTTATGACATTGCTAAAAAAATCAAACCGGTTTTATTGGTGAATGGAAGTTAAAAGTCATTCAACATTTCCAATCCAATTCGATAACCGAGAACACTTATTTTCCAAACAATTTACAAGTTTTTTTGAGTGTTTTGAGAATTTGTTAAGTTTGAGAAATTCAATATTCGTAGTTTAAACTTCACTTTGAGTTTATCAGTGTAGTTTATGGATCAATATCCCTTATTAAACAAGGGGTCATCAAGATTACTTCATC
This sequence comes from Torreya grandis, assembly GCA_037957365.1. NCBI lineage: Eukaryota > Viridiplantae > Streptophyta > Pinopsida > Cupressales > Taxaceae > Torreya > Torreya grandis. Next base: position 2,728,493 of record JARHVA010000943.1, on the reverse strand, counting down.
AAATTAGAACCAAACAATGAGCCAAGGCAATAACCAAAACCAAAATCAAAACCAAGTTCAATAAAAAATATCACAACCAACATAGGCTAACAATTATGGCAAACCCAAGCCATTCAATTGTAATAAGAATGTTGTTGGAACTAGAATAACTAAGTTGTGACATGTACAAATAGTGCAAACACCATCTACATAGCCTACATCATATATGAAAATTAATCCTAATCAATAAACTCTTCAACAGATGTAGAAATTACAATATCTTAGACTAGTGCAATAAATGCCACAACCTTTGCCTTTGCAAACCCCTCTTTCAAGGAGAACTGTGCCTACTTGTCACATTTGTAGTGACCTTAGACAAACCATTGAATTTGTGTTTTGTAAGCTTGCCACTATTAATCTAATTAGCTAGACTATTTCAAAGCACTATCCTCAAGGCATCCCTTATCTAGATTAGTAGCCAAAAAATGAATTACATGAGTATCATTGAGTTAATGGACATAATTTGTGTTATTATGTGCAAATTAAACATTTGATTGAAAATATATTGGAAAATGGGAAGATCACATTGGATAATGGAGCTTCCACATCCAATTAGAATCTAAGAATTTATCAAAACCCTTTTCTACAACACAACAACCAAAAATTATAGAAACAAAGGCCAAAATGATGATATCAATAAAATCAGTAGCAGAACCAACATCAACCAAATGGATAGAACCAAGTCCAAAATGATGTGAATAATTAGTAGACCTACCATGTAGTTGCCTATGACCACAAGGATGTAGGCCATATTACGGGAGGTCATGCTTCTACCATTTCCATCAATTTGAGCCCAAATTCCAATCAAATAAAACCATTTATAATCAATTTCAATCAAATAACCTATGTCAATGATCCTTCCTTGACCTAGGACCATATACATGCATACCAAAAAATAGGGATTACTACTTTTGGACAACATATCGATAACTCATGCTTGTACCATGACCACACACAAGTGCACTGGAAACTAAGACTTATCACATCTAGTCCCCCACCCATCATTTGCTAGCAACAATGGTCCTGTATCTAATCTTGATTGTGTAATCACAACTCCATGGTTGAATATTATCATAACAGCCCCACAACCATGTTGAGCATTGCCATTGATTGTTGAGTTTTGGTATTAATGTTTTCATTGATGTCAAAGGTTCTTGTGCAGGTGCTTCATCAACTAAGCTTTGAAGTATGTGTGATGAGTTATTTTATAGCATAGTGAGTGTTGTTTATTTATGAAAGCATGATGTGAGAGTACCATTTGAAAAATGTTTTTATGTTAGCTTGAGAAATATCATTGGGATCAACATGAGTAAGTACAGGTCAGTACGTCTAGTGTTAAGTAACTTTCAAATATTTGTCTAAAACTTGTGAGATGGTATGTAAAGGTAGCATGATGAAATGAGTGAGCTCTGAAGAAAAATTTGTATGCTCCAAAGATCTATAAATAGTTATGAAGATGCTCTGAATGAATACTTGACAGTGTTTGAACATAAATGAGATTGTTTGAGTTTTTACATGAGATGCTGAGGGAATTATAAATTATTATAGGGTCATCTTCGAATATTTGTGTATGTAGATATAAATATACTCCAAGTGAGCTATGAAGATTCTTAGTCGAGCTCCGAAGATTTGTGTAAGTAGCTACAAAGATGATCCGTTGAATCTATGAAGATGTGTTGTTAAAGATATAAATAAGAATAATTGTATGAGGTTTATTGAGCATACATAAGAGCCATTAGATCAATTTGGAAATTTTTTATATGAAGTCTACAGGGGTAAGTACTTCAGTCCAAGTCTGCAACTAGACTAGTTCTAGATCCTACTTGGCCTAATGAGACATCATGAGCTATTCACAAGAAATATGAAGAATGTTAGGAAATATTTAATCATGATAGGATATTTCATGGCATATATATGAGGTTTTGAGAGCTTTGATAGTTGTTATAATGTCATCTTCAAGACCTATTGTGACTTGTAGGTCAAAAGCTTAGAAAGTAAAGAGAGGGATGATGGCCAGATAGGGTATCAGAATCAGTTTCTAAGGCATGGGTGAGAAAGTGTTCATTGAAAATTTTGATTTAATTTTTTTGAATTATACGCATGAATTTTCATGCCATGGTTTGCAAGAAAAGGCTTGAAAATGTGTTTTAAGGTCTCTCGAATGCACAAAATGAAGAGTTATCTACCCGAGAAGGCTTTTTGAGTGTTTGTTGGCATGTAAAACATATGGAAGATAATATAATACATTATTTTAGATAAGGAATGGTTATATATCAAATCTCCAAGCATTATTTTCTATAAAGTGGAGCTAAGCTTTATGAATGATCGTTAAGATTGGAAGATGGTCTAAATCCTCAACAAACTCTAACAATGAATCGATGTTGAATATGTTATTCTAAAGAGATAATAATGGTTTTGTATCAATATAAAAGTATTTATTGGTTGAATTAAACTCTCTCAATAATATCTAAGTGTGATTGGTTTCTCACCTAAGTGGGCAGACCCTATAAGAAAGTGTTTGTTTTTTAGATATTTACTGTAGCAAGTAGACTTAACCTAGTCAAAGTTTTTAAGTGGATGAAGGTCAAACTGTGATACTTTTAGTTTTTTTCCATGAAGGTTTATATATAGGTTCTATATCTCAGGTTTACAAAATATGGTGATCTAGGTTAGCCAGCCGCTAATAGACCTAATGGTGCAGATAGGAAGAAAATCAGGCTGAAGTGAGAAGATGATTCCTAATGTGTTTTCATGTAAGAATAATATATTTAAATGTATGATGATGTTTTTTTGGACTTTAATGATCTATCCATTATTTTAATAATCTTTGAATTCAATGCAAGAGGTTGGAACATTAAAGCCAAAATGGCTTATCTACAAGAACAATAGTTGACATTAGTAATTGTGATAATTTGGATGGAGGTTTATCTAAATATGTTATAAAATATTTTTCATGAATTTATATCCCTTTAATTTTTTCAATCAAGTGTTATAATTTCTTGTTTCTATGGTTGTGTTTTGAAATTAGTTGGTAGATCTGAGTGAGCATCTTATAGAAAAGAGTTTGAGCCTATATACCCTGAGTTAAAGCATCTGATGAAGTTTAAGATGATCCTAAGGTCATGAGGCTTCTAAATATGTAAATTTTTACTATGATTGTTTGGTAAAGTGTGTTTATGCCTCAATTATTCAAAACCAATTTTCTATGTATGCAGAAGCCATTTATAAATAGTGTTTTGAGAAAGGGTTCAAATGGTTGTTAGACCTAAAAGGTATTGTGAACCTAAATAGAAGTTTGATAAGTTATATTTTAGTATCATATGATGCTATATCATTTGAGGTGTTTTAATATGCTTCAATAAAGATCAAAGGGTGGCGTGTTTCTAAGAAGACATATTAGGTCTCCATAAAGCCTAAAAGAGGACTATTACTAGTTGAGTTATGGCTGACCTAATGTATTGGTTGATTCATGATTGAAGCATGTATTTTAATATGCTAATATCTATTACATGGTTGACCTAAGAGGTTTTAAGTGTGTGTCCGACTAAGAAGGATACGATCAAGTGACTTGTATAAAAGCAAGGCTAATTACGCCTATTTGAAGTGTGTTTAGAGAAAGAAAAAGAAAAAGAGAATGATATAGATAATTGGTAAGTAGAATAAGGTATTTTAAAACATCATATGTGTGTCATGAATATCATATAGGATATCTACATATGAGGATCAATTTCATATGACCTAATCAAATCATGAAGAGGGCTAGTTGAGTGAAGAAGGCTAGAAGCCAATTTGAGAGGGATAGAAGTGTGTGAAGAGATGAGGAAGAAGATCATAATATATTTTATGAATAACAAGGGTTTCTAAATTTGATCAAGTGTATCAGGTGGATGAGTTGGTGTTGATTCATCTAGGGGGTTTGTTCTTCCTTGAAAGTGGGTGCTTGTTAAATCTTAGCTGAGTTGTTGCTTAGCTAGTTGGGGTTGGTGTTCCATGTGAAGTTGGTGCTTAACTAATGTTTGGTGTTTGTCTTATATGACTATAATCCATTTTCAGCATCACTGGGGTTTCTTCCCTTTAAGTTTTTTCCACATATATATTGTGTTCATGTGTTTTATGCTCTTATGATTTGGTACTTATGCTTCCTAAGATGTACATGCTTATTAGAATGGTTCATGTATGTTTAAGTAGAATTGAATGAAATATTTTCAAGACTAATTCACATCCCCCCCCCTCTTAGTTATTTTTATTCCAACATGAATAATCTTAAGGGTGGTGGAGTCAAAATCAAAAATATTTACCCTACAAGATGAATGTATTAGAACTTTGGGTCCATTAATAGGGTTATTTAAAATGCCTTTTAATAAATAGTGTATTCAATTAAATATTAAAATATTTCATGCTATAATATTCCATATAAATCAATATTTAAGTTTTTGGAATAACTACATTTCTTTTTAATTATTCAACATTTTGAAGAACCTACCATGATCCTTCATTAGGTTAAATGACTTATGTTGGAACAACAAAACCCCACACTCAAATGAAGAATGGATAATGATCAATAAAGATATTAAGTGAGAAGGTATTTGTTGTTAGATTATCTAAAAATATGTTCACCTTCCCCTTATTAATGCAATCTTTTACCTCAATGTGAAATGAGTTCAAAACCTAAAAACCCAATTTGATTAATAATTAATTCATCATAAATTAATAATCAATAATTGATTAACCAGATTTTTTTAATTCATTTTTATTAGATAGGTTAAAAGATAGGTTTAGGGTCTCATTCCCTTACAAAATATATCAAAATATATATAGGAAAAATAATCAATAAAAAAATTTATAGAACCTAAAAATTAACCTGAGTTGTTGACTTCAGCCAACAAGATGCCAAACCACCGAAAAAAAGATGAGAGAAAACCTAGACTCTAAACAAAGCTAGTCTGAATCATCAGACTTAGAATAAAGGACCATTTTGTTGGTCCCCATTTTCTCTAATTTATTTTCCCTATCTCTAGTATGTTTACCTATTCCCTGCAAAAATTACATGATGGGCCTCTTCCTCTTCAACCCAGCAGACTTAAACTCCTCCTTCCCATGTTTAGTATCTATTTTGGATTCTTCTCCTCTACCACTGTGACTAGTTCTTATTCCCTGGGGGGGTTTATCAGCAACCATTTCTTCCTCCTTATCCTAATTAAATTCACCCTTACCCGAGGATAAATCACCATGGACAAACAAGCTTTTGAGCTTCTCAAACTCATCAAAGATTTCTATGCTCAAAAGTTTCCAAATTGCCACCTTTGTTTGTAGCTTTTCAACGGACTATTCAATCTCCTCTTTTAGTTTGAAATTGAAGGAGGTCCAACCCATAATGGTGATGGGTATCACTAATCCTAAGGGCCCCTTTTGGCTGCCACTAGGGTGAAGTCCACCTTGGATTTTTTCCACTCTAATTAATTCATTATGTTCCCTTGCATGTTCTACTTTAGGTTTTGAGAAGAAATTATCTTCCCTTTTAGATTCCTCCTACTCACTTATAATTTTAATGGCCTTCATTACATATTTTGTCCAAATGGGTTTCCACCTTGTGACCAAGAGCAAGATGAGCCCTTAGTGGATTATATCAGCTAAGGGGTTATAATTGAAATTATTAACAGACACTTCCAACAATTTGAGCAGAAAGAAGGGTATACTAATTAGGTGGCCCTTGAATTAATAGAGGAGCATAAAATTGTGATAAAATATCACCGTATGGTTCTCCTCAAGGGTGATGTAACTCATTATTTAGTGGCACACATTCGAACATTTCTTGGGGAGATCCACCCTTAGAAACACTTTTTGGATTAATGATTTGGGCTTCTTTTTTTCAATGATGTAGAAGATGTTAAAAAATTCATCCTTCATCTTTTTACCTTTAAATTTCCTCATTCATAAACAATCCATACCTATGATGTCACTTATAACTCCTTTGATGACCATGAGCTTCAAACTACACATTCTAACCTCTCTGTCATTGCAACCATGAGCTAAGTCTATGGATATATCCACATCATGGCCTACCAATATCTCGATGTAACCAAAAATATTTTTTTTAACCATATTTTTAAAAACTTATGCATCTTCTTTCACTTTTGTGTATGATATTAGATTTACCCGATCGCAGTCACCTCCCATCCTTGGTTGTTAGCTTTTGCCATACTTTTCATGGATGGGGCCCCTAGCTGTAAAATATAGAATGATGTTGAAAGTGATTCAATTTGAATTAGTAGAGATTAATGTGAAATAAATACAAATATGTGAGGTCTTAAGGTGTGAACAAGACATGATAGCCTTACAAGTGTGAGATTTCCTCCTCCCTTGTTGATTGTATTTAACAATGATGGAACCCATAAACTCACATGTTTGATTATCCTTTGTCAAGCTCAGTGAAAGGGATGACATGAATAGGAAATACCATGTCACATTATAATGGGTGAGGAATCCACTAAGAACTCCTAGATTTTCCATTTTATCTATGATTTTATTACCTTCTCTATAAACATGATCAATAGATGCCCCTTGAAGAAACTAAGCAGGTTTTTAGCATATTCAATAATACCAGTTATATTCCAAGAGGATTGGGAGGAACCTTGCATAAATTTGATAATGTTTAAAGAATCTACCTCCACCTATAGATTCTCCAGACCCAACTTAACTGCAAGATTTATGCCCAAAAATTAGCCTTAGCTTCTACCATATGGCTAGTTTAGATATCCAAAGGTCCTGCATTGGCTGTCATAATATTCCCATTAGAATCCTAGATAACACCTCCAACTCCCATAGATCTAAGGTTCCCTTTAGCCTCTCCATCAAAATTTATTTTGTATCATTGAGTTGGAGGACAGATCCACTTGATATTCAATCTATCTACACACTGCTTGTGAGAATGTGCATGGATTTCAAGGTTCAACAAGTGAAGAAACTAAGAAAATTAAGGGGAAGGAGGATCATCAAAGGTGGAAGAATAGGTTAAATAATTCTCTTTGAGAAAAGCCAAAATTTTCTTGAAAGTTGAGGACTGACTAGGGTTCAAATTATAAAAAATGAGTGAATTCCTTGAAATCTAAACTCCCTAGAAAATATGAGGAAGAGAAATGTTCCACTAGAATTTCAGAGGTGGGAAATCCCAATGTACCTCCCATTGATAAATTGGATCCTTTATGGACCCAAGAGTAATGGAACAAATTAAAGGAAGACCAAAAAATGGAGGAAGTAAAATAACAAGAAATGAAGATATGTTCAATAGATTTAGCCTCCTATCTACATAAAGCACACCTATTAGGAATAGGGATTCCCTTCTTCATCAGATTATCCACTATTAAGAATTTTTTTTGAGCTACCAGCTAGAAAAAACATTGAACTTAGGGATAAGATTTTTAATCCACAAGTAATTACAATTTTCCACCATCTCTTCTTGGTCATATAGGGAAACATAACTGGATTTGATAGAAAACAACCCATTGGGATCATCTTTCCATATTAGGTCATCATATTTTGGGAAGATGTTGATATGAGTGTTCTGAAGAGTCATGTTTAACTCTTGTAAGAAAACAGTTTATTGATGGCTCAAATCTTATTTATAGAGAAGCTTCCACATTTTTTTGCCTTTAATCTCCTACCAATAACCACACATCTTATGACCTAAGGCCACTTTAAAATACTCACTTAGCCCCACTATGGAAGAAAAGACCTTAGTGCGGTTTGATTTAACCAAATATCCCCCCATAAATCAAAATTTTTTCCTCTGCCTATTTTTCATTTTAACCTCCTCATAATAATATCATTTCCAACTCTCAAGGCTTTTCAAAAGGCAGAGATGTTAATAAGACCTTTTTCCCCCAAAAAGTAGGAACCCTTCCTAGAATTCAAGTATTTTGCCTTGATGATCCTAGTCCATTCATTATCCTCCTTGATCACCCTCCACCCTTGCTTATCTAGAAAAGCTTGATTCATATATCTCACCCTTCTAAGCCACAATCCTCCTTTAGCTAAGGGTAAAAAGGCTTTATTATAGGATACAAGTGGGAATTTGAATCTATCTTCCATTCCCCTCTAGAAAAAATTCTTCTATATTTTCTCAATTTGCTCCACCATTTTTCCTAAGATGACAAATAAAGACATGAATTAAACTGAGATGATTTATAATGAACTTTTGAGTAATTATAGTTTCAGCTTGAGACAACAAATTCCCTTTCCCTTTGGACAGTTTCCTTTAAATCTTGTCAATGAAAGGATTCCAAAAATCTGATCTCATCTTTCCCTCAAAAATAGGAATGCCAAGGTAGGAGGAAGGAAGATTCTTAATAACACAACCGATGATCATGGAAATCTTCCCTTGTAGAAAAGGTAGAGTATTGATAAAGAATAAGGAAATTTTGAGGAAGTTAACACTTTGAACTAACACTATCTCATAGATTTTTAGGATTTTCCTAAAGCATTTAGCTTTAGAAACCAAAGCTTCTCCCATCATGATAGTGTCATCCATAAATGATTGGTGGGTGATAGATCTAGTGTTTGAAGCCATTATTATTCTGTTGATAACTCCAGAAGAACTTGTAGTTTCAATGATTCTACTCAAATTTTTAGCCTTTAAAATAAATAAATATGGGGAGAGTGGATCACCATATCTAAGACCTCTACCCGCTAGAAAAAATCCTTTGGGAACCCCATTGATAATAACTTAAAACATGGGGGAAGATATGCAAGAAGAAATCGAGTTCTAATAACTTGATTAAACCTAATTTTTTTGAGGACTCTATCTAGAAAGTGCCAAGAAACTCTGTCATAATATTTGTTCATATCTAGTTTGAGAAACATACCTTGATGAGAATATTTTTCCACCGAATGTATAGTTTCATGGAAAATAATAATATCTGATATTTTTCTGCCAAACACAAAATATCCTTGTTGTTCTATAATCAACTTATCAATAAGTATTTGAATTCTTAAAGCCAAACCTTTAGTGCAGATTTTGTATAAAGTGGAACAAACATAGACTGATTGGTCTAAAGTACTTCAATTGGTTTGCCTCATGATTCTTAGGGATAATAACCAAAAATGTATTGTTGAATTCCTAAAACATAGTTTCATATTTAAAAAATTAGGTAACTTTCAAGCAAACTTCATTTTGAATGATGTCCCAAAAGATGTGAAAGAAAAATGAGGGGAAGCCATCTAGGCCAAGGGCCTTATCTCCTTGTAGAGAGAAGACAATGGATCGGATGTCTTTATCCAAGGGAGGAGAAAGGATGGAGGTGTTGTCTTCTTGGGAAATAACCCCATGAATGAGATTAACCACTTGATCTTTTAGTTATGCATCTTGAGAGGGAACATGAAACAGAAGATTTTATATAAATTTATAGTTTACAGTTCAATATCTTTCTCATCCTTGTACCAAGTCCCATCTTCCCCCTTGATTTCTAAAATTAATTTATGCTAATGATTTCTAGAAGCTGAGAGATGAGTGCATAAAACCTTCTTAGGTGAGGTCTCCCTTTTACCTCTTCTCACTTTTCCATGATGAGCATGGTTATTAACACCTATAATTTGCTTAATCAAAGCATGTCTCTTCCAAGAAAGTGCAACACTATGGTTATGCATCCCACAAAAAGTGCAAGGAAATTATTGCATTATCTTCTGAATGTTAAATCCAAATTTCTTAAACTTAAAAAGTGGATCAAAAGATTTAGTGATAACTCTAGTGTAGGAACTAGGAGGTGGAATCTCAATACCTCTTCTACCTATTCTCTTACACTACACATGCTCTACTAGTGGCTTCAGACCTTTTCTATCAGAAGCTTGTCTTCCTTTAGCCATGAAGGTCTTTTCTCCAATATCCACCCGCTCACTAATGTAACCCAAACCTGCATGAGGAGATCTATACTCTACCTATATTGGGTTCATAATTCCTTAGTCATTTTGACCAAGACCTCTTCCATCAAAGCCCATTTTCTTCATCAATTTGGATCCTATACCTTTAGTGTGTTGTTCAAAACTACCAAAAGCATTATTACTTGAATCTGAATCTAAATGGAAAGAAGAAGATGAATTACTTAGTGAATAACTTACAATGCACTCAGTTATAGTCTTTACATCTGAAGTAGATAGTATTTCCGTCTTTGGTTCACCACACTAAAATTTGATCAAGAGCTCATCCTTAGATTCAAGCTTTGGTTTCAAATTTTCAACTTGTTCTTCAAGAGCTAAGAGCTTGCATCTCAGGAATGCATTCTCATCTTGAATCTAGGTATTGATGGCTTCAAGCTCTTCCATCTTAGATTTATGTGACAACTTGCCCATGGTTTCCTACAAACACACTGATTCCAATATTACACAATATAATCTAATCAAGTGATATTGATAACCAATAAATTGAAAGCAACTGTCAAATCACATAATCATAAGCTAACCCTGCTTTCTAACTACTCTGATACCAATTTGATTCGTAAACTACACTGATAAACTCAAAGTGAAGTTTGAACTATGAATATTAAATTTCTTAGACTTAAACAATTCTTGAAATACTCAAAAGAACTTACAAATTGTTTAGAAAATAAGTGATCTCGATTATCGAATTGGATTGGAAATGTCGAATGACTTTTAACTTCCATTCACCAATAAAACTAGTTTGATTTTTTAATAATGTCAGAAAATGTTGAATTTTAAAACTTTCATGTATTCATGAATAATTAAAAATAAAAAAAATGAATTTAAATCATGCAATAAAAGTTAAATTACCATCTGACATTGATAATGGAGTTCAACATCACTTGCCTATGTCTCTAGGTCTGCCCAATAGTGAGGACTATTTCTATTAAATTTGTGCAACAAATGGTTTACAAATTCTTTGAAATGCTGCACAACTTCCCTTAGGCCTGATCTCTATCCAATAATTCCACCTTCACTAATATACTCAAGCTCGGCAGCATGGAATCCTTCCTCAGTCTTCAATCCCCTTCTAAAGGTGCTTTGGTCCCTTCACTCAAACTATTGGTCTATCCATTATAATATTTCTCTTTTCAATTGTAAAACATAACTAAAGAGGCTCTCTCTGTGTATATAGGTCAAAAATTGGATTATAATCCACTTTATAAAGCTATCTCCAAGCTTAAACTAGCTCTCGGCCTATTAAAATAAAAATACACAGTCCGTAGAAACTTACCTTCAAATAGAATTTCATAGATTTTATATTGTTTACCAACCCATAGCTTGGTCGGTCAAGACTTGTCCCTTTTTGTATGGGAGGTCCATGGTTCAAGTCTTCGGGCTCCCTTTTTGGGCGCTTGGGCTATCTTTTTAGTCCCACATTGGCATTTTCAAAACGGATTGATGACTTTAACAAGGTTGGTGGCCTCCTTCAATAATGTCGACACCCCTTTTCGTGGGCTTGAGGTGCCAAACATAGCATGGGTTTGTTGGTTGGTTACGAACTTAGCCTTTGGTATCCAACATGTCTATTCTCACATTCCATGAGCTATATGGATGTGGCATGCATGTTCGGTCAGTATGACCCATTCTCAAGTTCTATGACTCGGTATGTGACTTGGTAGATGTCTCCAATATCAAGGTCTATGGCTTGGAATTTCTCACGGTCTAAAATCTCGGCATATATCTCAATCTTGACTCAAAAAAGTGGTTGGAAGGTGTGGCAAGTGTGGGTTCGCCCATGTGGCATAATGGGGAATGGTAATAGTCAATTGCCAAGTATTATCAAGAAATATTACAAAGCTTTAAAAACATATAATTTAATTATCCCACATGCATTTAGTGGGCACAAAAGATAGGTTTAAAATCAAATGCAAATATAATTCAATGTGAGATGGAGGTCAAGGCACCCCTCCTTAATCAAGTGTGTCGACCCTCACTGAGGGCCTCCAATTAGCCAATAGTGGGTCCCACGGTTCTCCATATGATCACCTGTCAAAGATCGGAGGCTGAAACAAAACTAAACACCAAACCAAATTTTTGCACAAACATACAATATTGGACTACCACGTGTCAACATGTGATTGGTCCACTTGTCATATTCAAATTATGACACCTCCTTATTTTGCTTGTTATATAATAACTTTAGCAACTTATATCTTGGGCATTCAGACTCTGTTTTATGATCTGAAAGAAGCGCCAGAAAGCTCTCAACGAGATCTTCCATGTGGAAGAGGTTTCATCATGATTTGGGACCTCTTTTTGAACTAAACTTTGGATCAAATATTTTGATCAACAAACCTTTGTCAATAATTTATTTGAAAGCACACTACAGTTCTAGATGGTAAGATATCTCACTATGCAAATTCTTGGTAAACACAATGGCCAATTATTTATCTCGTAAATTATGGGTGAATTTAATTTAAAGTGCTCTCCATCACTACAAATAACTTTTAAAGCTTTCACCAGCTTTTTGTTTGGATTGCATCAAATCTACCAACAAAATATAATGCTTGATATTATAGGAGAAGTATTGCATAAACTTATCTAAAAGATCATCAAAATTAGAAATTCAATTCTTAGGCAATTTCAGGGACCACTCCAAAGCTTTTCTTGTTAGACTCCTTGGGAATAATAGTAGGAGGTATATGTCACTATAGGCTAATGGCTGGCAAGAAATTAATAATTTGGTCAAGTGCCCCTTGTGGTATCCTTTCCTATTATATTTGTCAAATTTTGGTGGTTTATACCCTAGAAAAAATGGTACCCATAGATACTCCATGTTGAATAGGTAAGAACACACATCATCCAACTTAAACTTCTTAGTTTGCTTCCTAGCTTGGATGGTGGAAATTACATCCTTCATTTGTTGTAGTTCTTGGGATAGGAAGTTAGATGGAACATTGGTTTGAGGAGGAGGCTAGGTAGTCAAAAGTGGATTACTTTGATCAGGGTATAGTGGAGTCATAGTTTGTTATGGAAGATTTGTTTGTCTAGGTAATTGACCAAGAATATGCATACACAGATTAGGGTGTGATTATTGGAATTGCACACATTACTATGTAATACTATGGTAAGGGTTTGGTATATGGGCCTGGTTTAGGGGAAATTGGGGTTGAGATGGAAGGATATACCTAGGAATGGAATATTATGCCTATTGAGGTTGATTAGGGACTTGTTGTCAACTAGTCAAAACTTATTGATTAAGGGGAACTTGTGAATTAAGGCTCTATCATTGAGTTTGTGGCACATTAGGAATAAAAGGTAATTGTTACCTAATCAATACTTATGAAACATTGGAACCTCTTGGTTGCATGAATACCTATTGAGAATTAGATGCATGTTAAAGGTTCAATATTTTTTGTTGACCAATACTCATACACTATTTATTAGACATCATTTATGAGTGTAATGGCATATTGATATGTGACTGAAGAGGTATGTTTATTACTACCTAGCGAGGTGGAACATTGTTTTCCCCCTATTGAGGTGGCAAGATGTTTTGCCTCTACTGTATTGGTATGTTGGATTGAGCCTATTATTGTGGAATATTAGTCATTACCTATTATGGTGGAGTAATATTTGTAACATTTTGTTGAGGCATGGCACTAGTCATTTCCTGACTACTTAATCCTTGAGGTTGCATGCCTGAAGAAGAAGGTGGTTGAGGATTAGGGGTGGCTATTTATGGTTGGGAAGTATAATTTCCCTCCCCTTATGTTTTAAAACCACTTATGGTGTTAATTAAAGGCACATTTTATTGTGGACTAGTTTTTTGTGTATTTACACTAACTTTGGTTTAGACTAGACGTTACTTACGCATTATCCACTATATTTGGCTCACTATTCTACATAGAAATAAAAGACACTTATTTGATAGTTGGGGCATTCAACATGTCTCCAATTGAATTTATTCACATGAATGGGTCTACACCCTAATTTTATTAGCTTATCAATTTGATTAGGACTCATGTTGTAGGAGATAGCTCAATAAGAGTAGAATTAGACATGGTCATGTTGTTGAAGTTACATACTATGTTTAAATAGGTCTAGTATTCTATCTAAATCTATATGAAGTGATCCTCTATGAGTATTTTTAATATGAAAAGCATACAAGAGTCCTGATATGACATTATCACTATATCTTGAGGATTGCTAAAAGAGGCATGTTCATTATTTTGATTATAAGGCATGTTGTAAGGTACTCTTACTAAACTTTACAAATTTTTATAGGGGAAGTATGATAGAAACTTATCCCCTACCTCTGTGGCTATGATTAGAAATTTTGTCTTGTTTGTAAACAAGTAACGATAAAAAAAATAAGGGTCATAGGCCAATGGCATTATAACGTAATATTGTTACTATTGGACTTTTTCTGCAATTAAAGGTACACTATCTAGGTATTGTGTCATTTTCTCTTGGTCTTGCTCTGATTATAGAGGTGTGTTGACTAAATAGTGGGCCAAATGATCTTAAATTTTTTCCTCCATTTGAGTTTTTTAAGGTGGATAAGGATCCATCTCATAAACAATATCATATCCATAGGGGTCTTTAACAAAGTCTTCTTATGCAACTACATTAATATACCCTAGATTATACATGATGCCACTACAATTATAGTGAGACATGTTTGAATCAATGATGAATGTTTCATGATAAACTGGGTTAGAGTTATACAAACTCTAAAAAATAATGGCTAAATAGACAAAATGTTAGAACTCGATCTAACTTGGTCAAAGGATGGAGTTGTATCTCTAAAAAGGTTTATGATAAAACATAGTATACAATAGTCTAACATCAAATGTCTAATGCTAAATTTCTCACATAAAAAAGTCAACAATTAGATGAACTAAAATACAAATGCCAAACTCTAGGTTTAAAGTGTTCCAAAAAAGTCTAAGCTAGGAAAATAAATGTTACTAGAGATTTTGGCCAAATGCGACATCAAAATCTAGGCTCAAACAAAGGAATGTGCTAGGACTTTTATAAAAAATAACCACAAAAAATAGACTTAAAAACAAGGTGAGATATTTAATCTAACAAATCTGAAACACTTTGGCATAAACTAGGCACTCGACTTTAGACATAAACTTGGTCAATTTGGTATGAGGAATGAAACAAAAGGTACTTGGAGATAGACTATTTTATCCTAAATAAAGTCACAAATAATATTTTTCAAATTTGGGTAAAGAATTAACCTAAGCTACATAACCCAAAAGAGAAAGATCTATGTCTAGGCCCAAATTACATAAGGCATACAAAGATCAATCAATGTTTGAATTTGAAATTGCTAAGGTTAATTAAAAACTCAACTTAGAAAGACTAGGATTCTTTGATCAATAAGCTAGACAAAGGTGATTGACATAACGATACTATACAAAGAACCCAAAGGCACTCATGGATTGGTTTCAAAATTAAAAAATTGGACACAAGATAAATAAGTCTATGAAATGAATCAAGTAACATAATGATGTTATTTCACTTTAAAGGTATGATTGATGGTTTGTTACAAGACTCTAAGGCACAAAACTTGAAATAATTTGGTATCATAATGTTACTCATTTCAATCAAGTGACACACACAACGTTTTTGACAAAAAGTTCAAGGAAAAGGTACAGTGTCAAATAGATGGCATAACACCTCTTCAAACAATGGAGTAATGTAGACACAAAACTCATTTTGATGTGGCACAAATGAAAAAATGGTTTTAGAATCAAAGACCAAGCAAGTAAAGGAATAATGACAAAATACAACTAAGTATAACATCCAAAGCCCTAAAATTGACAAGGTTGCATCGTAGTGCTGAATTCCATCTATATACATGCTCTTGGGAGGATTTTTTAGTGTTAATCTAAAAATAAAAGTTCATGAAGTAGTAGGGTTTTTATACCTCCTTTTCCCATGAGATTTTATGTTGACATGTAACTTTTGGCTACTCGCCCTACATCAATAATATGTCCATGTCAAGTGGGGTTTTTCTAAAACTTAAATTTTTGACCATCTAGATGGTCCCAAGTGTGATTAACACTAGAGATGTCTCATGTCAATTAAGTTCATACCAATTAAATTAATATGCAAGGGATTATTACTATGCAAGGGATTATTACTTTGCATAGTGATTCCATCCATGTACTACTTGGTGGAATCCCTTGGATAATGAGACCTGACTCAAGTTTTCATTAGATTAGATAGGTTAGCTGCTCAACCTCCTAGAAATCATAGTATATGTGCCTTGATTTATATAACCTAGCATTGATTTGGGTTGAAACAATTCTAGGAGATAAAACCTTAGGTCAAAACTTCCATAATGAACTTGTGAGGAGGGTGTGAATTCCCGATCACAAGCCAAGTTGCATAAAATAAATGACCAAGTTAAAAGACTTTAAAGTTTGTGTCTAGATCACCCAAACCATATGAGTTTTGGGGAGAGCCTTAAAAAAATTATTTTAATGTCTTAGATAAAGGAAAAAATTGAAAGGAAGAAGTGCTTTTGGTCACCCAAGTTACCTAAAGGGGATAGGAGGAGAGCATACTCACATCCTTCTTTTGTGAAAAATATACAAGTATAAAATGATCTATCTTAAAACAAAACACTTCAAAGAATTTACAATTTAAGTGAATGTTTATTTTATGCACCAAATTGATATGTTTGTGAAAATTTTGACCCCTTGGCCTTAGTTTCAAAATTTTTAAAACTTTCACAAAATAATCTACGTATAAACCATCTAAATTCCTTTTAAGCACTAAATGGACTTTTTTCAAGAATTAAACATGTTTAAATTTATCACTTTTCCACATGTTACATGAAATTTTTAGAGGGTTTCCTTCTACTTTGAAGTAAAATTTCAAGTTATAAAATAATATTTGAAATGGAAACTCTTGGGTTTACACAATGCAAAACCATAAAACATAGAGCAAAACTATAAATCTATAAAATTATAACTATTAGTACAATAACACAATTTACAAGAAAATAGAGTATAAAACACAAAATCGCTACTCTAGTTGAAAAATTACTATTGACAGGGGAAAATAGCAACTCTAAGATTTACGATATTATAACTTGACCTGGAATGTTTAGCCTAACTGCTAGCGATCAGAGGTAAAATCACTAATGGTTTATGCAATATTATGATTTGTAAAATCATGGTATTATGATATTGTGACTATCAGAGTTACGATATTGTAATATTGAAACTTTCACTATAGACAATAAATGGTTAGCATAAACAGTACAAGTTAGATGAAAGAACATGACTATGTGATTTGTAATATTGCTATCCTGAGAGCAAAATTATGATTACATAGGGAGACCTCACAACTTCCAAAAAAATGTCCCTTAGCTTGAATTTTTCACCTTTTTTGGTCAGTAAGATCAAATTTTGACATGAAAATCATTAGGGCTGTGTTCTAAAAGGCTTTAAGAGCAACTTTTTGGGGTGCATGTCCCACCAAGCATGCCATTTATGATCATAGGAATCCAAGAAGGGAGGTTAATAATATGTTAGTTTAAGTAAGAAAAATCAATAAAAACACACTAACACTAACACTTAAAATCCTAAATCTTAGGGGTGATATTAGTTAACAAAAGACAAAAGGAATCACAATTAAAATATATAACACATCAAATTTATTACCTTCTTTGAGAGCTCTGTATGCATTTTTGGGTGGCTTGCTCAATTTGTGCTTCAAAGAGTCTTTGGAAATGGAGTTTGTGTAGCTCCCTCTCTCCTTGACACCATTGTGGCTTATGTTGGCATGGTATAGATTGGATAAATATTTTGACATTATAACATTATTGATATGAATCTCATGCAACAAAACCTACATTATAACTCTACAATTTCCAAGCTTGTAAATTCAATGTGCAATGGCTTGTATTTATGGCAAATAGATCTATGCCCAATCCAAGGTGAGTCAAGGTTGAGTTAAGGATTGGAATGGGTTTAAACATAACCTAAGTGAATCAAATATAACCCCATTAGAGGTAATAATTGTCAAGTAATAATTATTTGCAATGAATAGGCATGGGTCTCCAAAATGAGATATTTTGAGATATTTTCCAAAAGGCTTGACAACTTGTAAAAGTATTCATGAAAAGCTAGGCTATTTCATATTTTTTAATTTCCTTTTTTATTTATTCATTAATTTCACATGGATAATTCAACTCGGCTCTTGATTTGGTCTAGTTTGCTAATTAATTTTGATTAGCCTTTTAGCATTTCCAAGATTTGATTTAAGTGTGTAAGTGCCCCACTTAATAGGTCCATAGGACAAATTGACTTTTGTGGTATCACATGATGATTAGAGATGAATCCGTGAGAGGTTATGATTGCATATAGTAGGATACCCCAATTAGGCATGGCTCAACATGATTTTGAGCTTTGATGAATGATGCACAAGCTAATTTGAGATGTTTAGTGATTCTTAGGTTTAGTTTACAATGGTTGGTAGAAATTACTCTGAGTTCGGTCAAAGGCCAATGTTGGTCAGATTTAGGTGTCTATAGAAACCATTGTGTATGAGCCTAAATATGTCTTATTGTGACTCTGACTCATGTGATATTTACTACATGGTAGGATCATAGAGGATTCCCACGGTGACCTAAATTTAATTCATAATTTATAATTCCAAATGACTTAGTCATGGATCTAATTAATTTTAAATTAAGTGATAGGTCTCACATAATCACTTTTGATTCAAAAATTACTCCAATTTAGACTAAATCCAAGTGTCACAACCTCATACATTAATGTTTGTATATTGTTTGCACATCTACAAACCTTATTTTTCTATATTTCACAAAATTTTGAAAATAAAAATATTTTTTCCATACCACATTAAAAAAGAGTCAAAGCTCTTTCCATAAAACACTAAATAAGTGTCAAATTTTGCATTACATCTAATACACTTTTAAAAATGATCATATTGTATTATATTGTCAAAAACCATAACCAACACTATCATTGTGCTATCATTTTTTACCAAGGAAATAATTAGGAATGACCCCAAAGGTGCAAGTTATGTCAAAAGGGATTTAATTATTTGTTTTGACAAAGTGGGGTTTTGTAAAGTGAAAGAGTGTAAATTGGCAATTTTACCTCTTTCTAAACCCATAACTGCTAATATTATATAGCCTTTTATACACCAGGCATTAATAAACAATACTCTCATATGTATGGAAAATATTATGGTACAAAATAAGGCTGTGTTCCTTTATATGAAAATGTGTTGTGTAGGGAGGACATGTTCCATTCCATAATGAGCTTAAGTGATGATGAAGTGGTTTGGAAGGGAAAGTCCGTACAAAGCATTAAAGTGATGAAATATTCAAAGGTCAGTAAGAATCAAATTTTCATTTTTATAATCCTATGTATATAATATTATTTTAATTAATAATATTATTATCAAATATTATGTTATATATTACTTATTATTAAATTATATTAATATTTTATTAATATATCATAATAAAATATAGTATTATATTATCAATTATAATATTATAGTTATAGACACTTAAAATTTTCCCCTCCTCCATCATTACTAATTTTACATCATGCCATATTAATTTTAGTTATTCACCGCTAATATCATCACTAACACTCACCCAATATACCCCTTTATATCCTCTTCATCATACTATCCTCACACCCTTATCACCTTATCTTTTATAAAAATTAATCTCTCAATTATTATCCTATTTAATTTCTAATAATGTTCTCGTAATATCAAGGAATTTTATTTTCCTTTCCACCTACCCTCACCTACCACCACTATTACTCACTATCCAATCATATACTTAATCCCTAACTAACCTTCATTAATTATCCTAACTAACTCTAAAACCTCCTAATCCACTACCTTCATCTACTCGCCATCCTCTTCTAGAATCCTATAGGATTTTTTAATTCCTAAATTTACCTACCCAATACTCTCATCAATGCTCAACCATTTATCAATAGCCTCCATGGCTCAATCCTAGTCCTCCACCTATACATGTGGCTCCTATAAATTAAGATACACCCCCATGAAAAGCTAATGAAGGGAAGCTTATGAATGAATAAATAAGTCTTGTAATGTAATAGTGTTTTCACCTTCTCAAACAAGCTATCCGATCATATCAAATTACTATTCAAATCTTGAGCAAACCATAACAATCACACATCCCAACATCAATCAACAATCCATGAATCATTTGTAGCAATACAAAACAACAATGATGAGGATGTATTCAAGTGTGGATTTAGGGTATAAAATATATTATTTTGTGTTATATTTTGTTTGAGTTTGATTTCCTTCTTATTTATCTCCAATATTAATTAGTTTTGTTTAGGCTAGGGAAGAGTTGTGTCTGGAATGTCTTTGGTTTCTCATTTCATTCTTAGACTCTAAATAATACTTACATTTTTCCGACCATGATGGGATAATCCTTTTACATTTTTTATTGTTAGGAATTTAGATTGTTTGGACTTTCTTGTAGGATCATTTGAAATCACTTTTTCATTTAAAATCATTTTGTTTTAGGTGAAATATGCACGCCCAAATTTGTAATAGAATTGTTCCAAGTGTAACAGTGAATTCACCTCTAACATTAGTGAATTCAAATCATTGTTTAGTGACTTTGCTCATTGAACTTTTAATTCATTTATTAACATTTTGAGATAACCTTAATAGTTTTGATTTTGTATTGTCTAAGTTTTACATTCATAGTAATATCACCACTCTCGTATTAGTGATTTAGATATACTAATTAGAAAATGTGACTTATATATAATGATTTCACATTTTTTGTTAATCGGTTACTCTATCTACAATAATATCCTTATTGTATAACAATGATTTTGTAGTCAATAACAATGGTATCAATTTATCTTCAATTTTTTTGAAAACTTCCCTAATTGTAATATGTGACTTCATTGTCATAAATAGTGGGTTTGATTTAATTGTAGTGATTTTTATCTTTCTTTGAATATTTATCTATCTATAGTGACTTCAATCTAATCTTTAAGGATTTTACATATATATTTAGTGATTTTTATTTCAACTAATGATTGACCTATCTGTGGTGGATTCGACCTATGTAGAAATGGTTTCAATCGAATACTAGCATATTTACTCTATAGAATAACATTGTTTTTCTTTCTAGCTTGTTTTTTAGGTTGCCCCTCAAGATCATCTATAAAAATACTAACATTATATTTTCCAATTCTACCTATAAAAATAATCAATTGTTAAACAATAATTTAAACCAGCTCTTAATCAACTAATGAAATTAATTAATTAATATTGTTTGAGTAACTTGATTGTGTATGCTCTCCCTTTGAATCTATTTAGTGACCTTGGGGATTAAAAAAATATAAGTTACCTTGGTTGTGTTTGAATCTATTTAATACAACATCATTTTATTTTATGTGTTTGTTTCACCGAGGACTAGGAATGGGAATCATTTCTTCCTTTCTCTAAGCTAAACATGTGGTCATAGGATTTCAAGGTGTAGTTTGTCCCATACACCTAAAATATTAGCATTAGAATCATTTAATCTGAAAGTATGGTTCAATCGAAGACCTATATTTCAACTAAGAAGTCACCACTATCAATATATGGTTGAATGGGATTTGAATCCCTCAATCCCCTTAATTGAATGGATTTGGGATATGAAATCCTTAGAATTTTAGCCTTGTTCAACTGATGATAGATCAATGCTAATATCCCCACATAAATATATATGGCCGTAAATTTATATGGGGTAGGGGGTTATATATCCCTATATATAGATATGGCAATGATAACCCCCTCAATGCCCATATATAAAGAGAGTAGAGTTGTATATGCTCTCCCCTCACAACCCTAGGGAGATTTTGGGGATTAAAAATAATTGATGCCTCTCCATTCTTATTTTTATAGGGTAAAAGTGACATGGAATTAAACCCATGAAATCTTCATATCATTTAAGAGGGTTGTGACATGGATTTCATCACTACACACTAATACACACTTTATGTTCTATTAGAGTATAAAAATCATGGATACATGTCATAAAACTAAACAAGATTCTCAGTATAGGGATCCATGAAGTGAGGAATTTATATTCTAATAATAATGTGTCAACACCATCCTTAAATGGATTTTCGTCCAATGCATCACAAGATATTTATGGGACACACCTAGAGAGCCTCGTAAAACATAGCTTAAGACCCATTCACAGCAAAAAATTAGTAGTGTAGGAGAAACAACATCCCCCTAGATTAATCATGACATAAAGACATGGAAGTAGTGTTGGGATATTAATATAGTTACCACTTGATGCTAATAGATACATGGGATATTAGTTGTGTTTCACACCCTTATCTACTAGCATAAGGCTTGTGTCTTATTTATTCTTGTTTATGTGTTGTCAGATCCCTACTATTTATAAAACTCACACCCTAAACCAAATGATAACCTAATAAAAATAAATAATCCAAAATGAACCAAGATATATACTTCCTTAAATAAAAAGTACACATTGATCAAACCCTCTAATACTTTGATTCAAAAACACTCCTAATCAAACCATAACAAGTCATGACTCCAAAAAAATCATCCACCGTCAAGACCCTCCAAACTTATCCAATCCAATTAAAAATATATCTTAATCTTGTTAATCCCCACATTAATCAAAACAATGCAAAAACCACATAATCTTGATTCAATCCACACCATCCGATCACAAATTCAAAATAAGTTGGGTTAAACCTTAAACCTAATCAATTTAAAAATATCTAAATCTAAAAATACATCCACTTTGTATAATCCATCATCCATCTATCAAACTAAATTTAAAGAACCACCTATAAGGAAATCCAATCCTTTGAGCTAGCTTTTAATCTCAAAATCAATCACTCCACATTTAGGTTCAATTACCCCCCAATTAATCAATCATATCCTAGCTCCCATCCTTAATTTCAATCAACATCAATGGTTACTTAAAATAAACTTAGTATAAATTTTTTTCCAAGCTTATCATCAAATACAAACATAAATTAAAAATTAAGGGTTATCCATAACCTAATCAATCCAATTAAAGTTAGCTTGCATCCAAACTCAATCAAATTTCCTCAAGATTACCCATTAAATCAAATCAACCATCTAACATCTAAGCGTCTCAAAAAATAAAATCACAAACAAAATAAAAATCAATCCAAATATCAAGATTAAAGTAATCTCACATAAATACACCTCCATCAAACACATCAAACACATCTAATACAAACACAATGACACCACAGACTAGATTCTAACTTAGGATGGGACAAACCTCACATAATTAAGATATTGAAAATCCTTGGCACATTGAATGAAATCATAATGATGATGAATAAATCCTTATAAATCAAGAAGAATATGATCAAGATAAGCATAATGATTTATTGTAATAAAATATAGAAAAGCCCAAATGGAACAACCTTTATGATAATAAGGATGAGATACTTTAAGGCTTATTAAACTTAGAGCTAGATTTCCCCCTTATTTTTATAATGTAAATTTGTAACACATCTTAAGCAAAATAAACTCTAACAAAGATAATCCTACTACTATCCATAACCCTTTTGAATAAAAACAATAAAAAAATAATGTAAAAACTTAGTGTGTTAAAGCTGGTAAAGGGAAATGCAATTTGGATGATCAATTGGAACATGACCATAAACAATCCATGATCAAACAAGTGGCATATTTGGCATCCAAAAAATATTCTAATTCTACCAAATATTCACATCTAAACCACATCAACCCATCATGGACCAAGAAAAAGATCAAGAAAAACTAAAAGGTTTACAAGTGCCTTTGCAAGGTAAAAATTAAAATCTCAATAAGATTATTGAAAATGGAATATAATTTGAGAAAGATCTATTTGTTAGAGGCTTAATCAATATATTTTTCAAAGATAATCAAATTCAAGCTTCTTCATTATAAAATCTAAAATTATTCAACAAAAATAAAAATATGGTTGTTGATGGAGTTATAAATTCTAAGCACATATAGAAAATTCAGAGTTCTAATCTTCCCAAATCTCAAAACACATCGAGTATCACTTCACCAAGAGGAAATCTAAAGCAAGATTATAATAAAACACAATACACATATCTTGGTGAGCCAATATAATGTATCTTTCAAAATATACTAGTTGTGAATGTGATCATTTTCTAGAAACTAATGCCTTTAATGAATTTCAAGCTAAACCCACATGGTATCAAGAAGATGAATATTATGAATTTCATTGAATCAAGGACCACTCGACCAATAGGTGCATGAAATTTAATAACTATATATAGGACCTAATTAATTGAGGTGAGATAGAATTTGAAGGGGATGTGTCTCCTTCAAATAATCAACAACTTGGAATTTATTAAGATCTCTTTCCAAAGAATGACTCAAAACAAAAGAAATCACATCAGGGCCAAGGTCAAACCTCCCAAAATAATCACATCAACTATATGATAGCATATTATAACTATGACTTAGTTGTTTTTCATGTTAATCATAACAAACATGAAGTCACTACCATCACAATAAGGGATAAGTCTTCTAAACACCCTACCATCCAAATTTGTCCAACCATTAAGATAAAATACCAAACATTTGAATGTGCCAAAGCCTCTGAGCTTTCAATTATCAAAATTAAAGACCAATTTCTTGAGTATGGCATTGCCACAGAATGTGGTAAGGTCATTATCTTGGGAGCACCTCCTAAATCCTCCATCTGAAAGAAACTTCCAAAGGTAAATATACAAATATATCATCTGCCTACTCCTAAGAGTGAGTATGAATTAATCCAACAACTTGGGAAAACTCCAGGACAAGTATCCATACTTGATATTCTCAAAACATCCTCTGTTCATTGATACATCATCAAAAAAATCCTATAGGAGGCAATAATTACCACAAACATTGACCTTAATCAGTTTTAGGCACTCATTGGTCACCTTTCATCCACACAACAACTCACATTTCACCAAAGTGAAATCTTGCCAGTCATTCCTAATCACAGCTCATTATATATTGAGGTGTTTATCACAAAACATAAAATCAAATGAATACTTGTAAATAATGGTTTGAGGGTCAATATTTGTAAGTTCACCTTGATCATGTGTCTAGGCTATTCTAAAATAACATTGGCACCCATCATTATTATAAACAAGGCTTATGATCATGTTGAATGATAATAAAAAGGGATAAATTATCTTCCTATCATAATTGGCTAGGTTACTCACCAAACATTGATTCATGTGATAGAGATTGAAATCCATTATAAAATTCTTCTAAGACATCCATGGATCCATGAAATGTAGGTTGTACCATCAACACTCCATCAATGTATTTAGTTTCATCATTTAGGCATGGAGGTTACAATTCTTGGTGATCCACAACCTTACCAATATTGTATTATGTTGGAAGGATGATATCATAATGCCATTTATTATCTTAGTATCAAGAGTGCTTCTCATATCATAGATAAACCAAACTTAGCATACTATGCCAAGCCTTTACCATTTTATATCCATCTTGATGATCTTCCATCTAACTCCAAAAATCCACCCACCATTTCCCACCTTAAAATCATTCCCAAAAAAATTTGTGAATAATAGTTTCATGATGCATTCCATATAGGTAAGGAACCCTTGTCACAACAAAGCTACAGGCGACCCACCATGAGGAAGATCAATGAGACATCACATCAATTCAACCAAACAAATTTTAATAAATTGGAGATCCTATTAAATGAAAAGATCAAAAGTTTAGATTATTTTTGGTTGTATGATGATGGTCTAATATCCTATTTCTAAAATCAAGAATATCCAAATGCAAATAGAATGTGTGAAATCATGAAATATAAAGGAAACATTCTTGGCATCAATGAACAAGGGATTTTCTAACTCACACATATCAAATTCAATCAACTATCTCATGGCCTAGGATAAAAAACACCAAGTGGTTACCCATTTGATGTTATTATTTATACCTCCTCAATTTATAGTGAACCCTCCTCTAATGATGACATTGAGATAGGTTGATGCATAACCTATATGATGCCCCTACTCCCACAAACCTATTCACTTATACAACCATTTTAAACATTACCTTAACTTTCACTATCCCAACCTGATTAATTGGGACAAGCGAGATGACCCATCTTTTGACATTTTTAAAAATGATGAAAAAATAGATGAATCCATGGGACTTCGAGATCATATACCAGCTGATGCTCATAAAAATGGGGTTGAAACCAACTCATACACATGCATATTTTGGATTAAAAGTATTATTCCACAATCATCAAAAATTAAGAGAATCAAAATGAAATGAAAATAAAAAACATAAAAAAAAAATCAAAATATGAAGTCCTCAAGTGAAAACCTCTCTAAGGTGCTAGTGGACAAGAAAATAAATAAATAAATGTTTGTTGGTGAAAAACTTTTTAATTCACCAATAGACATGGAATTATACTTTCTTTCAAAATATTAGAATGACCAAACACCACAAAATCATACAACTAGCCAATTCTCTTAGTCTCAAAGAACTAAGGGCATATATTGATCTATTCAAAGAATTTACAGAAGTCATAAATACATAATAATAAGTTCATCTTCCCCCAACTCCAATATACTTATAGGATGGATCAACATCATTGTGAAAATAAGTAATTGATGTTGATATAGGTGTTGAAGATAACCCAAGGATAATCAACTTTGGAGATACCATTACTCCTCAAGAATGTAAGATCCTAAATGAAATTCTCAAGGACTTCACTGACATATTTGCATAGTCATATGCATATATGTCAGGCCTAAATCCATCTTTTTTAGTGCATCATCTTGTCATTCATCTGGATGTTAAACCCATCAATAAAAAAGTACACATATAAAGGTAGAACTCCTATTAAATGAATAACTACAAGAGTTTCTAATTGTTGGGTTCATCTACCTAATTGACTATTTAGACTAGATCTCTAAAATTGTGATAGTAATCAAGCCATATGGTGGAATTTGTAGTTGTATTGAATTTAGAGATATAAAAAAAACATACCTTATGGATGAATTTCCACTTCCCAACATAGACATGATCCTCTATTAAATATATAGATACAAAATGCTATCACTCATGGATGGACTCTCAAGCTACAATGAAATTTGAATTAATCTAGAATAGAAACATAAGATTGCATTCACCACTCAATGGGTAAAAATATGTTATTAGGTTATACCAATCAAATTAAATAATGTAAGTGAAACTTATAAATGAACAATGAGAGTATAATATTCCATGACATGATGCACAACATAGTTAAAGACTATGTCGATGACATACTAGGAAAATCAAGAACAAGGGAAGAACATCTTGTAGTGCTTTGAATAATATTTGATTTACCAAGAGAATATAAAGTCTGATTAAACCCCCTAAAATGTGTCTTTGGCATAAAATTAGGAAATATTTATGGGTTCATAATGTCTAAATGAGGAACCAAGTTTGATCATATGAAAGTCAAAGCATAACATAAATTCTTCCACCACAAAATCTCAATCAATTTTATAGCCTATAAGGAAAAATCCAAGCCATTCATTAGTTCATCTTTTAGTTGGCTGATAATTTTCATCCATTCACTCAAATTTTGAAGAAAGGGATTGAGTTTAATTGGAATAAATAATGTCAGGAAGCCTTTAGCAATCTCAAATAATATCTCTCAAATCCACCAATGCTAGTCCTGCCAACACTTTGAGAGTTATTGATCTTGTACATATCTACTACTTAGTGTGCATTAGGCCCCCTCCTATCTCATCATGATGAACAAGGAAAATAATGAGCTATATATATTATCATGATAAAACTTTGGTATCCCACAAGCTTAACTATACTTCCATTGAAAAGGTAAGCATGGTAGTCATTTTATATCACAAAAACTTCATCATTACATGTTAAACAACAAAACAAAGCTCCTATCTAAAGTGGATTCATTGAAATATATGATATCCAAATTGGCTCTAACAAGTATATTGGCTAAATGGATTATGATATTAATTCAATTAAACATTGAGTATATGAATCAAAAGGAAATTTAATACAATTATTGACCAATGGGTTTTTAGATGAATCCATCCTATTTATCAATGAGCCACAAACATGGTAGATTTATTTTGATGTATCCTTGATTACACATGGCATGGGGCCAAAATACTTTTCATCACACCTCAAAGAGACCTTATCCTTAAGGCATTCATAATTGGACTTACTTGTACAAAAAATATAACTAAATACGAATCTCTCATCTTAGGACTCAAACTGGCTATCCAATGGAAAATTAAGTATTTTTCAGTTTATGGTGACTCAAAATTAATAATAAAATAATTAAATGATGAATATCAGACAAAGGATGACAAATTTGTTCTCTATAAATGTATGGTTGATGTGATGGTGAAAATTAGTTATTTTCTTTAGATGTCACAAGATACATAATAATACCAATTCTTAATAAAGCAACTGATGATCCTGGCTTATGAAATTACTGAATCTAAAATGAGATGTGAGATTTTTTGCCCCATTTCACCATGGTATCAATACATCTAAAACAACCTTCATGATAACATATAACCATCAAACCTAAAATGAACTCACCATAAAGCATTTATCCAAAAATTCTCCTGCTTCACTATCCTCAACAACACACTCTATCATAAAGGATCTGATGGTACCTATTGAGATATTAAAATTAGATGACGCTAACTTAGCCAAGGAGGTTCATGATGGAATTTTTGGGGTTTATACCAATGGAATGGTCCTAGCCAAAAGGTTCCTACAAATAGGTTATTATTGGCTCATTGTGGATCATGATGCATGTTAGTATGTTATAAAAAGCGTAGCTTGTCAAAATAATAGAGATCTTATACACAATCCATTTCAAGCATTGCATCTTGTCACCACTCCATGGCCTTTTTCCACATGGATAATTGATGTCATAGTAAAAATCAATCCCTCTTTATCTGATGGCCATAAACCAATCATAAACACCACATAATTCTTCACAAAGTGGTTAGAAGCCATGCCTCTCACCTATGTCACTAGTAATCAAATATCTAAATTCATCCTTAATCATATTATTTCTAATCATAGAATCATATCTTACATCATCACTAACAATGAAAATTCATTTAAAAACAAAGATGTCAAGTCTCTCTGTAAGCATTTTCATATCCAACACAAGTGGTCCATGTCATTCTACCCTCAAGGTAATGAACAAGATGAGGTAACTAATAAAACTATAATTAATTTTTATTATAAATTTCACCAATGATGTTGGTCATGATTGGCATATGTAGCTCTATCTTTCTTTATGAGATTACCACACAAGCATATGTACATCTACTAGTGCCACCCCATACTCATTGGTATTTGGTTGTAAATACATATTTTCTATTGATAAAAAATTACCATCCCTTTGAATCTCATTACAAAATGTAATTACTAAAGAAGATTACATGAATACATAACTTCAAGAAATATAACTTATATACACATAATATTTTCAAAATCTATCAATTAAGGATGCTTTTTCTCTTACAGGAACCCATCGAGTCTTAATATATTTGAGTGCACACCTTAAGGGGTGCATAGACCATTGATGTTTCACATGATTATTTTCCCTTATACCACCACTTTTAACCAACACAACCTTCTCCTATACACATCCCTCAGTTTTGAAACCTCCCTTACACACTCAACCAAGTAAGTAATTGCCTCACTTATCCCCTACCTAACCCTAAAATCCTTTTTGACATTTATTGAATAATGTTGGCCTGGGATGACCCTGTATTCTAATTAATATTTGCATGTTATAGGTCTAGGTCAGCCTTGGCTGACCTATACTGAAACCTAAATTTATTTTATCAATTAATGATACAAAGTCAAATTGGGCCAACCCTATCAGCTAAACTTTCAAAAAGGTTTAGGGTTAGATTTAACTATATATACACATTCATTTTTCCATTTATTAGTGATAAAATGAGTTAATTATTCATTTATGTGTATTTACAATCTGCTCTTAGACCATTCTACTTAAGGAGTTATTGCTTACGGTTTATACTTAGATAAGAATCTTGTCTTGTGGAAACATCTTAGATGCTTAGGCCTATCTTAATGATATTTACAAATCACAATAACCTCTTAAAAATTAACTTTATCTAATGGAGAGATTGAGTCTCTACGGGTTCATCTTCAAGGTAAGTATCTCTAACTTTACTCCTCTATTTTAGTAGATACAAGTAGTATAATTAATAGGTTTTAAATATATTTTTCTCTCCATACATTAGGGTTATATCTATACATATCTTAATTATAATTATTCTATGCATGTTTACATTCATGTTTATTACCACCACTTTGTTCCACAAGCTCTGGTGATCACTAAATTATATTTTACTTTAATTTACATTTTTTTAGTGAATATAGAAAACATAGGACCTAGTTAAGGTTATTTCATGGTGTTACTTGACTAGATGATTTGGAACCCTCTCTTGTGATGTTATTATGATAAGAGACCCCTTGGTTAAGTCTAGTAGATCCATCTTGGTCATGACCTTGAATGTCTAAATGTATCAACAAACGAAAGTGTAAGTATGATTTATCTTCTTTGATATAGGATTGATTAATAGTTTAGCTTCATTTTCCTTTGTATACATTTTGGTGAACCTAATGTGAATCAAAACCTTGTAGTTTTTTTTTCAAACATTCATTTTATCATCATATTATATATTTTGATTTTTGAATTACTATATCAAACCTACCAATATAGTTATAATAGTATGTGCACTGGGTTAACATAGAGTCACTCTAAAATGACTATGTTCTATCTATGCAAGTTTATTTTAAATATAGGTGATTAGATTGATCATCTTAACACAGTCTTCTTCTTAAGTTATAATTTTTCATACATAGTCAAGCTAGTTGATTCTATTCATAGTTCTTCTCTTTCATCATATAGGTTTACAAACATATAGTTGAGCTAGTTGACTCTATTCATAGAATCGTTTTTAGCCCATATGTTTTGTAGACATAGTCAAGCTAGTTAACTCTTCTCGCATAATATTTAAATCAAAAATTAAATAACACAACATAAAATTTGTAAACTAAGCATATTCAAAACTACCAAGGTTAATTTTTACCTTCTTTGTCATTTCAATTTTTCATTTATAGTATTTTATCCACAAGTTTGTAGTCTACAAAACTACAACCCTAAGTTCAATTAGCTCAACATAGTGTTTTAGCCCATCTTATCTCTATAAGACATAGTTGACCTATTAAACTATGTTCCTCCATATCTTGCTTTCATAGAATAGTAGTGACTATCTCAACTCTGTTATGTATTTTTTACATAAAGTGTCTCCTAAACCAACTTCATAATCCTCAAATTCAAAGGAATTAACTTATTTTATTAGTAATTAGTTCACTTTTCATTTCAGTTAATTGCATTCTTAGAGTAAAAAACATAGATTAATTACATGGTTTTCAATTTATTGATGTATTCACACTATTTTTCTCTTTTGCACTTACTTCCAAATCACTTTACAATAGAAAAAATTAAATATTTTTCTTCCCAAGGTCTACCTATTTGAATTTGATTACCAAGGGGGAAGCTGACTTGGTTTTTGGACAAGTATAAACACATAGTTGATGATATATATTGAAAAATATCTTGACACCTTTATCACTATGATATTATTAAGTGAGGGGGTAGGCCCCAATACCAAGGTAATACCATTGCCAATACAAATCCCTTTCAATGTAAAATACCTTAAAATATCTGTAGATTGCTTTATAGTTCCTTCTTACAACCAAATCTCCATCACATTAAGTTTAAAATTTATTATTAATTAAAAACATTTAGGAATAACCAATTATTTATAATTTACATTCAAATTTTTTGTTTACTCTTTGATCATTATATTTTGTATTTCAAAACTTGCACTAGCTAGCGTTAGTCCAATTTTTGTGTTGTGTGTTTGAATTAGATCAATAACATTGATTTAATTACTTGTGTGATTCACTTCATTTTCTTAGCTATTATATTGTAACATTTCCCCCTATTTTTAGAACATTATCATCCCTATCAACATAGTATCTTATATACTATTAATCTTGATTACCTTTAGTACATAGTTGTTCTATAAGAGTATGTATCTTTTCATCCTGTTTAGTCTCTCCTTTTGATGTACATAGTCAACTTATGTGATTGTGTATATTTTTTGTCTATTTAGTTTCTCCCTCTAGAATATATAGTTGACCCATATGACTATGTATATTTCTAGCCTATTTCAATTTTACAATTTGAAAAACACAATTGATCAGATCGATTGTGTCCTTTACATAATGATATGTAGACCTTTTCCATAGACTCTATCAACCTAGTTAACTCTATAATTGTTGGCAAATACTATTAAGTATTAGGCTAATTTTTTCCCTATTTTTCCTCATTGCTTCTTAATTCCAGATTCTACCTTAAATCATCATGAAATCACGTATCAAAATCCTTTTGGATAACCTAAATCCATTTAGATGTTATATGGGATGTCTTTTTCTTGCTAATTTCACTACCCAAGAGGATCCTCACTCTTGGAGCACCTTTTCTCATCCCTCATCTGTTAATTTCAACATGGTTCAAATCACTCCAAAAAATGAGATTGGTGGATTAGACCCTTTTCATAATTATTAATATAATTACCACCTTTAGACATCTTACCATACTATTAGGGAAATTGATACAATCCTAACAAATAACCCCACAAGAAAACTTTTCAACACCAACAGCCCACCTCTTACCAATCCACCACCTAGTAACCCTCACCCTACTATTAATTTGGGAAATCCTCCTACCAAAACCAACCCACAAATTAATATAACTCAAATTATTACACAAATAGTGCAAAAAATTAACATAATGCAAACATCTAACACCTCTCAAATTATACAACTACAATATCATTTGATAAACATGGCTAATCAGTCTCTCATTCTTCTTCCCCAAAATAATAAAATTTTATCCCTCCACCTCTTAAAGATGCCACAAGAAATGTTATTCCCCAAACTATAATTTACAATAAGATTCTTCAACAAATTAAAGATAATCCTTTAGCCCCTTTCATTGTATCTATTGATATTGGTAATATATTTCCAACTATTAAATATTATGGGAGTAAAGACCTTGGATCTTTTCTCAAAGCATTCCATAATATTTATAAAAAATAATCCAAATTAGTACCTTCACCACTACTAAAATTTTAGTTAAAAACTTCATCGATGATGTATTAAAATGGTATAACCAACTTACCCAATATTATATATGGAAAATTAAGTATATAGTCAATCTTTTAGTTAAAGAATTCTAACATAATGATCTCCCAAAAATTACCTTAGTCATTTAAGCAATGCGAAGCAATCCCCTACTGAATCAGCTCATGATTTTATCAAATAATGTAAATCTTTGGCTCACAAAGTTGATGATGACATGACTGATGAAAACTTGTTCAAACTTTCCATAATGACCTTAACACCTTCCCTCTAATACAAGGTTCAAACTTTTTCTCCTCAAACTTTAAATAATGTTTTTGGCCAAGTTAAGCGTTAATATTTTCTAATAAAATAGTTTGAACCTCACACTAAAACCATCAAGGGATCTTTACAACATTCAAACATTGCAATAATAAGCAATCTTCATCAACCAAATATAGGATCAACCAAAATGAACAATCCCTAACCTTCCCATATGTTGTTATCCATGCAATAAATGAAACCAATTTTAACACCTTCTAAACCATTCACGTATCCTAATAATCCCCCTAAATGGTATGATTCTAAATTTTTTTGTTAGTTTCATGCCAATATATGTCATTCCCATGAAACATGTCATGGGATTACAAAATTTGCCTTTTATTTTATGCTAGGAGATTCATTCAATCATGATTCCATGATCAAAATCCATCATCATGTTTATATTAATGATTCTCAAAATAGACAAGGTTCCAAATCTTCTTCCTCTAATAATCCTAAAGCTTTATCTACATCCAACTCTCAAAAATAAAATAAGGATATTTATGTGATTGACATCAATTATGATCAATACTACACTAATTCCCAATACATGAATGTGTCTAGGGTCAATTATCAATGCAAACCCACCAAAAAAGATCCCATTATTAAACCAAAGAAACCATATTTAGAAGAGAAATTTATCAAATATACCACTACCACTAACTTACCTTCATAAATTAATGTAGAACCACTTCCTCAATTTGAACCTCCAATTACTTCTCTTCCTACTAAACATATTTTACCTTCCAAGAATCATGTTGGTTATTCCTCTTGAAAAACTCAATGAAGCTTCTTAGAGGAACTTAACTCTATGCCTTGAAAAATTCCTCTCATGGAGATAGCTCACACTTCTCCTTATCATCATAAATTACTAATGAAACAACTCCAAGAAATTAAGAACCATCTTCCTTAGAAGAGGAACAACCTTCTCATGAGCCTCAACTAACAAAAGTTAATACCATTGAAACTATTTATCCTTATTCAAAACCTTCCATAAAGTTAGTTGAACAAGACATGGTCAATGATGAAATTCTATTTTGAGCCAATTATCCACCTTTATTTATCAAAATATCCATCAATACCACCCTCATTCGTAAAGTATTAGTAGACTAAGGGTCAAGAATTAATGTGACATATCTTTGGCTCATTCAACAACTTGGGTATAACAAAGATCATCTCAAGCAAATTTTTTTAACATGTTATCAATTCAATAAGACCAATAAAAATCCACTTGGTTGTATTTAGCTCCCTCATACTATTAGACCCAAAATTATATGTACTAAGCTTATGGTTCTCAACATACCATTATCCTATAATATACTCTTAGGATGTCCATGGACTCATTGTATGAGGGATAATGCCTCTTCCAGAATCCAATGTGTCAATTTCATCCATAATGGAAAATGGTATATAAACATGAAGCTGATCCTAACCCATGGAATATTCAGCTTCCTAATCCTAAAACTCAATATTGGATTCCCACTATTCTAAAAATTAATAGTGCACCTTTACCTAAATTCAACAATATGAATCTAGACTTACAGGTCACTCTTTTTGATTTTGATGATGATGAGCTAAATGATTTAAAAAACACATGCAATACTACCAAGCTACCTCCTTACATTTCAGAGTGGCTTCCTCCTTCCTTGTTACTTTGTCATCACACCATTCCTATTACTAATGAGATCACTGATTTAGTCCTCCATGTAATGCACATGAATCATCTTATACAAAATATGATTTCACTTGTAATGATTTTGGAGTGGCCAAGTTATTTCAATACCCTTTAACCATGTCACCTCGTAAATTTAGTTATTTTGGAATCTCACCTTTAGAAGTTCATTTAGAGACACAAGCATGCATTATCTCTCCCATGTATGATGATAACTAAATTATGGTGACATCTCAATAAAGAGACTTAGATGCTCAACACTACCAACAAACCTTAGCTAAAATACGCGATTTTAACCATGATGTTCATAATATTTCCATAGGTATTGAATTAGAACCTAAAGGTCATATATCTCTAGTTAATTCTCCACTTCTTGATACTCTTTGGGTGGTTGAATAAATATTACCTCTCACAAATTCAAAATTTTTGGAACCTTGTATATCTCCTATCATACCCATCACTCTATTAGATCCCCTCCCTGCCAATGATTCTAAAGATACACCTATTATCAATCCCACTAAATGTAGTTAATCTTCCTCCATAACTCCACCTACTCCTGAGATCACCCTTGATGCTAAGGCTATACATGTATGTTAAATACATTATGAATATGATTTTAATGGTAAAAAAATCATTGATATTGAATTATATGTGGAATATAATGGACCCCTACCTATGCTACCTACCGATGAAGCTATACTTGAGTTACTCCATTCCCTTGATCCTCAACTTCCTTGAAAACATCATAAACATGGGAATTTTAAGTAAAAGTCCCCTCATTTTAACAAATTAATTGTGAGCATCGATATTAAAACCAATCACATTTCCTCTCTTCCCAATGCACCATATCATTTTTAAGATGTAAATGTTATGTTTA
Organism: Torreya grandis; assembly: GCA_037957365.1. Taxonomy (NCBI): domain Eukaryota; kingdom Viridiplantae; phylum Streptophyta; class Pinopsida; order Cupressales; family Taxaceae; genus Torreya; species Torreya grandis. The sequence continues at coordinate 2,692,323 of JARHVA010000943.1, read as the reverse complement.
TTGGGGAAACCATGAGAATATAATATGACACACCCTCATTCCCTCAATCTACCATAGTTTCTAGATTAATCATGATTATTGAGCATGAAAATTTTAGTCTATTTTTGATAAATATCATGAGAATTTCACTTGGTCATATGAGGACATGTTTGGCATTGTTTCTAGTATCATTGTGTACAACATAATCACATACCCTAATGCCAAACCTATTTGGCAAAAAATAATGAAAATTTCCCCCTAAAGTTTCCACCTTATGCCATAAGGAAATTATCAAACCATTTTATGCTAAGTCTATTAAACCTATGGACTACTCTAAATGGGTGTCAAAATTATTTCCATTCACAAAAAAATTACCATGGTTATTCACATCTGCATCAACTTATACAACCTCAACCTCACTTGTCCCAAAGATAAATTTACATTACCTTTGATATATGCCATCATATATTTCACCATTGGATACAATATGTTATCCATCATGGATGGTTTTTTGGGATATAATCAAATTCATATCACCACTAAAAACCAACATAAGACAATAATCACTATGGAATGGGGAACCTATTACTATGTTAAGAACCCTTCAGCCTTAAAAATGTTCGAGATACCTATCAGTGGGCTATGACCCACATTTTTAATGACCTTATACATAATATTATCAAAACCTATGTGGATGATTTCATTTCCAAATCTAAAAGTCTCAAAACCCATCTTTTTTATCTAACCACCATATTTGATCAATCCTAGCTTGGAGAAGATAAATCCTACTTACACTTTCATTTGTTGATACATTTAGACATTTGGGGTCATGACCAAGATGGATCTTCTAGACCTAACCAATGGGTTTGTTATCATAATAACATTACTAGAGAGGGTTTCAAAGCCTCAAGTCAAGCAACACCATGCAATAACCCTAACTAGGTCATATGCTTTCTATATTTACCTAATTAATGCAAAGTAAAGTAAAATCTAATCTAGTGCTCATAAAATCTTGTGGCACAAAGTGGGGGGTAATAAACATGAAAGTAAACATGCATAAAATAATTCTAATCAAGCTATGTATAGGTATAACCCTAATGCATGGAGAGAGAAATAGATTCAAAATCTGTTAATTATGTTAGTTCCATCTACTAAAATAAAAGAGTAAAGTTAGAGACACTTAACTTGAAGATGAACCTATCGATACTCAATCTTTCCCTTGGCCAAAGGTACTTCACAAGAGGTTTTTATGGTTTTTAAGGATCACTAAGATAGGCCTAGACATCCAAGACTTTTCCACAAGACAAGAATATTCTCCAATTATAGACCCTAAGTAATGATTCCTCAAGTAGAATGGTCAATGAGCAGATTGTAAAGACGCAGAATGAAAAATTAACTCCTTGAATCTATAATAATTGGCAAAAATGAATGTGTATATATTGTTGAATCTAACCTAAAATTTTTCTAAAATTTTAGACAATAGTGCTGACCCAAATTGAATCTACATCATTAATTGATAAAATCAAGTTCGGTTCTGGTCTAGGTTAGCCAAGGCTGACCTAGACCTGTAACATGCAAATGCTAATTAGAATATAGGGCCAACCTAAGTTAACATTGTTCAATAAATGCCAAAAAGGATTTTATGCTTAGGTATGGGTTAAATAAGGCATTTAATTACTTGGATGAGTGTGTAAGGGATGTGTCAAAGCTTATACAAGTGTATAGGATAAGGATGTGTTGGTTGCAAGTGGTGGTGTAGGGGATAAAAATATTCCAAAGCACCAATAGCCTACCCACCCCTTTCTCAGTGTACCCTTTAAGGCATGTAATTAAAGAGATTGAGACTCAATAGGTTATTTAAAGATAGAAAGCATTAATATTTGATATCGTTTTAAAATATTATATGTATATATAATTCACCTATCAAAATCAGATATACAGACAATATGAAAATAAATTCAGGCCAAGGGAATTTGAAATTGGTGATCTAGTCCTTAAGGATAATTAAATAAACACCAATTTATATCAATATAAAAAAGTAAAGTATGATCCAAATCAGATTGGACCTTACATAATCATCACCAAATTTGGTTCAGGACCATACAAACTAGCTACATAGGATGACCAAGAGATAGACAAGCCAGTGAACATCATGCATCTGAATAAATTCTATACTTGAATCATGTTAATGTTGTTGCATCATAAATCCCAAAAAAATTCATTCATACAATGTTGAAAAATAATTATATGGCACTTGTGGTAAACATGGTGATGAAAATAGGTCTTTGATGTCACTTGTGGAATACAATGTTTATAAGCATCTAGTATTGAATACCTCATATACTTAGGGGAAAACCCCTTCCTTATTCATTCCATCATCTTTCTCCATACTAGGCATGCTTATCCTATGCTATCATATACAACACAATCATCCCGATTTCCAAACTTTAGCCTTCATCAATTTATGCACCAAAATCATGCTTGGGAAATATTTAGTGTGGCCACATGTCTTCATTATATCACAACATATCAATTGGATTAGTAACTTGAGCATTTACAATCTGATTAAACAAGGAGTGTAAAAGTGTAATATAACTAGGTGAATCTAATTAGATATACAATGTGACCCTTTAAGACCCTATCTTGAGCTTTAACTCAACCTATACACTATCCTCACATAATTTAATTGGTTCTATCCTATCAGTGCATAAAATGAATTTTATTTTTCTAGATCTCTTATTTGTAAATAAATTTTTTAAATACTATAAAAATAATAAAATCCATATCATCTTGTCCCATGTAATAAAAATTGTATCCTTATCTAAATATATATCCATATCAAAAAAACTCATTGTCACTAATCTTCTAATTTATCACCTACCAAAGTGAACCCTATGACATATATTTTTCCTAGGGAAAAAACACATAACGTGAGTTAAATAATGATTCGTTCACCCGTCCCAAGGAATTTAGCAAGGTAAAAGACATGACACTTAATAAAAAATGAATTGTATCCCTTTATGTAAATTCTTGTGTTTTCATTTTGTTGTTTGTATAAATACAAGACAATGTTTTAATGTTGTTTTATCTATATATTTTATCTAAGTTCTTAATTGTTCACGTATATATCTTTGTATGTTTATCAAGTATCATTGTTAAAATCTTAATTTTTTAATCTATATTTTTATCAATGCCTATTTGTTTAGTGTTTTTTTAATCAAGCATGACTGTGTATATCTATATTAAGTGTTTCTTTTACATATTTTATCTTTTTATCATTAGTTCAATTTAACATATGGAAAAAATGTCATCTTTATTCCTTATACCAATGGTACATTACGCTACATGCTATGTGTAAACTTTACTCTTTATCATGCATTATGGTAAGAAGTCATCATGGTTATACATATAGCTAGTGCATATTACCTACTTATACATTAAATTATGATTTCTTATAAACATAGCTTAAAAAATAGACACCACAAATATCTAAATTATATATCTAACCATCATAATCCATCATAGACATCCATTCAAACCTTTATCCAACTACACCATATATCTAAGATCAAATATATTTGATCATATATCAACTCATCTAATCAAATTAAATCCTCATTTATCATCAATTATCTAAACATCAATACCATCATCTACTTATCCAATCATATCATACTTCATATCAAAATTAACCATTCATCAAAATCACCCATCTAACATATAAAAAACACATCCAACAATCCTCATTACATTTACCAATATACTACCATAAAATAATCAAAATGTTTGAGTATGCTACCTAAAAACCAAAATAAGGATCATCATTTATTAGTATCATCATAATAAATAAATAATCATCACAACATCAAATAACACATAAATAAAATCCAACCAAATCTTCATATTTACAATTTACATATAATATCCATTTGCATTAATGCCTATATACATTAAAAAATACATCATACATTTCCATACATAAACACCTTGCTACATACATTTGCTAGTAAAAACATGCCCAATAAATAAGGATCTAAAATCAAATCTGGTTATGAGCCTCCTCTGGTGGGCTAGGTAGTGATGCTCCCCTGGATGAAATTTTATATGGTGATATTTGCACTGAATCATTAGGTGGACTCATCCTACTTTTCAACCTCTAAGATTGTTTCCCCACTGATATCTGAGATGTGGCTACCCATGTTGATCTATGTGATCTATACCTGCTCGTTATCCTTCATGATGACTCTAATTAAGAGGGAGCCTTATGGTTTATTGGTACCACCATAAAATAGAGATTATTATAGTAAGTCATCTCTCTCATGACATTCATCACATTTACCAAGGCTATTGTTAGGCCATAAGAAGCAACCAATCCTCTCACAACATTAATATCTATTTGAAGTATTTAAGACTCCAATATCAATTGCATAATCATTTGATCTTTGTTAGAAAAAAATAGAGAATGTGTAGGCCTAGGTGGGAAGAAACCAACAATAAAAAAATGAGAATACGAAGCTGGTCCATTCTAGACAACATAGGCCTTAAAAACTGTAGTTACTGACTAAGTTGTAGTTGTACACAAGTGCTACAAATGCACTAAAATAATCATGCAAGAAGTGATGAAATAGGGGATGGGTAGATAATAATAAATTAAAACACATACAAACATTCATATATTAAATGATTCTATAAACTCATTACATCATCTGGTTATATCAATGAAAAACTACAACTACAATTGTTAGGACTCTTACAAAAATTACTTTGTCCTCTTCTACTCTCTGTTGTCAGTAACCTACTTGCCCTATTTTCTACTGACTGTTGCTTATGTTGAAATATATATAGGATCTATCCACTCCTATATTATCTCTCTCTGATTGATGTTGTGTTATAATATACTCTACCACTTCTCTTTCTACTAATGCTACATTAGCTTCTATTTTTCACTAGTTGTTGCTCTATTTTTCTGCCCTTATTTTCTGTTTTTATTCTATTTGTCTTATTCTTATTTTTTTCTCTAATGACTTCTAAATTTTTCTCCTACCTAATTATTTTCCCCCCCCCAAAAAAACACCAAAGGGTTCTAAAAAAATATCAAATTCAAATTTTTTGAAATTAATTTGTTTGGTGGCTGCAACTGCTGAGTGGAGTTGGGAAGGGGTAGGTGAAGGAAAAGAATAATAATTTATTTTAACAATCTCCCTTATTATTTACCTTCCTCAAAAGATCTTATTAACCTATTTCAACCACTAAAACATCCTTATAACTTATCTTTACCTATCCATATGCTTTCAAATCTCTTATGTTCAAGTTTAGAGCTTTACTACTAAAGTTCGTAGCTGGACTATTGAAGTCTATAGCTGGACTGTTGAATTTCATAACTAGAATATTGAAGTCTATAGTTACCCTAATGAAGTTTGTAACTTGACTATTGGAGTCTTGAGCTAACCTATTGGAGTCTTGAGCTAGCCTATTAGAGTCTAGAGCTGGTTTGTTGGAGTCCAAAATTGACCTGTTAGATTTCAGAGCTGGATTTTAGGAGTTTAGAGATAGGATGTTAGAGTTTGAAGCTAGACTATAGGAGTTCATATCTGGCTTTTTGGAGTCCATATCCAACATATAACATTATAGGCCTAATTCTACTACATTAATGACCCCTAACTTAAGTACATGAAAGTGTCTTTTGATAATGGCTTAGTAAAAATATCATCTATCTACTAATATGATCTACAAAAACTAAGATCTATCACATGTTTCTAAACTAACTCTTAAATGAAGTGATACATAATTACAATGTCCTTGATCCTACTATGAAAACCAAGGTTCTTCAACAATGCTATGGAGGATATATTTTCATAATAGACTATAAAATCTCATTGATGCTCCTCATGCAAATCTAAAACTATCATTCTCAACCATATAGCTTGGCATGCTGCTACATTAGTTGTTATGTACTCCATTTCAAATGTAGAAATTAAAACTATAGGTTGCTTATTTAAATCCCAAGATACAACTCCTGACCCAAGATGAAATACATACCCTAAAGTGTTCTTTTAGTCATCAAGGATACTAGCCTAATAACTATCCATGTAACCTACTAGATAAAAATCATCTACTATTGCATACAAAACTCCATAATCTCCTTTTCCATTCACATACCTCAATATCCTCTTTATTGCTTGCCAATGTGTCTCCTTTGGAGTTTCCATGAATCTAGACATGAGGCTGACTACATACATGATGTTTGACCTATATTTGCAATCATATACATTAAGCTTCCCAGTAAGCTCTTGTATTGTGTGGGGTCTATATTGCTACTGCAATCATCCTTGCATAGCTTCAAGCTTGTCTTAGCTAGTGTAGATACCGGTTTGCTATCCAACATCTTAAACCTCTCAAATATCTCTTTTGCATACTTATATTGGCATATGAATATTCCTTCATCCATTTGTTTTAATTTTATCCCAATAAATTACTTCAAGAAGCCTAAATGATTCCTTTCAAAATCCTTCATGGGTTTTTAAAAACCCTTTATTGACTAATTTATATTTTTGGTGAATATTAGATCATCCATATACAAAATTATAATTAAAATATCACCTTTGATAACTCTGATGTAGAGTGTGGGCTCACTAGAACTTTTACTAAATATGTTGCTCAATAAGTAAGAGTCTATATGGCTATACCATGCTCTTGGGGTCTGTTTGAGTCTGTACAATGCCTTTTTTAACCTATATACCTTGTTCTCATGATGAAGAATATCATATTTGGGTGGATGTCCCACATAAACCTCTTCTTCTAGCACTCCATTCAAGAAGGATAACTTGACATCCATTTGATGCACCTTCCACTTGTGTTGAGAAATAATAGTTATGATTTTCCTTACTATTTCTATCCTTGTTACAGGTTAAAATGTCTCATTATAGTCACATACAGGGATATGCATGTAACCCTTCACCTCTAGTCTTACCTTATGCCTCTCTAACTTACCTTCGAGAGTGGTTTTTATCTTGTACACCCACTTGACTCCTATGACCTCTTTTCCTATTGGTAGGTCAACAAACTCCCAAGTCTGATTTCTCTTTATTGTGTGCATTTCTTTGTCCATTGCCTCACACCACTTGATATCCTTGACTACCTCTTCAAAGTAGATAGGATCAAATAATAAAAAGTGATCATATTTCATAGTTCTATCTTTGTTTTTCTCATACCTTTACTACTTATAGACTTCTTACAAGTTTCTTGTCCTTGTTAAGCATTGACTTGAGTTGGAGGAGGAGGATCTTGATTTATGAACAACTTCTTGACCTCCTTGATGGTTGTTTCCATTAGATGAATCAAAATTTTATGAAATAAGGGTCCAACTTGGTGCATGGATAGGTGTACCACTTTCTATTTCAAATTCAATAAATGGTCCACTAGCCCTTATTTTTGCTTATTTTTCTTCTTCTCTCTCCTCCCAAACTTCATGCTTAGTGAATTGAACATCCCAGATGATTATGAATTATTTGGTGATGATATTATACAACTGATAAGATTTTGATTGATCACTATACCCTATAAAAATTCACTTTTCACCTTTGTCATACCATTTTTTCCTTTTTTACCTGGGCACGTGTGCATATGCAACACATCCAAACACTCTAAGGTGTTCAACACTTAGTTTCTAACTAATCCATGATTTTTGAGGGATAATATCTCTAATTCTCTTAATTAGACAAATATTAAAAAATTATATAGTTATTGCTACAGCCTCAAACCAAAAATCATTATCCAAACTCTTAGTCTTTATCATGCTCCTTATGATCTCTTGGATGGTCCTATTCTTCCTCTCAGCCACACCATTTTGCTATAGTGTATACTTGGTTATAAATTTATTCTTTACACCATGATCCTTACAAAAATTCATGAACTCATTAGAGATATACTCTCCCCCTCTATCCATCCTCAAAATCTTGATGTAGTGGCCATTTTGTTTCTCCCCCATGGTCTTGAATTGCTTAAAGGTCTAAAATTCACCTAATTTATTCTTCAATATATACACCCATATCTTCTAATTGAAATCATCTATGAATGTCATGAATTAGATAGTCTTGTATAGGGAGGTGGTCTTCATTGGACCACACAGATCTTAATGGATTACCTCTAAAGGATATTTGGATTTCAATGCTTTACCCATTGGAAATGCACTCCTATGTTGCTTCCCAAATATGCATCCTTCACACAATTTTCTTGGTTGTTATATAAGGGGTAAGCATCTCACCATTTGATTCTTTTAAATAATTTTCAACCCTCCAAAGATAAAATTCCCATACCTTAGATTCCAAAGAGTAGACTCATCTATTATCATAGTTTTAAATGTTGATGTAATCTCACTTTACATTTTCAATGAAAACATTTGATTGTTTATCATTTTGACTATTGTAATCTACCTATTGTAGCCACTCATATCAAATATTATGCATTCATCATTCTCAAATCTAACCTTCTATCCATTTTGGACAAGATGCCCAATGCTAATAAGGTTATGCTTCAATCTGGGCACATAGTAAACATCTTGAATTTACCTTTTATCACCTTGCTTGGTGCGAATAAATATATTGACTTTGACCATGATGAGTACCTTCTCATTATTTTCCATTTTTACCTATTATTTTATTGACTCATCAATTATGGTTAAACATCTCTTTGTTCCCACTCATGTGGTTGCTACAACCACTATCCAAGTACCATGTCTTTTTAACTCTTTGCTCTGCAATGTTATATGTTATGAACAAGTTTACACCTTTATTATTCCTATTAGGTTTAACATCTTATGTTTTGGATAAATTTGAATTATACCTATTCATATCATACTCCTTTCTACAATCACTAGCATAGTGTACATACCTTTTTTAATAATAACATTGGATGTTAGACTTATCATAACTCTATGTAGATCCTCCTCTAGAAGTGTTATATCTCCTTACTCTTCCTCTTTCATATGATTCTTCATGGCTATGCCTTCCACTTTATTGATTGCTAAAAGTTATTTCTCTTCCTCTATTATTTTATCCTCTCCCCCTTCCTTTAACATTCACATTTATCTTGAATGCTTGATCATGGGAGGACGTGGCTATCCTATTTATCCTTTATTTGTGGGTTTTCAAGGAACCGATTAGATCATCTATTATCATTTAGCTCAAATTCTTTGTCTCTTTAATTTCAACCATTATAGGGTCAAATATTATTGGAAGGATCCTCAACACATTCTCTATGATCCTATGATTTTCAAGGGTATCACCACATGTCTTCATTTGATTGAAAATATTCATTGTCGTTATGATAAGTCATTAATAGACTCATTCTCCTTCATTTGTAGGGTCTCAAGGTACCTTATTAAGAGATAAAAATTGATAAGTTTCACCTTGTCACTCCCTTAATAGGCATTTTGAATAATATCCCATGCTTGTTTAGAATAGACAACTACTACTATCTTAGGGAAGATTAAATCAACTAGTGCCATTTATATGTAGTTGAATGCCTTAGTATTCTTTTTCCTATTCTCTTTAAATGCATTCCTTTATGTTTGTGTTAATTTATTGAAGGATGCTAGGTATGATACCTCATTATATCCACCTTCAACCAACTCCCATAGCTCTTGAGAGTTGAATACGGTCTTTATTTTAATTCTCTGTATATCCTAGTTCTTTAAATCAAATGTAAGAGGTTGCTACCGTAAACTAGAACTACCTACTAAAATGTCTAAATGGGCTTACAACCTAAGGGATTTGACATCAGTTGTTGGCATAAAAATAGATTATGTGTAGTCCCAGGTGGGAAACAAACAACACGAAATAAAACATAAAAATTGAGACTACTCAGCTAGTCCAAACTAAACAACACATGCTTTAAAAATTGTAGCCACTAACTAAGCCGTATCTATACACAAGTGATGCAAATGCACTAAAATAATCATGCATGAAGAGATGAAATAGGGGATGGACAAAACATAAGAAATTAAAACACATAAACATAGTCATATATTAAATGATTTTATAAACTAATTACATTAGCCAGTTATATCAACAAAAAACTAGAGCTATAGTTGTTAGTAGGACTCCTACAAAAATTAATTTGTCTTCTTATATTCTCTATTATCAAAAAACTACTTGCCCTATTTTCTATATACTTATTCTACATTGGAAGAAAATATCCATGCTCTATTCACTCCTCACTTCTATCTCTCTCCCTATTGCTATGTTAGAATATCCTCTGCCACATCATTTTCAGTTGTTACTATGTTAACTTCTATTTTGCGTTAGTTGCTGCTCTTTTTTTTCCCCATTATTTATGATTCTATTATATTTATCTTCTTCTTATTTTTTTCTCTAATGCCTTTTGAATTTTACACCTACCTCCTTGTTTCTCCCCAAAAACACTAAACCATTCTAAAAAAATTTCAAATTCAAATCTGTTGTAATTAGTTTGTTTAGTGGCTGAAACTACTGAGTAGAACTGGGCAAAGGTAGGTGAAGGGAAAGAATAAAAATTTATTTCAACAATCTCTCCCAAAGACCTATGATGTAGGAAAGGTTATTTATGTGTACCTAATGGTGACCTGTGTTGTCAAAGTGGCTACATCAATATCTCTAGTTGTCAACTACATATGCATGATTGTTAGTTGTCCTAATACAACTATCATATGTGCCTCTTGAGCCTTCAATGTGGTTATCTCAGTGTTCTAAGAGATAACCTATGCCTATATAGTTACTACATACCCTTGTGCACCAATGAAATTAATTTGTAAAGTATCTAAAGAGTCCTTCAAACTTGATATCTTAATAATCCTAGTAGTAATCTCCTGATACAATCTATGAATCAAGGCTCATCCTTGACTGGCCTCATTGTATGTGATGGTGTAGCCTCATTAGCTCCATCTATCCCCAATCAACCTACCCCTATAATTATCACTAGTCTATGAGATAATACTACCATATGTATTGATGATCCTACATGGGTCCCACCAGCTTGAACATATGTTGCTATTTGACCTCCCCCATCATATACATGAAACTTTATTATTAGGGATAATACTCACCTTTACTGATCTTACTATGTACCTAATGGTTATTCCATCTCTAATGACTATGGTGTGCATAATAATATATCATTACCTCAATCCTCTAATATAATGTTTGTGTTTACAAATTTGGTCATGTTAATCAAACTTGATCTACATCTGTATCCATCATGCATCATAATATGTAGTCACCCCAACATTTACTATAACCACTTGATCATCCTAGTGAATTGGATATACTACATCCCAATCACCTATAGATGATACCTAATTAAATATATGACTATATTTAGAAACCTCATTAGTAACCCATACAAAAATATGAGGACCTTATGGGAAAACCTGTTGTATAACAAACTACCTCTAAACCTGGTATGTCGTATAACACTCAATAATAATATCCCTCCATCCAATAATATAATAATCAATAAATAATCAATATAATCTTGATCCTGTGATCACTATAGCTACTATTGCCTATAAGGCATCCAAGTCACTACCCTAGGATTAAGCTCAATCATGTCTCACTTGCAAAAATCTAGGTTCACTGGGTAACCTCATTGGGCACCAATTAAAATCACCCATTTAAGATATGGGATCATCAAGCTACCACTATTGTTGTATTCTTACTATATTCTTAATCTCTAGGTGCTTCCAGGACTAGACCCATAATAGAGTAGTGACACCAATACTCCTCCTCCCTTAGTAAACCATTGGTGAATATATCTATATAACTGTACAAGAATTGTTGGGACCCATGCAAATACTATGCCCTCCTCTAACATGTTCAAAATCTTATATGCCAAGCCAATCTCAAAATAGTGACCATTGTTTTAGGAAGGAATATGTCATTAACAATAACCATTAATTTAAGGAGTAGCCAATCTATGCTCTCATCTTATAAACACTCATCTAGATCAATGCATGAATGATGTAACTTTGATATCCACATGTCTAAACACTCAATCTAATACAACCATCTGCTTGGTAGACTTCCAATATAATCTCCATCTTTAGATGGGAATTCCCTAGATATCCTCCAAAGTGATGACCATCTTGCCAATTAGTAGGTGGAAAGTGCTCATCTTAGAGCCCCATCACTTAGTGAATGCAGTAAAAATATCTTGATATGAATGAATCAATGGCATGTGAGCCACATAATACATGCCCAAAACCTTTAGCAATCTAAACTCATTAACACTCTGCTCATGAATTTGTTAAATAACCTCTAACCATTGCTCTCAAGAAATAATGATAGCTAAACACTCCTGTAGACATAGAGTGTTACCATACTTAGATATTATTATCATCATATTTTCTCTAACTAATTAATCTCATCACTCCCTAAGTCATCTATTAATTTTTTCCTCATCCTTCTAGTCGTAAATCAAAACATTACAAAATCATTATGATGATTTTGTGAAATCACCATAGGTAAAATCAACACATCTTTAATGAAATCACCATTTATGATTGCAAAGTTGATAATTACATTTCAAATCTGTGATTCAAAGTTTTTGAGGTCACTAAACTTCCATGCAAAATCACAATTTATGGTGGAAAACTCACTATAACAAAAAACTTTCTCATAATGACTTTGTGGCACATGGCATTTTGACCTAAATAAATTATCTCTAAAAGCCAAATTTAGAAATATTAACTCACTCACTAACTTTCCACACCCCTTTGGTCTCCCTTGATCTCGGACTCACTCTCTTTGGTGGAGATTTCTCAACACATAGACCATTCCATCAATAGTCTCATGACAAAAACTAGAGCATAAATCTCCTTGAAGGAGCATAAAAATTTCTTGGTTTTTGCACCCAATGTCCTATTTATATCTTCCATTTTTGAAAATTTTAATTTCCATCCAAACACACCATACCCTGAACGCGCCTCCCCCCTCCCTCCCCCCCCCCCCCCCCCAATTTCCCTCCATGGGCTCATAATTATCTTGTTTCACTAATTTTCACCCCCTTTTCACCTATCATCCTCAATTTCCAATCAATTTCTCAATCACCATTACCTTCTCACTAATAAATTTAATTTTTGAGATGCATTTTTTTTAATCAAATAATTTGTATAAATAAATGAGATATATCTTTCCCACATCTAATCTCAAAACTTTCACTCCCTTGCATACATTGTTACTTGGGGCATGTTAAGTATATAAATAATCAATCAATCTAATCGAAGCTCATAATTTTCCCTGACAAATAACATTGTTTGAGATACATCCAAACTCACATCTTTGATAATCAATATATCTAATGTTTATGACTTGCCCCTTTCATATATCATTGATTAAATTACATTCATGGTTTTAACTTTATCCATTCTTCTCCCCTACTTTATCCAATCCAAATATCGATCAAATCATAGCTCCTCAATTTCAAGCATCATATTGAATCAATCATGTTAATTATATCAATCATATCCAACACATCTATCACATTTGGCCCAACCCCTCTTTAATTTATCCACACATCCCATACCTCACTTATTTTGAGTGGTTATCCTTCTTGTTCCTCCCCACACAACCCCTCAAGGGGGCATCATCCGTTATAATTTTCATTAACTTACTAACCAACACATTGATTCAATTCTTTGAAATTCCACTACTTCTTCCAGTCGCAATGCCCTTTTAAAGAGGGGCAAAATTTAGACACCTAGAATTATCCTGTCCATTATCATTATTAATTTTACCATAATTTGATAATAATTTTTAGTATTCACAACGAATGTCATTAGTAACAATAACCTAATATACCCATTTATATCCTTTTTCATCATACTAAAGTTATACCCTTATCACATTATCCTTTATAACAATTAATCTCTCACTTATCATCATATTTAATTACTAATAAAATCCTCATATTATCAAGGAATTTTATATTCCTTGCCACTTAACCTCACTTACCACCACTAACACTAACTAACTAATCACATCCTTAATCCCTAAATAACCTTCATTAATTATCATAACTAACTCTAGAACCTCCTAATCCACTACCTTGAGCCATTCACCATCCTGCTCTAGACAAAATTTTAGTTCTTAAATATACTTACCAAATCCTATCATCAATACATAACCATTGATCAAGAGCCTTCATGGTTCAATATTATCCCTCCATCTATCCATGTGGCTCTTGTAAATTGCAATACACCCTCATGTAAAGCCAATGAAGGGAAGCTTAAAAATGAATTAAGAAATATTTTAATGCAATAGTTATGCAACCTTCTCAAACAAGCTATCCAATTATACCAAAGTGTTTTCAAAATATATAGCAATCCATAGCAAACAAACATTTAAGCATCAACCAATAATCCATCAATCATTTGAAATAATCAATAACAACCATAAGGAGGCCTTCAAGTGTGGATTTAAGGTATAAAATGTATTGTTTTGTGTTTTATTTAGTTTTCATTTTATTTCCTGCAACTTTAGCTCCAATATGAAGTAGTTTTCTTTAGGCTACGGAGGAGTTGTTGCTAGAATGTCCATCATTTCTCATTTCATTTATATGCTATAAATAATACTTACAATACCATATACATATACATATGTATGTATGTATTTGTGTGTGTATGTATATGTATATGTGTGTGTATAGACATACGCACGCGCGCGCGCGCACACACACACACACACACACACACACACACACACACACACACACACACACACACACACACACACACACACACACACACATCAGACCCCCTGCCCTGCCCCACTCATCCCCTACTCCCCCCCTACTCCCCCGCACACATATATACATACATGCATACATACGTATGTACGTATTTACAAATTCACACACACACACACACACACACACACACACATATAGGAATGTTTTTCCTTTATATATATATATATATATATATATATATATATATATATATATATATATATATATATATATATATATATATATATATATATATATATATATATATATATATGTATGTATGTATGTATGTGTATGTGTGTGTAGACATATACACACATATACATACATACATGCATCACACCCACTCCCCCACCCCAAAATGCGTATGTGCACGCGTGCACGCACATACACACACACACACACACACACACACACACACACACACACACACACACACACACACACACACACACAGTATTAGATATAAATAAAGGAATGTTTTTCTTCAAGTTTAAACATTATGGATTTTATGACTCTGTGACCGCTATTGTTGTTCAATATGTGTGGCCTCTTTTGTGCCTCTGTGCATGGATATGTTAGAGAGTATAGTTTGTGTTTAAAATCTTTGAGGTGCACAAAAACCTTGCTAATTTTATCATTGTCATGGTGTCAAATATGAGTCATTTAACCACTATAATGGCTTCCATACATTAAGAGAGTGTAATGGGTTATTGATACCCATGTAGGTCTCAAAGATTTTAGATTAGGAAATGTAACTTATTTTTACATTTACAAGCCTTTGTATGTTTCACATGGCTTTACAAAAAAAAAAATTGATACCATTCCAACGGATCGAATTTATCAAAACATGTGAGATTTTTAATAACCCTTTTAGGTTTTAGTTGTAATGACCCTACATTAAAATTATATTCCATGATATAGTTGTAATACTTGCAGTGGAAAATAATAATATAAAAGATAATATGTGGGTCCATTTGTTGTATTTTTTCTGATCTAGAAAGATGATGTTTGAACCTATACAACATGATATTATCATTATTTTAGAATGTTAATAATGATGTGATTCATGAGATATCCACATAGAAAACAATTTACACAAACTAAGAATATAAAATATGAAATAGATAAACATAGATAAAGATTAAATATATCTCAAAATAAAAAGGCTAAACATCTCTTATTGTACTAAATCATAAAAGTTTAGGGAAAATTAAACGAATCTCTAAAAGAAAAAAAGTACAATATTTTGATTTTTAATAACGATAATATCTAAATATTAAATAATTATTGATTCAACATTATATAAAATAATTTTGACAAAAAAGATATACCAAAATACTATTATCTACAACAAAAATGATATGTGACAATTACATCAACCAAAATACAAAAATAAAAATATTTAAAAATTATTAAAATTAAAAATAAAAATAATTAAATAATTCATACACACAAATCAAATTGTTTATCTTTTAATAAAAATATTCCTTTATAAAAAAAATTAAAAAAAAAATAACAACTGCCAAAATAATTTTGTGGTGGATGATCAAATACTAGGTTTCCCCGCTATTAAACTATATACATTATAAACATCGATTTTTTAAGTTATTACCCCACATGGTGAGGTTGTAAAAAAAACCTGTACACGAACAACTAGAAAAAATAAATCTCAAGGAATAAATGACACTTATCTTGCAATTCAACACATCGAAAGAGCAAATCGAAGGTGGAGGCATTGGAAGTTTAGCAGGCTATCACAACCAAGGGTTTTCGGTGTACCAAAGATTCGAGTATTATGAAGTTATAAGTTACGACAAATATTTTATTTTAATTTGTAACCATAAATGGTTACAAGATTAGTCAGATAATAATATTCATTTCAACGATACTGAAAGTATGTATTTATGAAACCCCATCACCAATTTATTCCCAACTTCAAATGTGGAGTGGTTACATAACATAACTTTGGATTTTTGGGCATTGCCATCTTCGTTTCTTTAAAGTTTTACACCACATTATGTTTTTTTATACATTGATGATGTTTTAGGTATGCACTTTTCTTCAGTCCCATTTTCCATTCCTGCCTTCTTGTGGACATTAATTTAAATTAAAAATAGGAGTATGTCTAATGTATGTACAAAGAATATCGAGTTTTTTTTCAAATAGGTCCATGCTTAAAATCAGTAAGTTTGTACATGTTATACATTGTCCAACTAGATGGTTTATGTAGAAATAGGCTTTTATTCCAGCCAGATTTTTAAGTGGCGGTGTCTAACCGTTACCATCATCTTCTATGTGATAACCTATGGAATTAATTGTAGATTTATTTAAAACCTGTTTTATCTAATGCAAGAGTTCTTACACCCAACAAATTTGAGATTCCATAAATGCACACTTTAGGGAATGAGACTTGTGATCTCATTGTTCTTTTCTTTGTGTCTAAGTATGAATTTTGAATTTTGATTTGAAAGGGTTACTATGATTTGTAGATTTAGACGATAGAAGGAATTAACTAGAATTATTTTATTGGCACCTGTCAGGGAGCTTCAAACAATGAGCTGTCATTTGAGACGACAATTTTATCCCTACAAATAATGTAGGGATCTGTTAAGATAATTTCGATAACAAAACCTTTCTATGGATCATTTAAAATGTGTGGAGAATTGAATTTGAGGTAACTATTATAAACTATCACCAATATCCTATCAAGATGCATTTTTTAATGTGGGTGATTTCAACTTCTGGGATATTTCTGTTGTAGTTATAGATTGCCTTATTATGATAAAAGGGATTTGGTTTTTTTATTTGAAATAATAATCTAAATTCATCTCCTCCTTATTCTAAAATTGCTCATCCAACAACAATAATAAAATGTTCATATTGGATAGCAGCCACAAGAGAACACCATTGATAGGGGAAAGATTAAGAAAGACCTTGAAAAAGAAGGAATTTTGTGTTTAAAAAAAAAATACAAAATAAACACTTACTAACAAATCAACTTTACATCTTTAATCTTTCCTTCCAATGATAACTATTTTATTTGGTTATGCAATATCACAAACATGAAGCAGTAAAATGACTGAAGTCGGTGACACTAGGAACCAGTTTTTAAAAAGTCATAGGGAAGTTAATTTGTTTTACATCCCTCATGAAATTTTTAAATGTTAAATTGCATTCCTTTATTGTTTAGGTGGGGACAACACTGGCCTGTTTGCTGTTGAAGTGGGAATAAGACTGAACTGCCAACTTGAAACCAATATTCTATAAGCTTATATTTTATTTTTTAGTTACATAAATATTAAATTTTCTGAAGAATTTGGTCACATCCTTTTGAGTTCATCCAATAAAACAGAAATAAATTAATTTATTTTTCATTTTTTATTTATATCATACATGTTACAATGCTAATGTTTATGAACACATAGTCTGCTTCCATTGGTGACCAACTTTCCAATACAAATTAATGTTTGATTGCATGTGAAAGATTATATACCTGCAAGGATAATAAATCTAAACTAGTTACGTAGCTATGTGAACATAAAGATGATAGCCCACAGATTAAGTAGATAGGTTTAGAATTTTTGGGGGGTTATATTTATGTGTGGGAATGGGTCGATTGAAACAGAAGGCACAATGGATTTCAGCCAAGAGTAGTTATGGAGATTCGCTCCTGCCCACATTTATTGCTATATCGGTTGATAAATGCGAAGCAGTGAGTGGGATTTTGCAAGAATCTTTTTGGCTGAATTAAGGACTCTGGTTTAGGCAACATGAACGGAATCTATGATAAGAGAAACAACCACCAAGTAAATTAATGAAATGGGTAAAATCGTTGTAAACTATTAATCATCACCGTTTTGTAGGATCCATCACAGACACTTCTTTAATCGGAATAGCAGGGAATGCCGAGCCATCTTAGTATCTAACTAATACAAATGCTGAAACTTTATTCTTTTTAAATAGTTTCTTTTGAAGTAGTTAACGGAGCTGCAACTAACAGTGATTATATATTTTTTTTAATATTAGTTTAACAATTATATTACATTATAGATCCAAAATTTAAGCTCTCTTAATACTTATTAGTGCATGTTCGTTCAGTTAATCAATTTTTTTAAATATATATGAATTTAATAATTGTAAAATTTTGCTAAAATTTTTTCATATAAATATTTGGAATATTTTAGAGGTGTTAATTAAGTATTTTATTGAAACTATAATACAATTATAAGTGTTATTAATAAAACAAGTGTCACATAGCCGCTAGTTCCTGTCATTATATTGATAATAATTTATAGTTGAATTTATATATAAATTTATAATATAAATATTATAATACTCGAGTTCTGAGAAGATAAAGATATTTGTCACAAGACATTCTATCATGCTTGCCATAATATATATTTATTATTAAAGTTTTTGTTTTTTTAGTACTTGTTGTAAATAATTTAATATTTTGTGAGAAAATAAATTGTGAAAAGACATATAATGTATATAATTCTAAAATAATTTCTTAAAGAATAAGGGAAATGTTTAAAATATGACATGACTATCAATCTAATATACCACATAAAAAAATACATTTAAAAAATATTTTAAATAATATTTAAATTAAACCGAAAATAATTATTACAGAAAATTAAATTTTTAAAAACATTAATATTTGAAAATATTTACATCAAAAATTCATTTTACTAATTCAATAAATAAGACTACTCTGACAAAGAACTTATCTAAATCTAAAAATAAATAAACAATAAATAATAAGATATATAAAAACTATTATATTAATATAATATTTTGTGACATCAGATAATTATTAAAAAAATAATGAATTAAAACCCTCTCTAACATATAATCAATGTATATATTATCCTGACATATATACACAATTATCATGGAAATAAGGCTGCAGAACTAGATTTTATAAAGCTCTGCGTGGGTCGATTACAACGATGCATAGTAAGACTAACATGTAGAAATGCAGCGAAAATTTAGATTTTCAGAATATGTCTACCATTGATTAGTCGGTAGAGGACAGAAAAACTATACTCAGAATACGATCATCATAGATTTTTCTTACAGATAACAAAAAAAATTCTATTCAGTTCATACAGTGTTGATTATTCTGGAGATAACAAGTAGGATTTATATTGTAAAAATTTATCAGTAGAATTTAAGGTACTTATAAATTTATTATCTATCAATTTGAAATTAAAATATTATTGTAATATTAGAAGCATTTACGTATTGAATTTTACATTTATATATGTTAAATATGATTATTGATCAGCCAAAAAATAAATATGTAAAGTCTATGATAAATTAAATTAAATTTTAAAAATTAAAAATAAGAAAAGATCAGGCCGCGTTTGGAATTGACGACTTAGTGGACTTTTTCAATGAGGAAATTGGGAGGTCGATAGGCAGTAGCAATGAAGTCGAAGAAGTCCATAATTTGAGGACGGGAAGAGAAATCCAGCGGGAATTTAGGTATGCTTTAAATTTAGATGGATGCTTGGTGGTTAAATTTGTTTCAACAATTTAATTGATTGTTTTTTTTATGTCGATAAGATTGTTATTTGTTGTATTATATTTTAAATGTCATTTTTAAAATAAGTTTTTAATTATAATATTGATGTAAATAGAATATTCTCAAAGAATATGTATGGAATATTCTTTAATATTCAAGTTCAATTTTAGAATTCATAAAATATTATATTATTTATAAGTTTTTTATTGACTATAAGAATAAAATTATTTGCTTTAGTGATTCTTATAGTACCCTGCAAAGAAGGGACAAATAGCAATTTTATAATATTTTCTTTTTAAATTTTTACAATACATAATTTAAAAAATAATATCTTTGTAGTCTCCATCTGAATAAGAAGATATTAAATATGATGTAGTACACTGCAAAGCAGGGACTAATAACATTTTTATAATATTATTTTTTTAAATTTTTATAATATATAATTTAAAAAATAATATCTTTGTAGTCTCGCCCTAAGTAGGAAGCTATTAAATATGGTGAAATGCATTGAATAAGGTGATTTATGTGTGGTTTAAAATATTTTAAATTGTGAGACAGTGCCATCTCCCAGTGTACAAGAATTCTATGGGGGAGAAAAAACCATTAATCGAAGCTATAAACTACACAATGTACACTCCAACTTTATTCATCTTACAAATACACTCTAAGGGATTCAATCGTAGCCCTGTTGTTGCTATATACCCACAAACAAAATACACGCGATAAGATTCAAATTCACTATTTTTAGTAGTGATGTAATCAATGCCACCCTAGGGAAACCTGAATGAAGAATAGTTAAGTCTTTATAGCGTTTCAGGGTCTTTGCAAGAGCAAATCTCAATTCCTCTACATTTGGCACCACCTGGGTATTCATATTAGATAGCATTGATGTTGAAGCACTCCCTTCCCTAAATGCGCTTGTGGGATAACTAGGCTACCTGAATATCTATATTCTAATTTGGGTACTAGAGAGACATTGTTTGAAACCAAGCTTGCAGAATGCACTGGTTTGACACCATACTCTAAATTTAGCTTAGGAGTATATTCAGTGACAGGCTCTGCTTTGGGTATGACTGGTAGTGGTAGATGATTATTCAATTTGGCATGTGTTACTATGACTGGTTTAGTGGCTTCCATGAATGCTTGTTTGCAACTATCAACAGAAATTTGAATGTTATGACCTTCACCTTGAGCTTTTCTTCCTTATTCTATATTTTATTGATTATCAGGCATGCCAAGTGGAAATAAATTTGCAAGAAAGGTTTCTCCTTCAGGTTGTGTATTTTATCTTTTAACAGGCATGCCATATAGATACAAATTTACAGGTTTAAATTTATTTTCAGACCCTATATTATCTTGAATATCAGGCATGATAACTTGATTCAAATTTGTAGGCTTAATGTTTCCTCTAGCCACAATATTATTTTTATTGGCGTTTCCTCTAGCTACCATATTGATCTGATTATGAGACATAACATTTGTATTCAAACCTACAGGATTTTTCCAAAACAAAGAAGTATGCAATAGTCAGGGTACACTTTTTGCTGATGACCCCTTGCAAATTTCTATGTTTATAACTATTGATATATTGAAGAAATTTTATTTATCAAACACGATTTTGAAAAAAAAAAAAAAAAACATCTTGTCAATTTCGAATCTTGATTGTATGCAACTCAATCATAAATAATTTTAATACAAAAATCAGTTGTAGACACTTTCACATACATGTATATGTGATAAAAACATAATTAAACTATTATGAGATTAGGTATGAATTCTTTTATCTCTTCAAAGATTTGTATAACTCTCTTTTTAAACCTTTATAATTTATAATTATTAAAGATGTTTGTCTCTTTACTTTTGAGAGTTGTTTGATCTTGACTAAAATCTAACTAGACTTTATTTCCATAATGCTTTGCACCTAGAAGATTTACTTATTTATTTCATCTTGTTTCTCTTTTAAAATTAAGTATGAATAAAATTCATGGTAAGGTTATATATATGATTAGATCTATGAGGTATTCAAGGATATAATTTTTTTTTCATATATTTTCTCTCGGATTTATGTCTTTTCTAATTTTTGTTTTATTTTAAGTTTGAACTTAAACTCCCTTTTCCTTACTTTACATTGTATTTTATTAATCCCATAAGCTTATTTTAATATTTTATGGACATTAATATCATTATCTTATCTAACTTATCTATAAATTTTTGTGAAGTATAATTCTTTTAATTTAGAAAATTATTTTTAATTTACTAAAAATTTATTCTAATGTTCTTTAGATGTGTTGAATATTGATACTCCACTTTCAAATCATGAAGAGAAATAAATATAATTTTTTCACTCACACAAGGGGTAAGAAGGTATAAAAATGAACTTGGGTTCTCTCAAATCTATAAATCGATTGTTTGGACCTATCTAGATGAATTGGGTAGCAGATGGATGATTTTGATAACATAAGGCATTTTATCTCTACAAAACATTTCCTTAGGTTTTTGCAATGTTAGAAGTTCATTTCTTTGCATATGTCCAGAACTCTATTTCTTTCACCTTGAAACCCTAAATCTTTTTTCAACACTATGTTTATTTATTAAAAAT
This sequence comes from Torreya grandis, assembly GCA_037957365.1. Lineage (NCBI taxonomy): Eukaryota > Viridiplantae > Streptophyta > Pinopsida > Cupressales > Taxaceae > Torreya > Torreya grandis. Next base: position 2,669,452 of record JARHVA010000943.1, on the reverse strand, counting down.
ATTTGGAAAAGATGAGTTGAGTTGACCCCAACCACCCTCCATTGAGTGCCTATGCACTACCTACATTCCAATATTCTAAGGAGGGATCAAACTACACTAGTCCTCTCATTTAGGTGTATGTGTGTAATGATGATACAATAGTGAGGATGCAACCGATACCCTAGGTTTTTAATCTTGAGAATATGCAAACATGACTTATCTTAGATGTTTTAGACTTTGCTAAGACCTACCCCCTTGATTTTTTTTAAAAATATTAATTTAACTGCTGACTTGTAGAGTACTACTGTTTTCACTTAAAGTAAATGATCTAGATAAAACTTCACATGCCTTTTAATGCAAATTTTAAATATAAAATTTCATAAATCAATAACATTTTTAATAAAATTCATATTAAAAAAATGACGAGAGAAAGTTCATGTGATTATACAATCTGCTAAAAAAATGATTTTATTTTATGACTAAAAATGTAAATATGACCATCAAATTTATGCCATGCTCAATGAATAGTTAAAAAGTTATAAATGGTATTGCTTTCTACTAAAATGCCCTTTTCAAGATAACATATTATTTTTATAAATATTTTCTTTACTAATAATGATCATGATAGTAATAAATGAACATTTTAAATATCAGAGAAAGAGGGATAACACATTATAATATAAAATCTAAGTTGAGATCATTTTTATGAAGGGAAATGAAGACTTATGTTAGAAAAACAAAACTCCACACTCCTTAAATAGGGAATGGATAATGGTCAAAAGAGGTATTTAGTAAGAAGGTAACCATTGCTAAATTTATCTAAAAAAGTGTTCACCTTCCTCTTCTTAATGCAATCTCATACCTCAATGTCACTCAAGTTGAAAACCTGAAAACCCATCATCATCATCATCATCATCATCATCATCATCATCATCATCATCATCATCATCATCATCAAATTAACAAGATTATTTATTATTTATTTTAATTTTGAAGATTTTTTTAAAATTAGACTTTAATGTATTTGTTATGAAATAAAAAATTCAGAGGAATAATGGATAGTATTGAGATAATTAAGGAAATGGTAGAGGAACAATGGATGAAAGTTCAACCAAACAAGGGTAGGGAAAAAGTAGAATTTGGAGAAGAGCTAAAATCACAAGGTAGACCAACTAATCAAAATTTGAGAAAAGAAAAAAAATGACAAACAAGTAGCAAAGGGTACAAAAATGACCCTTAGACACTTTCCAATCAATAAGAAATGAAGGTCATTTTCTGGAACATAAGGGAATTAAATAACCCTTTGAAATAGAGGCTGGCTAGAAACATGGTCCTTAATCATAATCATAATATCTTAATTCTCAAAGAAACCAAAATGTCTAAGGAAAATGCTTTGAAGAATAAATCTAATATTTGTCAGGAATCTAGAACAACAAACATGCTCTGATGCCACTAGTTGGGATCTTGCTTCTCAGAAAAAGCACAGTATGATTACCAAGTATAAGCAATTGAATATGCGGAAATAACCAGAAACACAAGTAACTAGAATTCACCAATAGCACAGAATATGAGAGACAATACACTATCTTGTATTAACACTGACAGAAAAGAATACAACAAAGAGCCGCCACACTCTTTCACCTTACAGAGATTCGCCACACCTCAAGTGTTCAGTAATTCTTCTCACACACACTCTCCTACACAAAAAACGGTCCCAACAACCAACTCACACACAGAATTGGTGTTCACCTCACCAACCAGTCAGTAATAACCCTGCGGGTACATCAAGCACTCTATAGCACTTCAAGCTGATCTCTCATGAACCTGCAACCTGCAATTCAAAGACCAAACTTACATGTAGATCCCCAATGAGCTTGCAACAACCTGCAACTCACAGATCTTACAACTAGAAGGAACTCTTCCTTTCTATCTCATGCCTTATACAATACATGCCAATGGGTCTATAAATAGATCTCTAACTCAAACAATAACTTAGACTCTTAATTTAGACAATAGTCCTCGCAGCACAAGACTCTAACTGGTCTCAACATGCAAACTCTTCGTTCACTTAACTAACTGTCCGTGAAACGAGCAGTTCTGGAACACACAGGCGACCGACGTCGGTCCCTGCTTGTCTGGTTCTGCCGACGTCGGCCAACTTCCTACCGTCGCCGGTGGCCTTCTGCACTGGACTCTGCCGACGTCGGTCCTGCTGCCGACGCCGGTTCCTGTAGAACTCAGCAACCATCTGTTCCTCAGTTTGCAAAGGTTGAAGCTTTTAGCTCCACAACCTAACAATCTCCCACTTGGAGATAAACAGCTGCAACCTGTACATGTACCTGTACACCGTCTAGTTTGTTACCTTGGCTATGTATCCATCTTCAAAATCATCCTTGAAGACCAACCACCACAAAATCCGTGGTGCAAAACCTGTCATCCAAATTACCTGCCACATCCACATCTACAACCATGTAGAAATAAACCTGAACTTGCATAGCATGTGCACCTGCTACTAGTCCCTGTAAGAATCCACTGAACTGACCTCCAATGGTTCTCTCCCGGATTGGCTCCTAACTTGTGACAACTCCCACTGCTTGGGAAAACTCAGGTTTAGTACATACCATGCACTCAACCTCATTATGTGAATCAAGACACCTGTTCTATGAACTGTCTAACCATCGGTGTGCTAACCGGTTCCACACAATCATCCTGAAACAAAGTCAACAAATGACCTACCATGTCTCTAGAACACACTCTTGCCAAAGAATCTTGCTGCTCCCAGATTCTCCATGACAAACCCCTGAACGAGCTTTACCTTTAGTTCAGTAATACCTGTATATGTAACCCTGCAACAAGCACATCATACAGAAAATAGGATAGTGTAGCTAATACTATCCAACCTGGTAAAGAGAAACACAATGAACAAACCTCCATTGCCCTGCAGCTAATACAAGATCAAATACCCTGATCTTCCATCTCACGTATCTATTTCCGCTCTTCTTCATCCTTAACATCCATTCGTCTCTCAGTGTTTACTTCCAGCTGGCAACACTACCCAAAACACCTGTTTGGTTCTCCTCCAAGGAATCACATCCTCATTCAAGCCTAGCTCCCACTGTTTCCTGGATCTACCTGTTCTGCTTCTTCAATAACTCCCTGGTCCTATGCCATAAGTGAGCAACAAGTAGTGTAAAGAAGGGAAATGACGAATTTAAGAACTTACTTACACCTTCAGTCCTCCATATGGGCGCTTGAGACTCCATGACAGCTTGCTGTCCACCCAAAATTCGTCTCAGTGACCGATGCCGGTCACATCTCAGTCTACAGCCGACCGATGTCGGTTCCCTGCGACTGCCTCTCCGTCGACGTCGTTTTCCCCTGGCCGACGCCGGTCTCTGTCTGCCCCGAGTCACCGACGTCGGGCTGCACATAGCTGACATCGGTCCCTATCTGGACACCGACGCCAGTTTTCCTGCCGACGTCGGTCTCTGTGTTTTTCTTGTAAGACCTGACTTTTTCCCGCGAGCTCCTTTTGGATCAAACCCTTGTCCAAAACACCCTTGCTCTGCTCAGAATTCCTCTGCACCTTGTGCTGAACTCTGTCCGTCACTTTCTCCTTGAAAACCAAGGCTTTCCTGTTCTTGTCACTAACATCGGATTCCTCAAGAAATCTCACCTTCTTCTTCTGCATACAGAAACCACGATCCATGCCTTCCAAATCCGAAAGCATATCCTTTGACTCAAGAACCAGCATCTCCTTCATATCTATGTGACCAAGCCTATCAAGCCACATCTCCGAATCTACAGCTGAAGTAGATAACCCAGAAGAAGAATCAGTAAAACAAGTAGATAGATAAAGCGTACCTACTTTCTTACCTCTAGCTATAACAAGTGTACCCTTGGTAACCTTCCAAGAGTCCGCTGTGAGAGTTACTGTGCAACCCTCTTCACCCAAACTTCTAACAGAAATCAGATTCCGCTTCAGAACTGGGACGTGCATGACCTCCTTTAACACCCATGTGTTACCTGTCTGCAGTTTCAGCTTCACTTTGCCTTTGCCAACAATCTGACAAGACTTACCATCCCCTACACAAATTTCTCCAAAATCTCCCTGGACATACTCATGAAAAAATTCCCTATGTGGGGATGCATGAAAAGAGGCACCAGAATCTAATACCCAAGATTCTACTTTATCCAAAGAACATACCAGAGCATCCTGTGCAATGTAACCTGCAGCATCTGCATCTTCTTCATGTTCTTCATGCTGATCTGTACCCGATCTGCAATCTCTCTTTAAGTGCCCTTGCTTTCCACATTTCCAGCAGGTTATTCTGCCATACCTGGACTTGGATCTCTTGCCCGTCTTCGACCTTGATCTCCCACGCTCTATCTTCTCTCTTGGCCTTCCTCTTCCTTCAACACTCAAAGCATCTCCAGATGATTCACCTGTGCTTTTCCTACGTATCTCTTCGTTCAAGATTACACTCACAATATCATCCACTTTTAAGACTTTTGAAGGAGACACAGTATTAGAAACTGCCATTACCATACCTTCCCAACTTTCAGGTAATGAACACAAGATTAAGAGAGCTCTTATTTCATCATCAAATACAATATTGACTGAACTTAACTGGTTTACTAAACCATGGAAATCACTAAGATGGCTATGAACAGATCCACCTTCCAACATTTGCAAATTAAATAAACGCTTCATAAGAAATACCTTATTCGAAGCTGAGGGTTTTTCATATAAATTTGCCAAAGATTCCATCAACTCCACCGTTGTCTTACACTGTGATAAGCTGGAAATCACAGATGATGCAAGACTCAATCTAACAGATCCCAGAGCCTTCCGATCAAGAACCTCCCATTCTTCATCTTTCATATCCAAGGGTTTGCTAGCAACCCCACCCAACGGTAAGTACAAATCTTTCTGATACAGATAGTCCTCAATCTGCATCCTCCATAATTGGTAGTTCTTGCCATTGAACTTTTCCATTCGTAGTTGACTGCTTTCTGTCATTGCTCAACTCCCACTCAAACAGAAACCCTGTGAGTAACCTGTAATCAAAACACACTACCCAGATCTACACCAATCTGTTAGTATCCCAACCAAAAGCTCTGATACCGATTGATGGTATCAAGCTTAAGAACTTACAACCAAGGCTCTGATACCAGTTGTCAGGAATCTAGAACAACAAACATGCTCTGATGCCACTAGTTGGGATCTTGCTTCTCAGAAAAAGCACAGTATGATTACCAAGTATAAGCAATTGAATATGCGGAAATAACCAGAAACACAAGTAACTAGAATTCACCAATAGCACAGAATATGAGAGACAATACACTATCTTGTATTAACACTGACAGAAAAGAATACAACAAAGAGCCGCCACACTCTTTCACCTTACAGAGATTCGCCACACCTCAAGTGTTCAATAATTCTTCTCACACACACTCTCCTACACAAAAAACGGTCCCAACAACCAAATCACACACAGAATTGGTGTTCACCTCACCAACCAGTCAGTAATAACCCTGCCGGTACATCAAGCACTCTATAGCACTTCAAGCTGATCTCTCATGAACCTGCAACCTGCAATTCAAAGACCAAACTTACATGTAGATCCCCAATGAGCTTGCAACAACCTGCAACTCACAGATCTTACAACTAGAAGGAACTCTTCCTTTCTATCTCATGCCTTATACAATACATGCCAATGGGTCTATAAATAGATCTCTAACTCAAACAATAACTTAGACTCTTAATTTAGACAATAGTCCTCGCAGCACAAGACTCTAACTGGTCTCAACATGCAAACTCTTCATTCACTTAACTAACTGTCCGTGAAACGAGTAGTTCTGGAACACACAGGCGACCGACGTCGGTCCCTGCTTGTCTGGTTCTGCCGACGTCGGCCGACTTCCTGCCGTCGCCGGTGGCCTTCTGCACTGGACTCTGCCGACGTCGGTCCTGCTGCCGACGCCGATTCCTGTAGAACTCAGCAACCATCTATTCCTCAGTTTGCAAAGGTTGAAGCTTTTAGCTCCACAACCTAACAATATTTGGGGTAACGCTCTTTGTAGTAGTAGTAGTAGTTATCAAGGTGCTTCTAGTGAGATGTTGATTTTATGGGATCTTGTTGTATTGGAAGGAAAAGTCCTTCTAGAAGCCAAATCTCATATTACAATATTTTTCAAAGACATTCATAGTAATCTAGAATGGGTTATTACAAATGTCTATGCTCCTGATTCCAAGAATGCTCAAAAAAACTTTGGGAGGATTTAATTGAGATTAGGAAACATTTTAAGGATAAGAACTCGATGGTGGTAGGCAACTTCAACTCCCCTCTATCCTCGAGGGAAAAGAAAAGGGGAACCTACTCTCTCAATAATAGCATGTTGTATCTTAGTGATTTTATTGTAGAGGTAGAGATTACATATGTTTACATAAAAGGCAATCCTTTCACCTGGTCAAATAAGAGATTAGGAAAAAACCTTATTCAAGTTAGGTTTGATAAGTTTTTAGTGTCTTTGCAATCAGATTTACATTATAAAATATCTCTATCTTCCCTCCCTAGGATTGGATCCAATGATAATCCTTTGGTTTTCTCCAATGAAAATATGTTCAAAATCAAAAGTACCCCTTTCAGATTTAAAAAAATGTGGCTTACCAATTTGATTATGTCAAATTGTTTGAAGGAATGGTGGAAGTTTTCGATACAAGGCTCTGATATGTATATCTTAGCCATGAAACTCAAGTACATTAATCATAAACTCAAGATCTAGAATAAGGAAAATTTTGGGAATATATTTCCCCAAAAATGTAGAATTGAGGAGGATTTACATAGAATTGAGGAGGAAACCAATGTTTTTGGACTCACTCCCGCTTTGCAATCCAAAGAAAAGGTACTTTTAAGTTTACTCCACAATATGGAAGCTAAGGAAGAAATATTATAGTGTCAAAAACTGAGGAAAACTTATCTCAAGGAAGGTGATAGATCCTTTTACACATTTTTTGAAAAAGGGTGTCACATTCCATTGGGATGATGAATTCCAGAAAGCTTTCCAATAACTAAAGGACTATCTTACAAATCCACTTATTTTATTGCCACCAAAGCTAGGATAACTAGCTATATCTATATCTCAACATGATGATAATAGAAAAGAGCAATTTGTGTATTATCTAATCCATACACTGGTTGCATATGAGCACAATTATATTCCCATTAAAAAATCTTGTTTAGTTATGGTCTTTACAACTCAAAAATTGTGACATTACATGTTAAACAACAAGACTATGGTTATTTCCAAAGTATATTTGCTCAAGTATCTACTATCCAAAACTACATTACAAGGCCTTATGGCCAAATTGATCATGCTTCTCAGTGAGTTTGAGATATAATACATCAACTAAAAATCTATCAAGGGATAGGTTCTTACAGATCGGCTTACTGAAGCACCCCTTGTAAATATTGAGCCTCTAACATTCCATTCTTAGATGAATCCAATATGACAATCATTAAAACACCTTTAGAGGAGGAGCACTAGAAGCTATATTTTGATGGATAATTCATAGCACATGGATTATGGGTAGGCCTTTTGTTCATTACACCACAAGGGGATCTAATCACTCAGTCATTTAGGATTGATTTTCTTTGTACCAATAACATAGTTGAATATTAAGCACTTTTTTTAGGGATTCAACATGTAGTAGAATGGAACATATGACATTTAAAGGTTTATGGTGATTCTTAGTTAATCATTAATTAGGTTATAGACCATTTTTAGACCAAATATGATAAACTGGTACCATGCAAGACCATGGTTGACACTCTCAAGTAGAAAATTATTGATATCTAGTTTGAACATATACCAAGGGCTAGTAATAGAATATAATATGCCATGGCTACCATTGGGACTTTGTTTTGACATAAAAACACAACCAATCAATACCAATTTCTAATTGAAAATCTACTAGCATCAGCTCATGAGCCTTCAACCATCACAATGATCTATGATATTATTGGTCTTAATTTTATATGGTATTCATACCTTTACACCTATCTTCATGACCAAATAATTCCACCAAACCTATACCATAAATAATATAAGGCATTTATCCACTATGTTTCACATTATACCTTACTCATATAAACCCTATACCACCATAGTTTTGATGGAACTCTGATTCATTGTTTAAGTTTGACATAATCTACATTTTCATTATAGGAAGTTCATGAAGGAGTATGTGGATCCCACACAAGTGGGGCCATCCTATCCAAAAATCTCGTGCATATTGGGTAATATTAGTCAATAATAGATGTAAATGTAATTGTGTATGTCAAAAAGTGTGATAAATGTCAAAGTCATGCCAATCTCATTCATGCCCTAGCTAAGACTCTAAAACCAATGCTTACACCATGGCCATTTTCTACATGGGGCCTTGATCTCACTGGAAATATAAAATCCACCTCATCTGATGGCCACAAACATATCTTTACTACCATCGAGTATTTCACTAATTGGGTTGAAGCTATAACCCTCACTTACATGGCTAGAAAGCAAATTTTCAAATTCATATTTAACCATCTCATTTACCACTATGGTATCCCCTTTAACATTATATCTGATAATGGTGGATCATTCAAAAACAAGGATGTCAAATTTCTATATGCCAAGTACAAGATTACTCTACATTTTTCCACAACATATTACCCACAAGTTAGTAGCCAAGTTGAATCATCTAACAAAACCATTGTCAACATCCTTAAAAATATTGTTAATAATGCTGGCCATAATCAGCACCTCTAAATATTTTGTGCCCTCTAGACAAACCACACCAATCACCATAATCCAACAAGAGCCACTCTATATTCACTTTTTTATGGCACTAAGGCCATTCTTCCCATTGAGGTTGAGTTACCTTCTTTATGCATCTCTTTGAAGCATGTCCCAGATGATGAATACTATTGAGTAGATTACTTATAAGAGGTGGAGTTACTTGATGAGAAATGCATGGCCATAGTTAACAACTTACAAGCATACCAGAACTGACTCTGTGGACACTACAATCAATGAGTTAAACATAGAGGATTTGAGCTTGGTGATTTTATCCTTAAATAAAACCAATAGAATACATGATCAAGAAGAAACACAAAGGCAAGTTCAAACCTAAATGGATAGGCCATTTCATCATTGTTAAAAATTATGGCACTAGAGCATACAGGCTTACTACACCAGATGAGGATGAACTTGATGAGCCAATGAACATTATACACCTTAATCATTACTTTACTTGAGTGACTTGGTACATTGTCTATGAGGCCCATTTTAGTTATACCATAATATCGACATTATTCTTTGTACCATACCATTCTCTCATTATACTGTTCAACCATGCCTTTCCTTTTGAATGAACTATTTTCACCCTCCCTACCCATCCCTTTGACCTTGGTTCTATTCCATTGGTTCCACAACCACTTTTAGCATGAAGGTTTAGATCTAGTTTTAGCAGTTGATTCATCATTCTCGATAGAGGCCATATTTTGGAGTAGTATGGTAGTGGTTTGTACTTGCATCTTTTATTTCTTATTCCATTCTATACCATATGGTCCTAATTATAACCACCTTTAAGCAAACCAATGTTTCACCATCATTCTACTAATTATAATTGCTTATGGGAAAATTAGTATCATTTACCTATGCCATTGTTTCCTAACTATAACTTCCTATGGGAAAATTAGGGGCAATAATTGTTTATCATGCCTTGAACTACCACCTTGCCATTCTTATGCCATACTGTGCCTTTTGCCAACTTTACTAGTTTTATTTCAAATTGGCTAATACCTAGTCAAATTCCTCCACTATAAGGTAGAACTATAGTGACTAGAGGTCCCATCCTAGGACTATGTAGACATCTCTCGATGCACGTTAAGGTCAGCTTGGTCACCCCTTTTCCATGCACTCACCATTTTGAGATCAATTTAAGTTTGAATGCTCTCACCATTCTGTGATCAACCTTAGCCATACTCTCACCATTTTATGATCAATTTAAATCTCAACACTCTTGTCATTTTGTGAAAAACCTTAGCCACGCTCTTGTCATTTTGTGAGCAATTTTAAGTTTGAACACTCTCATCATTTTGAGCGCTTAGACTGTTTAGTATCTGATCATTCTATATCAAGTTGAGATACATCAAAAATTCCAAAAAAAATGTAAAATAGATCTAGAAAATCTTATAAAATTAACCACTTCTTTGCCTTAAGGATTTTAGGATCCCTAGCTATATCACAAGAAACCACTTTTCATTTAGTTTCCCCATCCTTACTAGCCATACATCTCACATTCTTGCCATTTTTTAGCCCATTCCTATATTATTTTATAACATCCAGCATATTTTTCTTCTTCTCATCATTTTTCTTCTATCCCATTTTTTGGGAGAATGACATTTCACCTAAAATTTTGTTTGATCTTACATCCATGAAACTCTATAGGCAACGTCTACTTTCCTAGTGCATATAGAGACAAATCAACCACCCCCTTCCTTTTCTTTTTTCCCACTTTTTGTTTGTTCGAATGTCTCTTATCATTTATGGGAAATGTTCATCATCTTATTTGTGTCATGTTATTTATTCCTACCATTGTAATTACCCATTGTTTGTGTTTTATGTTCTTTTGTTTTTTTGTTGATTGTTTACTTCTTCTGTCTTTTAGTTTATTTTTTTGCCTGTTTGTTTGATTTCTTGTTGTGCCTTGATTTAGTCTATGTTCATTCATTGGGTGATTCCTTGCACATTATTATTGAATACATCTATATTCATCTGTCAACATTATCATCATGGTTTTTATCATTGGTGCATTGTTTTCAATTGAGTATTGGATCGCATGTTAGTTCATATGCATATTTTGGGCTAGTTATCATGGTGTTCTATCATGATGCCTAATATTACATGGTATAGTAAAAATTAGATCTATGACTCTACATGGAAATGAGGAAAAAATATATCTCCTTGGCACTAGAAACATTCTTGGTCTAATCCAAATCATTCCCACACATAAAATATTTAAAAAATGAAATAATTTTATTCCTTGCTAGTTCAAATGAGCATCTCCCTACTCATAGGTTATCCAAAATCATCTTTATTCTCTATACCACTTTTCCATCATATTCCATATCATGTTTGCCACTATCGGGGTATAATTCTTATAACCAGTTTTGGGTAACTCATTATATACCATCACACTTACATTACCAATAATTCTAACCTCCTTTGGGCAAATCATTGTGTATCTATCTAATTAAATTTTAATGATTATAACCACCTTTGGGTAAATCATTCTCTTTCTTCTACCTAACTTGATCATGCTTTCATTGTGATAATTCTTCTAGCCACCTTTGAGCAAACAATTATCTCTATCGACCCAATTAGGGCATGTTTTTATCCTACCAATGATTCTAACCACATGTGGGGAAATCATTGTTTTCCATTTCATGATTATAACCACCTTTTGGAAAATCATTATGTTATTACCTTGAGCCTTTTTCAATGATTATAACCACCTTTAGTCAAATCATTACCTTTTTAGCCCACATATGCTGATGATTATAATCACTTGTGGGTAAATCATCATGTTTGTCTACCTAGTCAAGGTTGCTCCATATGCCACTGATTATACCCACCTTTGGGAAAATCAATATTTTCTATCCCATTTAATTTTTTTGGTTCAATCATTAACTCCTTTCAAGGGACTGATTATTGACCCCTTTTCCAACCGCTCCCTTGGGGGGCACCTATAGTTCATCTATTGACATTGAAGTCATAGGCATACAAGACCTTTTCATTCATTAAGAAGATGTTACCTATGCTTATAGCTTATAACATCTTCCCAAGCAGGGGCAACCTATAGACACTAAAAAATATCCACCATTGGCCTTCGATTGGACTTCAGACTAATTTGTACCAACAATTGCAAATTAAGCCTAGTAATCATTCAACATCCTAAATTAGCTTGTGCATCATTTGTCAAAGCTTAGAATCATGTTAAGGCATCCCTAATTGGGTTATCCTACCATATTCAATCATAAACTCTCATGGATTTACCTCTAATAATCCTACGATGTAACAACAGTTAATTTGGCCTATGGACCTTTAAAGTGGGACACTTACACACTTAAATCAAATCTTGGAAATGTTAAAAAGCTAATTAGAATTAACTAACAAGTTAAACCAAATTAAGAGACTAGTTTAATTATCCATTTGAAATTAATGAATAAATAAAAAAGGAAAATAAAACATATGAAATATACTAATTTTTCATGATTACCTTTGTAAGTTGTCAAGCCTTTTAGAAAATATCTCATTTTAGAGACCCATGCCTATTCATTGAAAATCATTATTACTTGACAACTATTAACTCTATTTAGGTTATATTTGGCTCACTTAGTCTAAATTTGAACCCATTCCAAGCCTTAACTCCACCTTGACTCACCTTAGGTTGGGGTAAGATCAATTTTCTATAAATACAAGCCATTGCCCATTGAATTTACAAGCTTGGAAATTTTAGAGTTATAATGTAGGTTTTGTTGCATAATATTCATATCAATAATGTTATAATTCCTAAATATTTATCCAAGCCACACCAAGCCAACACAAGCCACAATGGTGTCAAAGAGACAGGGAGCTACACAAACTCTATTGCTAAAGACTCTTTAAATCACAAGCTGAGCAAGCCACCCAACAATGCATATGGAGCTCTCAAGGAAGATAATAGATTTGATGTCTTTTGGATTTAGTTGTGATTCCATTTGTATTTTTAACTAAGTTCAATCCTAATATATAGGCTTGTAAGTGTTAGTGTTGTGTGTCTTTATTGAGTTTTCTTACTTGAACTAACATATTACTAACCTCCCTTCTTGTATTCCTATGATCACAATTTCTATGTGAATTCCATAAGTTTTCACACCCATCGATATATAAATTATGGCCTATTGTATATAAAATTCATACTGATAGTTAGATTAGTCACTTAATGAACTTATTATTTCTAAATAATGCATAAATTTGGAGATCCCATTGAGGATTAATATAATGATAGGTGACTATTTATATTATTTTAAATCATTCATATACCATGTACGAATATGTGATAACTATACAAATTCTATGTATGCATTATAAAGGATAATCTGACCTAATGCTTTTGGACTTTATGATTAACAATCTGAATGAGACTATGTGTTATTTATTACATCCTGATTTCACCCTAAGTATATTAACCCTTAAATCCATCGATTATTGTGGTTATCATCTGATTATTATTGATTTGATTTGAGCTCTATGATATATACTAGTTATGGGATAGTGATATGGTGATTAGTTTACATGATGTGATAGTTATAATTTCTTATCTATGTACATTATGGATGTCTATCAGTTAGTTTTGCATCATTATATATATATATATATATATATATATATATATATATATATATATATATATATATATGATGACTCTAAATAACTACCTACTTGTCACGAGTTGGATGCAGGATTGATTCTACCCTTAAAACCTAACGAAGGGAGAACATCATCGAAGAGGATGGCATAGATGGGATGATTGGTGGATGATATAGAAACTGCTAGTAACCCAACACACACCACAGTAGAATAACTTGTTTAAATCTCTATTTGATCTAGATAGTTAGTTTTGAGTGCTTATATATTCTAATATGATCATGTTTTAGTTGATGCTTATGATGATCTGAATTGTGTGATCTAACATATAACTGTAGTGCATAGATTTACTCCTATAATGTTACTATATGATTGTGAATTTGATGCTGACATAAATCAAGTTGCCTAACATAGTGATAGGTTTAAATGATATTTGATAAATATTATTATATTGATTTGGTGTCTCTTTGTATAAGATTTTTTGATAACTATAGAAAATCTATATACTTTAGTATTTTAATAAAATATTTATTTTGAAATAATTAGATTATTAATTGGTTTGAATATCTTTAAATAGATAGTTATTTTTTTGTGATTAATTTTAAGATAAATCTAATTATCTTAAATACTAATTTGATAATTAAGGTTTAATGCATGGTTTATTTTAAAAATGAAAGTCGATAGTTATGTTAATAAAGATAAGTCCATGCATGAAAAGAAAATAAAATAAAACTTAAGTTAAGACTTTTTAAGTAAAGAAAAGAAAAGATGCATGGTATTTGGAAATATTATGAAAATAGGAAAAAGGTGTTTCTTGATTTGAGAGGAGAATTAAACTGAAATAGAAGTGGGTGGTGATCTATGTATGATGAAAGATTAAAGCATGCATGATTAAAGAAGTAAATGAAACTTAAGCTAAGATTTGGTAGTTGATTGAGAAAGAAACAATAAAAAGGGTCAACTTATGCAGAGAAAAGAAAACTAAAAAAAATGAAAAATATTAAGTAGCAACATCAGAAAAGAAAGGAATAAAAAAGAAGATGGAAACACCAATGGCAATAGGAAGAAATGGAGGTTAAATTATCCAATTCACCCTTATTGGTGACCATATAAATGGAAAGAATGGTGTAAGGAGGTGAGGGTAAAGCCCAAATTGTCAAGACTCAAAGTTGATCTGGTTCTACACATGAATGAGAAAAATTATGATCATGATGCAAATCAACATCTAAAAATTATGAAACGGGTTGGGTTTGTTTGACACATTTACCTTCATTTATTTTTTGAACTAAAATGTAATAATGGATTGTAAAAGGTTCTTTCTTTAAGAGTGATGCATCATTTTTTATTACCCCCATAAAATGCATGATCTTTATAAAAAGGGCAAATCTTCTTGAGATAAATTTTATATTTTTATGGCATGGGAAGATGCATTTTTTATTTTTGTAGAACATCAATACAATTTCAAACAAAGACTGTAGTTCTTTCATCTATTGATGATATTCATTGAAATAGTAAATGTATGAAATATACTATGTTTCCTCTTTAATACAAGATTGAATGTTCAGTATAACTTTATTTTTGACTCAGCTTTCCATAGTGTGGTTCCAACTAAGTTACACAACTAGTCGAGTTACACAGCTAGCCAAGCGGTGTTGTTAGCTGAGTGGCATTACTAGCCGAGTTGCACTACTATCCCAAGTTGTGTTATAATCTTGAGTTGCATTTTTTTAAAAAAATGAGTGTGATTATCATGGGATATCCCTTAATCTGAAATAGATGTTGGTTTATATGTATATTTTCAATCCAAAAAGAATTAATAAAATGTTGAGTCTTAAAAATAAAACATTCAGATTTTAAAAAAAAATGTTGAGTCTTTAGTGGAATCATTGAGTCTTAAGTAAAATTTTGTCTCTTATAAAAAAATAATTGTTGAGTGAATCATTGGTTTTGTGTACATATTCTTCACTTTGAACAATGAGTCAAATTTATTCATGTCTAATATAAGTGATTTGTTAAACATATTTGAATATATGTTATTATATTAAGAAGTGATAATTTTATATTTATCCCATATTGTTAAAACATTATAGAATAAAACGTTTATAATTACTTTATCACAAAGTATTATAATCACCATATATAGGTAGTATGGGGAAAATAAATTATAAAACTTTTAAAATTAACAAATATGAAAATTATATTTATTGAGTATAAGTTTGGATTATAGTGTAATATAGCTAAAGTTAATAAGATGACCAATACATGTCATATCCTTATATATACAATTATTTTGGGTCTATGGAGTAGTAATGGCTAAAGTATATTTATTGAGTTATACATAGTTATGAGTTTTTAGATAATGTATAGTTATGCAGATCCATTGAGGAGAAGTCATCATAACCATCATTGTCTACTTGCCAGCTCAAACTGGTCACCATCTACTTGATGATTTCATCTTCAAGATTCTATCTCTAATACAAACTTACTCTTAGATTCTTGGGCTTACTAGTCTCTTAACACATGTACCCATTTCTTATGATCTTAAAAACATTATGTTCATGTAATTAAACCTCCTTAATGACATTCACATTTATCAACTATCATATTCTATTCATTCTTCTTGCATTCTTGCTTTTGTGCTTGTATTAGGCCACCATCCTATAAGTCTCAAGGACCAAACTTAGAAATAATTTTTAAATAATCATATTTATTTCTTAGATGGTATAAATGTATCATATAATACCTTTTATACCTCTTTAAATAATTCTAATACATTTTTGTACCTCTTTCTACTATCCAAGCTCTTTGTGGCCTTATAAGGCTTGTAGCCCTTTTCCTAAGGTTTCCACTTGATTCCACATATCCAAGAACTTAACCCAAAATATAATCACATTTATAAGATAAATATACACCATTTTATGTGTTTTTACATTCTCTTAAGCTTACCCACCCTCTATCCATCACATCCTTTGAAAATCCACTTTCTTTTAGGCTTAATTAGGCTTATTCCAAAACCACTATGCTAAATTCGTACTTGTACAGTGTGTACCACTATTAAACCATCATAATATTTTATATCATGTATAATTTGACCAAATTAAAAAAAAATCAAGAATTTTAAATGGTGGAAACTTTTTCTACAAGCCAAACCCTAATCTAGGGTTTGTGTAGCCCTGCATAGTCTCGTGGGCATACAAAATGAGATATAATGAGCTACACAACATTTCAAGAGCTTAGATTTATTTCAAATAATATGTATTCAAATCCATTAATTTTAAAAATGATCTAGTGTACCTTTTCCTTCTATACCTTTCTCAAAAAAAATATAAATATAGGGTTTTTGCCTGTTCTATTTGATTATGTAAGGTCTAGAAGTGAAACCCTTACCTTGATTTTGTTTAAAGATCGTTACATAAATTTAAAGAAATTCACAAGGTTTTTACACATTCAACATACCTCTATAAATGGTTTAGTCACTTCCAACATTCTTATTTTATCATATAATGTTTAATATATAAAAAATTATGTATCTATGTATGACTATGTCAGGGGTTATGAGCTCTATTTTCTATCCCAAAAGTGTCTAGGGTTCAATGAGGTTTAATGAACAACTCATAAAATTTTACAAAAAATCAAATACATCTCTTGATCAATATACATACACTTCCTTCCTCACTAACAAGCATTCTCATAAAGGACTGACTGTGTCAACCAATATACACCTATGCAAAACAGGGGATTAGATGTTACACATGTAGTTATTCAAATGTACCAAACATGTTTTGACATTTATAAACCATTATTATTATTATTACATAACCTTTTATACCTATCACCACTTCTCAGGCCTTTAATTCTCACTCTGCCTACATAACTTCTCCAAACAAAATAGGGGACTTTCTCATAGGACTGTACACTGACATTTTATCAAGAATTTGGACTTTGTACCTAGATATTAGAATTTAAACCAATGTATTATATTTTTTAACTACCTTAACAATACAATCTACCATACTTTATAATGGAGTTGAAGTAAAAACCCACGCTTAAGGGAATCTTGATCGAGGAAATATGGTCTCATAACTGTTAAGGCAGAGTCTGCATGTAACAACATAAGTATTATGTTCTTTTAACTAGTTATTTTGATCTTGAACATTATTTTGGACTCAAAAAACAATATCACAATAGTGGAATCTCACTTTTCACCTATTATTTCAATAGGCTAGTGACATTTTTCTTCAACCATTATTCACTCTCAAGTACTAACTGTTATAATAGCCTATAGGGGTTCCAACAACTTCATGATCTTTGTTCTGAGATACTCCTTAAACATAAATTTTTTAATATCATTAATTCTACACCATTCAATCTATATAAGCACCCACATAATGATATAAACCTATATTTCATAAGCTTATAGAACAATCAGCCAAACATTATACTTTCTTAAGATTGGACCATAGTCTTGGACCAAAACCTATAGCTTAATATGATCAACAAAAAATATATAAACACAAAGATTTTTTCAAATATAACACACATTACAACATCACTTATATTCAATCAAGGAATATCAACCATTATTATTCACTTTGAGATCTTTCTTGATTACAAGACTATCCACATAAGGAATCCATCACTTTCTTGAGAGGTTTTCTAATTTTTTTTTAACATTTCTCCCTATTCTTCCTTCTTGGATATTATATAACATCCCTCACCTTCTCTCCCACACCAACTAACTACAAATGACCTTCCTTTTTCATTTCAATGTAGATTCTTTCTTGGAAGTCCATAACTACCTCAACATGAGATTTTGAATTCCCTTATTCTATTTAATTCTTAATGAATATCACCCTAGTTACTTAAACATTTAATATATGCCTAACATGACTTCTTATACAACTTCATTTACTTATCCACTTCAAATCATGCATTTTGACCTCCTATCCTTAGTTATAACATTTGAATTTTTAAATTTTAGGTTTTGGAGGGAAAACTCTTAGAAGCCTTTTAACACAACTTCATGACTTAAAATGGACTCCTAAGGCAAAAATGGACCTAATAAGGTCCCATACACATATTGGTTCTCAAATTTGACCACCTTTGACTTCCTATTGACAAAAAATAGAAATGACAACTTTTGCTTGATGCTCAAGCATCATACTCCTTAAGAGGGAGAAAAATTGAGCCTCATAATTTATTCCTTCTATTATAATTGTTTCTTTGAGGGTCTTTCATACTAAACATTTTGTTTTTCATTTTTTATGGTTTCTTTTTATTTGCCAAACTTTTGCTTATCCTCTTCTTGGTCTTATCTAGATTCCTTGTCCATGCTTCTTCCACCTCAATGAAGTGTTCCAAATATTGTAGATCCTCATTTTCCCTATGTTTTATCCTTTCCAAGTAATTTTTATCTCCATCATACTTAGTTTCAATCAATTTTTTCTTATTTCTCTTCTTCATGTTTGCTTCATGGCTTGTTTTCTCATAAATCTCACTTGATTCTTACTTGTCTAGAGACTCTTGCTTCTTGTTCATGCTTTCATATTATCCATTAAACTCTATTGGCTTCTCATCCATGTTATTATTTGTCCTTTTTTCATTTATACTTCCTTTTTATACCTCTTCTTAAAACTTTTTGACATTTGGATGCCTTTTCCTCTCATCTTGCTCACTATACAAGTGTAGTTTCTTGTTCCACTCATTCTCATCATAGTAAAATATGATTTGGCCTCTTTTTTTATTCCCATATCCATTATTATAAAATTAAAACTCATATTTATCTTGACCTATGTAATATCTCACCTTTTTTTCTTGCTTACACTCCCTTTGCTTGGTTGCTTGTGGGCTTGTTTGCACACTTCTTTGTGCTTCTCTTTACTACTCCTCTATTGAGTTTTATTTGAGTTCCTCATTTACCTTTACCTTCTATAATACACCTATTTTTAGACTCTTGGATGGAATAAACATGTCCTCCAACATATCCAACTCTTATTTCAACTTTTGTGCATCCACCTCTTCCAAATCCTCATCAAATTTTGACTCATAATGTTCTTCACTTGTTTGGGAAACTTCTTATTTGTCTTATCTTTGGAATCCTTGATTTTTGAGAGTATTTTCAATATATTTTGGTTGAATACCATGATTTTCATGCACTCTTTGAGGTGCTTCTTCTTCAACTTATTTTTCTACACATCCATTCATCAATTCCATGGTTTACATATACAAGGTATCTTCACTATTGAATTCAAATTCACATAATTCATCATATAAAACATTTGAAACAATATCTATCAAACACTTATTTTTCTTTATGCATTCATTTTCTTACATACATGGTTGTACCTTCACTTTTTTGACTTGATTTTCTTTCTCTACTTTTCTTGCTTACTTTGTATGCCTATCAACTTGTTCAATCTTAATTCTTTCTTGGAGTACACTTAAAATATGATCTTCTTGTGGTATTACCTTTCTTTTTGAAACCCATTTTCTACCTTATAATTTATTGGGTTAACACTTGTTTATCTTTTCATATCTTTCATGATTCTTTCATTGGTCATCTATCATGCCAACTTGATGTACTTTTCCATTCATACTTTGTCTCTACACTTGTGCTTATTTTCCACTCATGTTTTTGCTTTGTTTGACCTCTTGTTTGAGATTAATTTCATTATTCTCATCACCTACTTATTTCAACCACTTATTCCATACATATCCATGCCCTTGTGCTCTCCATGAGGGCTGAAATATATCATTTTTTCTCTCAATCTGCATATCATTCTTTTCCTCTTTACTTATGAAATCAAAATCAATGTTTAAACATTCATTTTCATCCAAAGGCAACTAATACAAGCTTATTTCTTCTTCCATTTCTTTATGAATGGCCTTCAAGTCATCTTGGGTGACCTTATTATCTTATTGGTACATCATTTCTTTGGTTTCATCTTCTATACTTTGCAATGCATCATAATATTCCTCTTACTCTTCATTGTTAGCATTTAGTATACTTCAATCTCCTTCACTTTGGCTTCTTCAAGAGGTTATTTTCCTTTGTCATCTTCTTGCCACTTGATGGGTGTCACTCTTGGCCCATTCTTAATCAAATTTGAGGGCTCATGCTTGGAATTCACCATATTTGTCTTCATACTTGAAAAGACAAACTTTAAATAAATTTTATAATACAAAATGAGAAACAACATAGTCTCTTTGAACGTCTTTGGCATATACATTATCCATCTCTTCTTGTTTTCACCTTCATGTGCTCTTCTTAGCACTTCCATCTTATTTTTTCTCTCTTCAATGAAAACCCTCTTCTCAACCTCTCTTTCTTGTTGTTCTCTTGGAAACTTCTCTCTTCTCATGCTTTTTACTTATCTCTCTTTCTTCTTCTCATTATTCAAGACACCTTTCTTGTTCCTTTTTATTCTCACAAGTGGCTCTAGTGTCCACTTTACTCTTCTTCTCACATTCCAGTCAGTTCATTAGACTTATTGTTCTCTTATGAGATTCATCATGAGATCTATCCTCTCTATACCTTTCCCTAATTCTATTCTTATATCTTCCATTTCTCTTTATATATCCATCTCCTCCATCCCTCTTTCTTTTATAGGCCTATTTAGGCCTTAATCTTAATAAGTATATAAAACTTGCCTCTTAGACCTATTTTGTGACTTTAATATTCTCCATTACTCTCTCTAGGATCTCTTATTAACCCTCTCTTTACTCTCTTTTGGAGTCTTCTTTCTTCCTCTTCTCTCTTGGAGCTTCAATGCTCTCTTTTCCTGTCTATCTTTCTAGTTTTCTCTTGACTAGTTTATTATCCTTATAAAAATAATATGGGGATTTATCTCTTCAATTTATCACTATTATCCTCATTTATTATTACCTTATCTAATCAAACCCACAACTCCTCTTTTCCCTCAATACCCTGCAAGGTTACTCCTCATGCATACCTCATGGCACTATTCATTCTACTCAAATAAATAAATTGTAAAGAAATAAAAACACAATTTTACCCAAGCATACCTTTCCTTGATATGATACCAAAATGATTTAGATCCATTGGGTATGAATCATCATAGCCATCATTATCTTCTTTCCAACTCAAACTAGTCACCATGTACTTGATGATTTCATCTTCAAGATTCTATCTCTAATCCAAACTTGCTCTTAGATTTTAGGGCTTACTAGTCTATGAACTCATATACCTACTTATTATGATATTAAAAACATTATATTAATGTAATTTAACCTCCTTAATTATATTCACATTCATCAACTATCCTATTATATTTATTCTTCTTGCATTCTTGATTTTATGTTTGTACTAGGCCACCATCCTATAGGTCTCAAGAAATAAACTTAGAACTAAGTTTAAAATAATAATTATTATTACTTATATGGTCTAAATGGATCATTAAATACATGTTATACCTATTTTAATAAGTCTAGTACACTTCTGCACCTCTTTCCACTATCTAAGTTCTCTATGGCCTTATAAGGCTTGTAGCCCTTTTCCTACGGTTTACACTTGATTACCCATATATAGGAACTTCACCCAAGATATAATCACATTTATAGGCTTAATTTATACCCATTTAGGATTTTTTAAAGTATCTTTACCTGAATCACCCTCTAGCCATCACTTCCTTTGAAAATCCACTCCCTTTTAGGCCTAATTAGGTTTACTCCAAGACCATTATTCTAAATCCATACTTGTATGGTACGTACCACTCCAAAAACATCATAATATTTATATCATTTTTAATTTTACCAAATTACAAATTTTCAAGACTTTTTAATAGTGGGAACTCTTTCTACAATCCAAACCCTAATCTAGGGTTTGTTTAGGCTTGCACACTCCTATGGCCATACAAAATGAATTATAATGAGATAAACAACATTTAAAGATCTCATATTTATTTAAAATAATTTATATTCAACTCAATTAAATTTTCTAATGATCCATAATACTTTTTCCTTCTGTACCTTGCTCAAAACAACTAAAAATATAGGGTTTCTACCTACTCTATTTGACTGTGTAAGGTATACAAGTGAAAAACTCACCTTGATTTTGTTTAAAGATCATTACATAAATTTAAATAAATTAATAAGGTATGTATACATTAAATATACCCCTTAAAATTGTTTAGTCACTTCCAACATTCTTATTTGAGCCTATAATGTTCAATATACATAAAATTGTGTATCTTTGTATAACTGTATCAAGGATTATGAGCTTTGTTTGATATCCCAAAAGTGTCTAGGTTTCAATAGGTTTTAATGAAAAACTCATCCAATTTTACCACAACTGAAATACATATCCTAATTAATCTATATACACTCTCTTCCTCAAGAACAAGAATTATCACAAAGGCTTGATTGTGTCAACCAATATCCACCTATGTAAAATAGTGGATTGGATGTTACACCTATAGTTTTTAGAACACACCAAACATGTTTCAACATTTATACACAATTTTAATTGTGACACAAGCTTGTATACCTAACACCACTCCTCAGGCCTTCAATTCTTACTCTGCTTGCATAACTTCTCCATACAAAATAGGGTACTTTCTCATAGGACTATGCACTAACAATTTATCAAACATTTGGACTTTGTACCTAGATCTTATATTTAACCCAATGTATTATATTTTATCACTACCTTAACAATACAATATACCATCCTTTCCAAGGGATTTAAAGTAAAAACCCATGCTTAAGGGAATCTTGATCAAGGAAATAAGGTCTCATAACTATCAAGGTAGAGTCTTCATATAATAGCATAAGTAATATATTCTTGTAACTAGTACTTTAGATCCTACATCTTATTTTGGACTCAAACAATAATATCACAATAATTTAATTTTACCTATCACCCATTATTTCAACAATCTAGTGACATTTGTCTTCAACCATTATTAATTCTCAAGTACTAACTGTTACAATAGCCTACATGGGTTCCAACAACTTCATGATCTTTTTTTTGAGATACTCTTTAAACACAGAGTTTCTAATATCATTAAGTCTGCACCATGCAATCTATATAAACATCCACATATTTAGATAAACCTATATTTCATAGTCTTATATAACAATCAACCAAACCTTCTACTTTCTTAAGATTGGACCATAGTCTTGGACCAAAACCAATTGCTTAATATGATAAAAAATAAATATATATAGACACAAGTTTTTTCAAAGATAACACACATTACAACATCACTTACAATCATTCAAGGAATATCAACCATTACTATTTACTTTGAGATCTTTCTTGAATACAAAACTATCCACATAAGGACTCCATCACTTTCTTGAGAGGTTTTCTAGGTTATTTTTGACATTGCTCCCTATTCTTTCTTATTATATATTTTCCAACCTCTCTCACCTTCTCTACCATGACAACTAACTATAAATGACCTTCCTTTTTCATTTCAATGTAGATTCTTCCTTGGAAGTTACATCAACTTCTTGTCCATAACTACCTCAACATGAGATTTTAAATTATTTTATTCTATTTAATTCTTAATGACTATCACCCTAGTGACTTAAACATTCAATATATTCCTAACATGAATCCTTAGACAACGTTATTCACCTATCTACTTCAAACCATTTATTTTATCCTCATATCCTTACAACATTTGAATTTTCAAATTTTAGGTTTTGGAGGGAAAAATCCTAGAAGCATTTTAACATAACTTTATGAATTCAAATGGACTCCGAAGGAAAAAATAGACCTAATAAGGTCCAATACACACATTGGTTCTCAACTTTGACCACATTTGACTTTCTATTGACCAAAACACAGAAATGACAACTTTCACTTGATGCTCTTGCATCATATAGCCAACATATTTATAGAAGACTTGCATGTTTGGATTCAACTGGTATTAGATTTAACATGTAAAAAAATTAAATTCAAAAACATTCTATGACATATTGGCATTCCATTTATTATTAGTTCCAATCAAAATATGAACCTAATATAGAGCTAGTCCTAAAACAGAGGAGAAAGGTTTTATAGTTTAGCCAAGGCATTGTGATCATTTCCAATGATATTAATTACAATGTTCAGTATGATAATATGCTCAAATTGTTTATATTCAATTCATGTTGAGATATCTATTAGAGTGTTAGATGTCAATTTGACTTGAGAAAAGCAAAACTTATATTTAGGCAATTTGTTTATGTTAGTACTTGATCTATTAACCTGCTTGTATGTCATTAACAGTTGATGAAACCATGTTAAGTCATTGGGTGGAATTCGAAAGACTATTAAAATTTTCAATCCATATTTGTATTTAGATAATTAATTTTAAAAACAACTAAAGTGTATGAGGGTGTTCATTTATAAATATATCTATACGTGGACCTGGGTATTCATATAATTATATAACTTATATAGGTGAAATATATTATATACCTTTATCTCAAGTAATATATTGATAATAAGATATAAGATTCTAAGAAATGGAAAAAACTTTGACCATATGAATACTTCCCCTTGAGTTATGTTCATACAAGGTATAACTTGGTTTAGATTTATTCAATATTATGATAACTGTTAGTGATAAAGACTAATGTGTGCTTCATATTAAGAGAATATTGGTATGTAAAAGTGATTAGATATTTATAAAATAAATTAGTACATCATGTTATGTACCTAAATATTATGTTTTCTTTTGATTAATTTGTTATATAATATAGGGTATACTTGAGCAATATAATCACGTACTTGTTTGATTAATGTTTATAAGTGTTATATTGTTTGTTCATGTTTGAGTAGCATGCTCATACACAACGATAAATGATATTATAGGATGCCATAGAGTTTATGTAGTGTTTAAGTATGTTATGCCTAGAGGGTACATATTGTAATTGTTATGTCTAGATCCACACCTATATAAATGTATGCATGTTGGTTAATTAGTTTGAAAGTATATTTTCGAATAGTTAGTAGGACATCATGTATGCATGCATACAACCTTACAAGTGTAATGAATTATAGGTTAGACTTTTATTTATTTTTGGAAACTATGACTTGAATTGCTATATCTAGTTGATTGAATAAAATTATTTGGTTCATGTATTTAAGACTTTTTTGTATGACTAATTATAGAAAATTTATAGTTATGTATTAAAACACTAGACTATGATAATATGGGTTTTCATTGGGTGTAGTTATTTAGAATTTATTTTTGTAGTTAGAATCTACAGTTAAATATGTATTTTACCTAGGCGGTATAAACTGTAGTCAATATTCTAGTATGAGTTGGATAATAATGTAAGACTCATTTGTTCATTTGGTAGAATAATTATATATTATGCTTGCTCCTATGTTTAGCATGTGTTCTAATAGGATTGATAGTAGGATTTAAATTGTATGAATCTTGTGGAGAAATATTTTTTGATAAATATTGCTTTGTTGATACTGAGTAAGGAGTGAGATAGATTCCACTGGCTTACTAACATCACAATGACTAGATGAGGGCAATCCGATCAAGTGTGTGTATAAATTTAATTGATATATAGATCAATATTATATATTTCTATGAAAATTATGTTTATTAATACATTATCATTTCATGAGTATGATTTACATGTATATGTGATATCTTTCAATGGAATGGGCTTTCTATGATACACTACATGTTTAGCTTTAAAAATCATATAGCACATGGGTACTTGCTTGTTATTATGGATTCCTACACTATTGCTATCTAATAATCCATGAAAGGAGGTCCGTTCCCTGATGGGATTAATGAGGGGGATCATTGGTCCATGTTTGGTATGGAAAATATCTCGAATGATGCTCTCCCTCCCCATAATAGTATAAATTTTGAGACAACACTTGAGATTGCCACAGATGTTAGAGACGCTGACAAATTCATTCTCTAGGGAGCCTTGTATCTTAATTTTTGTATATTGTAATCACTATTGGAAACATTTCATGTAGAAATGTAATTTCCTATTTAGTGTGGATTGATAGTAGTGGTATGTATTATACTAGTAGTGGCTAAATATTTATATTTAATTCTGTGATTATATTATCATGCATTTTCATTTATTTGATAGTGATCAGTGACTATTAAATGTTATGTAATTAATTAAATTTATTACTCTTAGAGTATTTTTGTATGATATACTTAGATTTTCATGGTGTAATTTATATATAGTTTATGTGTTTAAAAAAAAAACTTTCTCAAATTTTCTAGTTAGAACCCAATGAGGTTGTTACATGTGGTATTAGAGCCATGTTCAAACTCTAGAAACTAATGAATTCATTAGTGTTTTTGTATCTTCCTATTTATCATAAAGGATAATTATGAATGTGTGTGTGGTACATAAGTGTGTACCATAGAATATTTCATACCCACTTAGAGTTGTTAAAGGGTTGGTTTATCGAGCGTCTTGTTGGTGATGGTTATTTAAGGTGTTTGGGTAGGTAAGTGCATAACATAGTTCATGAGTTGTGAACAAGGCATATATACCATATTCTTGATTGAACACCTTGAGTAAGATTACATTTCTCTTGGTAATCAAATAACCTTCAACATTTGTGTTTTACGTTGTGATTTTATTTTTAAAAACATGGAATGCTTCTCACTTAAGTATATATTCATTAGTTTTATGTTTTATATACACAAATCCTAGGATTGGTAAATCTTATAAGACCATTTTTAGTTTGGTATCACCTAATGCGGTGGGAATTTTCTTGTAGTTAAGTTTAGATGTCTTGGTTGATAGTTCATTTTTATTAGGAGTTTATTTATGAATATTTTCCTTTTGATTATGGAAGTAATTAAGAACAGAGAACATTGAATTTATATTGATTATAATTATTATGTTATTATATAACTTTGTTTAGATTGATAGTATTGTCTTTTTAAAGTATATTGTTTTGAAGAGTTATATATGTACCTTTCTTTGGGAGAAATTAAAGTATAAGATGTGTAGAACATCTTGTCAATCTAAGGATTGAGAGAAAATTTTAACTTGTTGCATACTAGCTGAGAAAATAGAGAGACATTGTCTTGATTATAAGCTTGAAGGGATGGTATGATCCTTGGCCTTTTTATATTATGTTAATTTTAACATTATTTCATCTTAACTATAAATATAACACTATAGGTTAAGCTATCAAATAAGATACTAGTTATGTTTCACTATTGGAAACTTAATATAATTTTAGAATGATTGTATGATTTTTTTTTATGTATGTTAGTATATCTAGAATAATTTAGCATATAGTATTGCTTTCTATGATCCGTTATTATATATTTGTGTTTCATGGAACCTTGTGCACATTGTGGAGATCATCAGGTCATGGAGACCTTAGAGAAGAGTGATGAATTAGGAACATGAGTTCTAAGTGATAGGAGTGTATCCTACTCAACCTCACATTAACTTAGTTGTTATTGAGTTTGGATCTGATAGATGGACTTATCAAATCCGTGATTTGACAAACAAACTTGTCAAATTTAGTTATATGTCCATATATATGTATACTATGGATGGGTATTCCATAATTTTATATACATTGAAAATGTATTATTTTTAGTTCCTATTTATCACCATACTTCTCAGGAGCTTCATAGAGTAGTATTCACATGTTATACTTATCCGAAGCTACACAGGGTAGTGATAGTATTAACTTATACACATCATTCTTATTAGGTTCTCTAAACACTTTTCTCCAGGGTAGTGATAGTATTAACTTATACACATAATTCTTATTAGGTTTCATAAACACTTTTCTCTAGGATGAGAAAAACACTCTCTAGGTTAGAGAGGTGTGTTGAGGCATTAGAATGTTTTGTGGAACTCTCCTTGGACATTTTTTTTTAGTTTTTATGATTATCTCATGTGCTTTTGGGAAGTCAGTGAAATTTTCATCGAGGTTATGAAACCTGGGGTGATCATGATAGAACCAATTTGAGTATTTAACACTCACAAACTTTATTTTTATGATTTGATATTGGATACTATGTTTGTATTCTATTAAACTCTATTTGTATCATTTGAATAAGTGTCATTGGGATGATGACCAATTGTAGGGGGAATAATGTTACATCCTATTTTTACCCAAGTATATTAACTTAAATCTATAGATTATTGTGGTTATCATGTGATTATTATTCCTTTGATTTGAGTTTTGGAAATATACTAGTTATAGGTCAGTGATATGTTGATTAGTTTACACAATGTGACAACTTTATTTTTTTATCTAGGTATATTATGGATGTATATTGGTTAGTTATGCATCATTAGTTAGATATGTGTGATGACTCAGACTAACTACCTACTTGTCATAAGGTGGATGCAGGATTGATTCTACCTTCAGAGCCTAATGAAGGGAGACCATCATCAGAGAGGATGGTGTAGATGGGATGATTGATAGATGATAGAGAAAATGATATTAACCCAATACATACCATAGTAAAGTAACTTGTTTAACTCTCTATTTGATATAGATAGTTTTTTTTTTTTAGTGATTATGTATTATAATATGATCATGTTTTGGTTAATGCTAATGGCGATCTAAATTATGTGATCTAATGTCTAAGTGTAGTGTATATATTTACTCCTGCAATTTTACTATATGATTATGAAGTTGATGCTGACATGAATTGGGTTTCCTAACATAGTGATCAGTTTAAATGATATTCGATAAATATCATTGTCTTGATTTGGTGTCTTTTCATATAAGAGTTTTTTATAACTATAAAAAATCCATATAGTTTAGTATTTTAATAAAATATTTATTTTAAAATAATTAGATTATTAATTAGTTTGAATATATTTAAATATATAGTTATCCTTTTGTGATTAAGTTAAAAAATAAATCTAATTATCATATATATTAATTTGATAATTAAGGTTTAATGCATGGTTTATTTAAAAACTGAAAGTCTATAGTTATTTTTATAAAGACTTAAATAATTTAACTTAAATAAAATAATTCACTTGGCTTTAAGCAAAGATAAGCCCATGCATGAACAGAAAAATAAAATAAAACTTAATATTTTTTAAGTAAAGAAAAGAAAAGATGCATGGTATTTGGAAATATTATGAAAATAAGAAAAAGGTGTTGCTTGATTTGAGAGGAGAATTAAACTAAAATAGAATTGGGTAGCAATGTATGCATGATGAAATATTAAAGCATGCATGATTAAATAAATAAATGAAACTTAAGCTAAGAGTTAGTAGTTGATTGCAAATAAAATAATAAAAAGGGTTAACTTATGTAGAGAAAAGAAAATAAAAGGAAACTAGTAAGCAACGACATCGAAACAAAAAGGAACATAAATGAATATGGAAATACCAGTGGTGATAGGAAGAAATGGAGGTTAAAGTATCCACTTCGCCCTTATTGGTGGCCATATGAACTAAAACACCAGTGTGAAGAGGTGAGGGTAAAACCTAAATAGTCAAGACTCAAAGTTGATCTAGTTCTAGACATGGATGAGAAAAATTATGATCATGATGCAAATGAACATCTAAAAATTATGAAATAGGTTCTGTTTGTTTCACACATTTACCTTCATTTATTTTATAAACTATAATGTAACAATGGATTGAAAAAAGTTATTCCTTTAAGAGTGGTGCATCATTTTTTATTACCCCCATAAAATGCATGATCATTTTAAAAAGGGAAAATCTTCTTGAGATAAATTTTATGTTTTATGGCATGGGAAGATGCATTTTTAATTTTGTAGCACATCAATACAATTTAAAACAAAGACTGCATTTCTTTCATCTATTAATAATATTCATTAAAATATTAAATATATGAAGTAAACTATGTTTCCTTTTTAATATAAGATCAAATGTTTGGTGGGACTTTATTTTTTCCTTGGATTTCCATATTATAGTTCTAATCGAGTTGCACAACTAACTGAGTGGCACTGCAAACCGAGTGGTGCTACCAATTGAGTTGCATTGCCAACCCAAATTATGTTGTATTCCCAAGTTGTATTTTTAAAAAATGAGCATGATTATCATGGGATCTCCCTTGATCCAAAATTGATGTTGGAATGCTTTATATATTTTTAGTCCAAAAAGAATTAATAAAACATTGAGTGTTACAAATAAAACACTCGGTCTTAAAAATAAAATGTTGAGTCTTTAGTGGAATCATTGATTTTTAAGTAAAAAATTATCTCTTATAAAAATAATAATTGCTAAGTGAATCACCAGTTTTGGTTACATATTCCTCACTTTGAGTAGTGAGTCAAATTTATTCATGTCTAGTATAACTGATTTGTTAAATATATTTGAATATATGTTTTTATATTTATAAGTGATAATTTTATAGTTATCCCATGTTGTTGAAACATTATAGAATAAAATTTTTATAATTAATTTATCAAAAAGTATTATAGTCACCATATACATGATGTATGGGGAAAAAAAATTATTAAACTTTAAAATTAGTAAATATGAAAATACTATTTATTGAGTATAATTTTAGAGTATACTCTGATATAGCTAAAGTTAATAAGATGAATAGTACATGGTCATATCCTTATATATGCAATTATTTTGGGTCTATGGAGTATATTTATTGAGTTATATAGAGTTATGAGTTTTTAGATAGTGTATAGCCAATATATTTCTTGAAGCATTGCCTATTTGGATTCAACTAGTATCAAATTTAACATGTAAAAACATTAAATTTAGAAACATTCTAAGACATATTGGGATTCCATATCTTAGTAGTTTCGATGAAAATATGGAACTAATATAATGCTAGCCCTAAAATAGGGGACGGACGTTACATAGTTTAGCCAAGGCATTGTGATCATATCCAATTATAATAATTCATATATATATATATATATATATATATATATAGACCTAATATAATGCTAGTTCTAAAATAGGGGAGAGAGGTTATATAGTTTAGCCAAGGCGTTGTGATCATATCCAATGATATATATATATATATATATATATATATATATATATATATATATATATATATATATATATATATATATATATATATAATGCTAGTCCTAAAATAGGGGAGAGAGGTTATATAGTGTAGCCAAGGCATTGTGATCATATCCAAAAATAATAATTCATATATATATATATATATATATATATATATATATATATATATATATATGAATTATTATCATTGGATATGATCACAATGCCTTGGCTACACTATATAACCTCTCTCCCCTATTTTAGGACTAGCATTATATATATATATATATATATATATATATATATATATATATATATATATATATATATATATATATATATATATAAAATTCTAGTCCTAAAATAGGGGAGAGAGGTTATATAGTGTAGCCAAGGCATTGTGATCATATCCAATGATAATAATTCATGTGTGTGTGTGTGTGTGTGTGTGTTCGATAATATGCCTGGATGTTATATATTCTAAGTTATGCTGAGATATACATAAGAGTGTTGGATGTCAATTTGACTTGAGAAAATCAAAACTTGTATTTAGGTAATATATTTATGTTGGTACCTAATCTATTAACCCGCTTATATGGTGTTAAGAGTTTATGAAACCATGGTAAGTCATTAGTCAAAATTTGAATGGTTGTTTAACATTGTAATCCATATTTATATTTGGGTAAGTAGTTTTGAAAATAACTAAAGTGTATGAGGGTATTCATTTAGAAATATATATATATGTGGACTTAGGTATTCATATTATTATATGGCTTATATAGGTGTATTATATAATATGCCTTTATCTAAAGTAATAAATTGATAATAAGATATAAGATTATGATAAATGGAAAAACTTCAACCATATGAATATTTCCATTTGAGTTATGTTCATATGAGGTATAACTTGATTTAGATTTATCTAATATTATGATAACTATTAGTGATAAAAATTTATGTATGGTTCACATTATGAGAATATCGATATGTGCAAGTGATTAGATATATATAGAATAAATTAGTGCATCATGTTATGTGCCTAGATATTATGTTTTCATATAATTAATTTGCAGTATAACCTAGGGTATACCTAGGTGGTATAATCATATACTTGTTTGATTAATGTTTATAAGTGTTAGATTATTTTTTTATGTTTGAGTAGGGTGATCATGCATAATGATCAATGATATTATGAGATATCATAAAAAAATTATAGTTTTATTTATGTTATACCTGAAGGGTACATACTTGTAATTGTTATGTCTATATCTACACCTATATAAATGTATGTGTGTTGG
This sequence comes from Torreya grandis, assembly GCA_037957365.1. Classification (NCBI taxonomy): domain Eukaryota; kingdom Viridiplantae; phylum Streptophyta; class Pinopsida; order Cupressales; family Taxaceae; genus Torreya; species Torreya grandis. Next base: position 2,636,768 of record JARHVA010000943.1, on the reverse strand, counting down.
TTGATTACTTTGAAAGTATGTTTTGTGATAGTTAGTAGGACATCATGTATGTGTGGATATAACTTTAAGAGTATAAAAAATGCTATGTTAGACTTTTATGTGTTTGTGGAAACTATGACTTGCATTGTTATATCTAGTTTCTTGAATAAAAACTTTTGGTTCCATGTATTTAACACTTCTTTTTATGATTGATTATGAAAAACTGGTAGTTATGTCTTAGAAAACTAGACTATGATAATATAAGTTATAATGAGGTGTAGTTGTTTAGAACTTATTTTGGTAGTTAGAATTTGTAGTTAAATGTGTATTTTACTCAGGTGGTATAAATATAGTCATTATTCTAGTATGAGTTAGATAATAATGTAATATTTATTCATGCATTTGGTGGAATAAATATATATTGTCCTTACTCCTATGTTTAGCATGTGTTGTGATAGGATTGCTAGTAGTATGTAAATTATATGAATCTTGTGGTTAAATGATTTTTGAAAAATCTCACTTTATTGATACTGATTAAGGAGTGAGATGGATTCTATTGGCTTACTAGCATCACAATGATTAGATGAGGACAATCCAATCAAGTGTGCATAAAAATTTGATTGATGTATAAATCAATATTGTATATTTATATGAAAAGTATGTTTAGTAAGACATTATCATTTCATGAGTATGATTTACATGTATGTGTGATATATTGCAATAGAATGGGATTTATACGATATATTGCATGTTTAGCTTTAGAAATCATATATCACATGGGTACTTGTTTGTTACTCTAGATTCTTGCACCATCACTATCTACTCATCCATCAAGGGAGGTCCATTCCTTAATGGGATTAGTGTGGGGGATCTTTGGTCCATGGTTGGTGTGAAAAATTTCTCAGATGATGATCTCCCTCCCCACATAATTACAACTTTTGAGTTGACACTTGAGATTGCCATAAACACTAGAGAGACTGAGGAACTCATGCTCCATGGAGCCTTGTATCTTATTTGTGTACATTATATTATATTTTAATCACTATTGGAAACATTTCATGTATAAATATAATTTCCTATTTAATGTGGATTGATAATAGTGGTTTTGTATTATACCAATAGTGGTTGAATATTTGAATTTACTTATGTGATTATATTATGATGCATTTTCATTTATTTGATAGTGATCAGTGATTGTTAAATGTCACATACTTATATATAGTTATCACCCTTGGATTATTTTTTTATGATCTGCTTATATTCTTTTGGTGTAATCTATTTATACTTTGTGTTTTTAAAAAATTTCTTGAATTTTCTAGTTAGAACCCAACAGGGTTGTTACATTATCTTAATGTTCATTGGGTTTCCACATAGACACTACATACCACTATAATGTGAACACACATGGATGATTCTAAAATTGAATAGAAATAATTAGTAAAGATAATTAATATCAATTTGACCAAAACATTTTCAATAGATCAAAACTATCTGTCACTTTAACTATGTCTCTAATGCTTCATTAGATCTATTAATATATTTGACTTCCATCAAACTCTCAACCTCATGAAATTTAAATATACATCCTAGTATCAGGTACTAAATTCATATCATGACACTTATTATTACTAGTAGTTGCCCCAATGGTATAAGTTATGATGGAAGAGATATGATTTTTTGTTTTCATAAAGCAGGGTTTTGTAAAATGGAGTAAATAGAAATTCATATCTTGCCTGAAACCTATGACCACTTACCTCATCTTAGCTTATGCGCATGAAGTATTAGTCACATATAATATGATATTTTGGTGGAGGTGACAGTGGAAAATGAGGTGGTGTGTTCCTTCATATGATATGGTAATGAATTATGTCAAGAGGGGACATTCCATTTCATGGAAAGCTCGAGCAATGGCAAAAAGGTGGGGAAGGCCAATGCCATGTAGAACATGAAAGCAGTGAAATATTTTAAGTGAGTTAGGTGGGGACAGTGAAAGTAAATTATAATGTACCTTGAATAACTCTTCATATCTACAATAAGAACAACAAAGGTATACTAAATAGGGAGAATCAAGTGCAAAATTTACTCCAAATCAAGAGTTCAAATAATCACACACACACACACACACACACACACACACACACACACACACACACACACACACACATATTATAATAATTAGTATAATATATTATTACACTGATATGTGTTCCTTAATGGCATCTAGGTGGTTGGGAAGTGTAATAACATGAGTGTGTTAACTTTAATTATTATTTTCAAATAATAATAATAATGTTAAATGTATTTTTTTACTAAGTAGGTTTAGTGGTTAATTACTCATAAAATCTAAAACTTTATAAATATGGTTGAATAATTTGGTATTATCTGTGTAGGGTGGCGTAATCTTGAAGGCGTATAGGGCATATTAGTGTTAATATTAAACTAGCATACATATCTTAGATAAATTTATGTAAAATATACTGATAAATATCATTCTTAGGGCACCTATATCGTATTGAATTGTTCAATTAGTGGAATAGGTGCCTCGATAATGATATTTATCAGTATATTTTACATAGATTTATCTAAGATATGTATGCCAATTTCATACATTAGATCAATAAATTGTGGCCTATTTTTATATATTACAATTATATTATAGCATTAGATAATTATAATATATAGAAATATATATTATATTATAATAATATATATTATAATATTAGATACTTATATTATATATTATAGCATTATATTATATTAAATAATATATTATAATAATTATTATATTATAGTATAATATAGTTATATAATATTTAATATAAAAATATAATATATATGTTTATATATTAAATCACAATTATATTTTAACATTTGATAATTATAATATATATTATATTATATAACAATATCACACTATAATATATATTATCATTATCTAATATTATAATATAACTATAGTATAATATAAAATATATACTATATTACATTATACATTAATATTTTTTTTGTAGATATGAAGGAAAATTGGACCTCACTTGATCGTATAATGCTAGAACCAAGAAGTACAGTAGCACTAAAAAAAACACAGTAGTAACCAACAAGAGAACACCACAAGGGAAACACAATCCAAGAGGACATAAACTCCCAAAAAAGAGAATGAAGATCCCAAACCCCTAAACTAAATAGTAGAAAAAAATACATCAACACCAAAAGGGCCAATCTGGGAACCTCCATAAAAACACCACACCTCCCCACCAAAATTGAGGTAAGTCACCAAGACACTCATATGAGTGTGAAAGTAAATATAAGCCTAGATTAAAATATTAAATTCACCAAGTTATGGAGGATTTTCATCCACAACCACCGATTAAGAAAAATTATCCTGCAAAGGAACCATTGAAAATTATAAATCTTTTAAACTTAAATAATAACCTGCCTGTTGCTAATGAAAAATATAGACAAAGATACATCTAAATCACCTCTCTAGTAGAGTGAGCAAACCCTCAAATAAAATGGAAGGAAATACAATGAAGAGAAATTAAGTTTGACACACCATGAGGAATATTAGATTTTAAAATATCATCTAAAATAGAGGTAGTAAGAAAAATAAACCATTGTCTTGTAAAGTGCCACCATAGATTTCAACACCATTACCTGAAAAAATGTTGATAATCCATAAAAAGGACCATGATACATAATATTTCAAACTCAAACTCAATACGCTATAAATGACTTCAAAATCCTTGTCTAGGTTGCCTATACTACCATCATCATCGTAGAATACCTCAATGGTGACTTACCACCAGGAACCCCAAAAAATAGTGGTTATTATTGCACAAATATTCAATAGAATTGATATTTTTTATATCCATATAAACCTTAAAAAATTGATCTTCACCAATAAATCAAAATGCCTCACAGTTTGTCCTAAAAGGAGTACCACAAAAATCTTTTTGTAGAAATCACAATTTCATGTATGAACATGATACTAACCTTTGTTTGGTACCACAAAAAACCATCCTAACTCAAAATTCCTCAAAAATTATGAATTACCTCAATAGATAAGAGGTGAAAAATAAATTACCACTCTAAGAAACACTCCAAATAGAAACAAAAATATCCACAGACTGTCAAGTGGATGTAAAAATTAGGCATTATCTCCCAAAAGGACAATACAGCTAGCAGCATGTAAAGACAAAGCTTTGACATGCTACTACATAATTTATTTTGATGTGAGAAAAAAAATCCCAAAAAGTAAAGTAAATAACCATACAGAATATAAATTCCAAGAGATAAGAAGACCCCAAAAGAGCCAACTCCACTCCAAAACTTAGCATCTACCATTATGTAACAACACTAGTAATCACACCAAAGCTGTGAAGAGTGTAAGATTGTGAGAGGATATTAAGGAAAACTATGAATTGATCATTTATGATCAATAAAATAGAGTCCTGGCCACCTAAAGACAACATTATCAGTGATTAAATACTCCATTTGGTCAATACCTTAATTGGTCAACACATATGTCTTTTTGTTTGCTTCTTGAAAATAATCACTATTACATCTCAATTTCTCACTAAGCAAACCTACTTGATTATCTGTGAATATTAATAGTTGACAATTGATTTATTTATTATTTGACTAAGCTATTAGTTATATACTATTATGAGATAGTTGAATATTTCTTAAGATTACATGATTTCAGTGTTATGAGTTAGATGTAGTGTACATTCTTACATCATGATAACGTTGACTTGTTATTTCAACATTATTTTATAATATATATGTCATGATGTTATGGATTAACTACCTAAATTTTATGATTTGGATGTAGGAGATATTCATCCTTCATAACATGATGGAGGGAGAAAATCAACAGAGACGGTGGCATAGATGGAGATGTTACATCTCGATTCATCACCAAATAAACTTAATAGATTATCTATGGATATTTACAGTTAAAAAATTTAGAGTTGGATATATTTATAACTAAAGTTTAAAATTTATGCTATTTAGGGATAATAAGAGGTTGCTTAGTTAGATGCAAATACATGATTGCTTATTATGAACTAGTTTATGTATGCATTTATATTTTAGGTATATTCATGTATTGATTCAACTATATATTATTGTTTATGATTATCATCTAAAACTATGTAATGACTTACGTGTTGTGAGGTGGACATATGAGAATTCTTCTCTCAAGCATATTAGAGGGAGAGCATCATCGGAGAGGATGTTGTAGATGGAGATGTTGCAGGTTGATAGAGAATTGGTGAAACCTTGCACACACACAGTAATTAATCATAGTAGAAATGCATTAAAATAACCTGCTTAATGGTGTGTTTAATTACTTGCTTGAAGTATTGCTTATTGTGGCTTTCTAGAGTAGATAAAATTATCATAATGTTTTTTTGTGTGTTTGACACATTCTGCTATTTATGTTGATAGGGCAATTTGGCAAAAGTAAAATCTATAAATATGGATTATTTGTAAATTTTAGCTTTGTCATTTAAAATTGATATAATATATTGGGAATTAATTTAATTATAAAATTTAGCCTTTCATATATATATATATAAAGGAAAAACAATAAAATAAAAATAGAATAGAATAAAGTAAAAAGATAAAAGAAATGGAAAAAAAGAAATAATAATAATAATAGAAAGTTATTATTTTTTAGATATAAATGTGTGTGTGTGTGTGTGTGTGTGTGTGTGTGTGTGTGTGTGTGTGTGTGTGTGTGTGTGTGTGTGTGTGTGTGTGTGTGTAAGAGCTTTAAAACAAAAAAAAAATAGAATGAGGATAAGAGGGAGGAAGGAGTAAGAGAAGAAAATACGGAGGAAGCATACACAAAGCAAGGATCATGGTGTAGCAAGAGAGAGACAAGATCCTCAAATCAAAGAAATTACCAGGTGGGTAGTGTTTTTGAATTTCATAATTATGGAAATATATATTATTGTTTGATTGAATTATTTGTAAATTAATTATAATTATAATTATATACCTCTGATTTAATACCATAATTATTAGTGGCATCAATATTATTTAGGATAATTTGTAAATATAGTGTGACAATCAACTTTATGCAATTTGGTCTATGGTGACTACTTATAATAGAACATAGTTATCTTTATCCAAATCGCCAAGTTATTTATTTACATAAAGAGTTCGATAATTTTTACATTATAAAAACCAAAAATTCATCTACTATAGTAATGACTTATGTAGGGGTATCGACTTAAAAGAAAATGTAGATTAAGACCCTAGAAAAATCATCAATACCATGATAGTGTGTGGTAGTGATCTAGTTTTATATTGTATTGACTCATGGTTTGATTGTCTACTATATGGAAATATTAATTATGGTAAAACAAGTATTTTAAATCTATATCTTCATTGCTAGCTCAATACATAGAGATGTAAGAGTGCTTAGGTGGCATCAGGGCTATTTAGATTGAGAACAAAATTATATATATATATATATATATATATATATATATATATATATATATATATATATATATATATATATATATATATATATATATCAAAGCATTATATTTCTATTTTTTCCATATGAATAACTAGGTGTCATAACTGATCTAGATTTTGCATAATTAACACCAAAGGTAGGGTGTCAACTTGCTCATTTTACCCCAGCATATAGCTACTTAATTCTATTTTGGCTTGGTTAGAGCTTTATTTTTAGGCACTATTGATATTCACCTTCTTCATTGCCTTCACACAATCCTTGTTATCACCACATCTAGTGTTCCAACCTCTTGAAGCATCCTTATTATCCAAAAGCATTAACTTTGCTTCCATATCAAGTTTTATTCTTTTATTTTGTTTAACTCAACCCAAGAGTAACACCACCACCATTATTTTTATCTCAACTATTTTAACTCAAGCAGAACCATAATCCAATTCACTTAAGGATTTCAATGGAATGATAAAGCCCCTCTACATTTTCAACAAACTACAAATATGGGTTTATCTCCATGTTTGGATATGACATCTATATAATGTATATGTACTATGGTCATGTTTATTTTTGGGAGTGTGAGTTGTTTCATGTTTGTTTCCTGAATTTAATTATTATACTATGAAATTGACTTCCTCTCATTATGTCACGAGTTTCATTATACATTGGCCAGTGCATATTTGATTTTACATTATTGTAAATTGATGGGAAGGGTAGAGGGAGATCCACACTTGGTTAGTAATTTATGATTGGTTATCAAACATATGATTGGTTATTGGACATATTTTTACACTTGGTTAGTAATAATGTTATTTTATGATTGGAGCAAGTATAACTTGGTAATGTAATTTCATAATATAAAATTGGACATATAACATAGTACCCACTATCAAGAATAGATTACATATAACAACTAATCTATGGTGATAGAGAATGAACATAAAGGTGGATATATATTATCAAAGTTATTAATATATATGGTAACATGGATTAGATTACCAATAGTTTGTTATGATATATCTGCCAAAAGTTTTACCATAGTAAATATTCATCCTTATTTGAGAGTTATTTTACCATTGGGTTTGGTCATGAATCTAGTGCAAAATATGGTTAATATGTTTTGATATATATTCTTTTAATATATATATATATTTTTCTAATATTAAATTAGATATATATATTTAACTAGACTATATATATCACTTAGGATATAAAATAATTATGAAATATTTTGATTCTTAGAACTTGACTAATTAAATAGTTATTGCCAAACATAGAATGGATGAATCATACGAGTTGAATGGTGGAACATAGCTACTCTCTATTGTGAGTTAAAATTTGAGGAGTTTTTAGATATTTTATTATATAGAAAACCATTACAAGGAGTTTGACAATGTATTTAGTTACAACTATTTGCATAATTAGAAACTCAGGTTAGATTCTTTTAGCTATTATTCTCGAGTGAAACATTAGTAGAAAATTGAAAGGAATGATTAAGTTGTTTTAGCAAATGATTGCTTATTAAAATCTAAATATAAAATGATTGTAAAAATGGGTTACTTGTATTTCGGAAAAATAAAATTTGTTTTTTCTCTTTGTTTCAATAATTATGTTCCAAGTATAATTACTTTATTAGCTAATTTTTATACTTAGTAATTACAACTAAAATGCTAAAACATGGTTTAGAAGTAGCATAACATTAGAATACTTTCATATGGAGCATATTAGGATGTGTAAGTGCTTGTATGTAGATATTTTATTGGTAGCTCTCTAGATGATTGAAATAAGTCATTAAATTACCTAAGAATCAGGAAGCTATAACCTTTGGATCAGTCTCCTAAAAGTAAATGAGTCAATAAGATAATAGGTTTATCTGACTCACTAATCATAATAATATAAATAATTTTTTTGTGTATTCAATAGGAGATACTTGTATGCATTAAACACTATAAGTGTGTTACTATAAATGTTTTGTTATACTTAATGTATAGTGGTGGATTGTGATGCATGTTACTGGTATGTAGTATACCCAAGTGGTATAATTGTTTATTGTATACTTGTTAATATATGCATGAGTCAATTGAGTCTTAAAAATCATAAGTTTTTTTTATGTGTTATTATTTAGTTGGGAACTTATGATAGTATAGAATATCATAAGGTACTATAGTTTAAAATTATATGGTATCTAAGTGGTACTTATAGTATTTATTATGCCTAAACTCGTATCTACATCTGACTATTTTACTATATACATGTTAATTACTACTATGGATAATGTGTGTATTATTACACAAGTAACTATATATACAATAAAATAAGTTATTGTTATGTGGAATGATAATTTATTATATATATAGTTACTAGTGTAACACTTGTGTTTCTATGTATTTGAGACTACTTTATATGATTGATTGTGGAAATATAAGACTTAAGGCTTAGAACATTGGTCTCTAGTGATATGAGTTGTCATAGGCTATAAATAACTAGAAACCAATTATATTATTGAATTGTACAGTTAAATTTTATGTTTATCTAGGTGGTATATTTGTAATCATTATTTTTAATATGAGATAAAATATAATGGAAGATTCATGTATATATTTGATAGATTAAATTTATGTTGTTATTACTCTTATGTATAGTGTGTTATGTGATGCATTTAATAGTAGGATGTAAATTTATGAACCTTATAGTTGAATTTATATTTGACTAATATGCATTGATAATGTAGAGTAAGGAGTGCAGATTTCACTGGCTTACTGGCAATGCAATATTAGATGAAGGTAGTCTAATCAAGTGGTGTGTATGAAATTGATTGATCTAAATCATTATCATTTATTATTTATCAAACTTTGAGTCAAAGTATGTTTTGTGAGACATTATCATTTCATGAGTTTCATTCAGATATTTGTGTAATATATTGCAATAGAATGGATTTTTATGATACACTACATGTTTAGTTTATAATCATATAGCACACAAGTACTTGCTAGTATCTCTGAATTCCCACATCATCATTATCTACTCATCTATGAAGGGAGGGTCATTCCATGATGGGATAGTGTGGAGGATCATTGGTCTGTGGTTGGGTGAAAAAGTGTTTTGATGATGCTCTCCCTCCCCATAGAAATACTATTTTTGAGACAACACTTGAGATTATCATAGATATAGGAGAGTCTAGAGAACTCATGCTCCAAGGATCCATGTATCTATATGCACATTATATTGTATTATATTGTATTTATCATTGAGTTGTTATTACTTGATATTATTATTTATCATCAGTGGTTGTAGACTTGCTTCAATTGTAATCAAGTTAATGTAATTATTTTATGTATTCATATTATGACATGTACCCTAATGATGTTAGAGATAGGCATACTGTGATGTATTATGCTTGTTATAATTATCACCTTATGTGTTTCTTATGATCTCTATATATTTTCATGGTGTAATTTATATTTAGTATTTATGTTTAAAAAATATCATTTATTTATATATCTAACTTAATGGGGTTGTTACATGTGGTATCAAAGCTGTAGCTCAAATTCTAGGACCTAATGAGTCTATTAGCATTTCCATGTCTTTTGTTCATCAATGTAAACCTAGTGTCATGAAGTATTGCACTAGAACTTGGACTTGTCGTGTCTCAGTGTGAAACCATGTTACACCATAATTAAAGTTTTATGACATTTATAAAATGTGTGAGGGATATTTAGTGTGTACCTTAAGATCACTTGTATCCTTTTGATTTGTTTAGGAGACTAGTTATCGAGCGTTCCATTGGTGATGGTTGTATTTGAGGTTTAGGTAGATGATTATATAGCATAGTTCATGAGTTATGAATTAAAAAAAAATTACCATAGTTTGATCACTTAAAATAAACACCCCAAGAGTGACTAAAATTTTTCTTGATTATCAAGTCATCTTTGCCATTTATGTTTTTTGAGTGTTTGATAAGATCAGGATAATTCTCATTTAAAATCTATGTGCTTTAATTCTATGTCTATATTTATAAATCCTAGTAGTGAAAAATCTTATAAGACCATTTTGCTTTTAGTACCCCTAGGGCAGTTGAAAAATCTTCCTAGTAGAGTGTAACTATATTGCTTGATCATTCCTTTGTGTTAGGAGTTCACTTATGAAATTTACACTCTTAATATACATGGTGTCATCCTTCATAGTTGGAAAAGAGATGAGTCATTATTATCTTATTCTCTTTGACATTATTATGATGCCTCTAAAAGGGTCTTACATGCATGATGTTGATTTAGTACTCTCTTAATTTGGAATTGGTTCTAAATGTTGTTTGACTATACTCCCTTGAAATTTTAGGGAGAATGTTTTCTACTCTTGGAAAGAGATAAGTTTTAAGATTATATGGACACATCTTCATGGTCGATATATCCCTCTCAGTTGTGAAAATAGACTGAGATACCATACCTACAAGATTTAGTAAGTAGGTAGTGTTTGGGCAATATTGAGTTGCAATATTTTCCTTTTTCCTTGGGAGGGTGAGTAGGAGTTTTTGAGCAGATAGCTTTCTAATTTTCACTTGTGACTCTTTAGAGTCACTACCGGATATAACTTGTGGTTTTAAGACCATGTGAGGTAGCAAACCTTGATTTATATATTATAATTAGTATAATATTATGCACTCATGATTAGATTGACATTTTCTCTCTTTATGCTTACAACATATTGTTTTGAAAAAATGTTAATTTATACCCATTGTCAAAAGTGATCAGGGTATAGGAGGTGTGGAACATTTTGTCAATCTAGAGGTTAGAATAAAATTTTAACTTCTTGTGTACTAGTTGAACAAGTAAGGATATATTATTTTGTTTATTCCCCTATAAGGCTAAAAGAATGGTGTGATTATTGGCCGATGTATGTTATGCTAATCTAACATTATTTATTCTTAATCATGAGCATAATAGAGTAAGTTAAGGTGTGAAAGATGATGCTAGTATATATAAATAGTAATAATGTAATACAATTATAGATTGATTATATGATTTATTTTATATGTATGAGAATACATCTAGAATCATTTAGCATATAGTTTTGACTTCAATGAATTGATAGCATAAAATTATACTTCTTTGAGATTTATTATGCACATTTTAAGATTATTAGGTCATGGAGACCTAAGAAAAGAGTAGTAAATTTAGAATGTGAGTTATAAGCAATATGACGGTATCCTACTTAGCCTCACATTGAATTAGATTGTAGTACTGAGTTGGATTGATAGATGGACTTATCGAATGAAAGATTTGATAAGAACTTACCAAATTCAGTCATATGGTCATACGCATGTATAAGGTGGAAAAATATTTCATATGGACATGTATTCCATGATTTTTGTATACTTTATATATTTACTATTCATATTCATCATCATACTTATCAAGAGCTCTGTAGAGTAGTGACAGTATTGATATATTATACTTATCTAAAGCTACATAGAGTAGCGATAGTAATAATATATACACATTATTCTTGTAAGATTTTCTAATTACTTTTCTCTGGGATAAGAAAAACACTCTCTAGGATAGAGAGATGTGTTGAGGGCTCGAAGATTCTATGAAACTCTCCCTGATCATTTATTTTAGATTGCATGATGATCTTGTGTGCTCTTAGAAAATATGTGAAATTTTTACTAAAACATATGAAACCCTTCAAGGTAATAGAAGTGGTCAATCCTATAGTATATAGATTTGTTTTGACAATTCTAGACCCCAAAGTGGTCATGATAGAATCAGTCAAAATAAATAATATTTGCAATCATGTTTGATTAATTGGGAGATGTTATTGAGTAGCGTCTAGTGGGACCAAAACTCTAAAAATAATAAAAATTAAAGGAGTTACGATGAGTTTTATAGGTAATTTTCTATTTATTTGCTTAGTTTGATATTATATATCATGTTATTAGTTTACTAAAAAATATTTTTATTGATAATTTATCTTTGAATAAGAGTCATCAGGGATAATGATTAGCTTTAGGGGGAAAGATGTTACATCATAATTCTTCGACAGATAAATTTGTTAGATTATACGTGGATATCTATAGTCAATAAATTCAGATTTAGATATATTTCTAATTAAAATTTGAGATTTATATTATTTTAAGATAATAAAAGGTTTCTTAGTTAGATGCAAATATATGATTGCTTGTTATGAACTAGTTTATATATGCATTTACATTTTAAGCATATTCATATATTTATTCGTCTATATATTATTGCTTATGATTATCATGTGAAAATATCTAATGACTTGCATGTTTTGAGATGGATGTAGCAGAATTCTTCCCTCAAGCATATTAGAGGGAGAGCATCATCAGAGAGGATGTTGTGGATGGATATGTCATAGGTCGACAAAGATCTGGCAAAACCCTACACACATAATAATTAGTCATGGTAGAAATACATTAAAACTTGCTTATTAGTGTGTTTGATTACTTGCTTGAAGTATTGCTTGTTGTGGCCTTCTAGAGTAGGTAAAATTATCATAAATATTTTTTTTGTGTTTGACACATTCTGCTATTTATGTTGGTAGAAAATTTTGGCAAAAGTAAAATCTATAAATATGATTTTTTTGTAAATTTTGGCTTTGTCATTTAAAATTGCTATAATATTTTGGGATTTAATTTAATTTAATTATAAATTTTAAAATTTCATATATATATATATATATGTATATATATATATATATATATATATATATATATGTATATATATATATATATGTATATATATATATATGTATATATATATATGTATATATATATATATGTATATATATATATATGTATATATATATATATGTATATATATATATATGTATATATATATATATATATATGTATATATATATATATATGTATATATATATATATATATATATATATATATATATATATATATATGTATATATATATATATATATGTATATATATGTATATATATATGTATATATATATATGTATATATATATATATACATACATATATATGTATATACATACATATATATGTATATACATACATATATATGTATATATATATATATATAAGTAAATAAAAGGAAGAAAATAAAACAAAAATTATATATATATATATATGGAAAAACATAAAATAAAAATAAAATAGAATAAAGTAAAAAGATAAAACAAATGAAAAAAAAGAAATAATAATAATAATAATGGAAAGTTATTATTTTTAGATTATATATATATATATATATATATATATATAAGCTTTAATACAAAAAGAGATTCTCATTAAAAAAAGAATAGCATAAGAATAAGAGGAAGGAAGGAGGAAGAGTGGAAAACACAGAGGAGATATACACAAAGCAAGGATCGAGACACAACAAGAAAGAGATAAGACTCTCAAATCAAAGAAATTATCAGGTGGGTAGTGTTTTTGAATTTTGTAATTATGGAAATATATATTATTGTCTGATTGAATTATCTATAGAGTATTTATAGTTATAATTATATATGTCTAATTTAAATACCATAATTATTAATGACATTAATGTTATTTAGGATAATTTAGAAATATAACGTCACAATCAACTTTATGCAATTTGGTCTATGGTGACTACTCCTTGTAATATAGCATAGTTATCTTTATCCAAATCACCAAGTTATCTATTTATATAAAAATTTTGGTAACTCTTACATTATAAGGACCAGATATTCATCTACTATAGTAATGGCTTATGTAGGGGTTTCATCTTACAAGAAAATGTAGATTAAGACCCTGGAAAAATCCTCAATACCATGATAGTGTGTGGTAAAGATATAATTTTATATTATATTTACTCATGGTTTGATTGTCTACTATATGGCAATATCAATTATGGTGATAAAAGTATTGTAAGTCTATATCTTCATTGATAGTGCAATGCATAGAGTTGTAAGAGCACTTAGGTGGCATCAGGCCTATTTAGATTGAAAATAAAATTTGTTTTATATATATATATATATATATATATATATATATATATATATATATCAAAGCATTATACTTTTATTTTTGCCAATCAAACAACTAGGTGTCATAACTAATCTGTCTTTTGCATAATTAACACCAAAGGTAGGGCATCGACTTACTCTTTTTACTTGGTTAGAGATTTTTTTTCAGGTGCCATTAATTTTCACCTTATACATTGCCTTCACGCAATCCTTGTTATCACCACATCCAGTGTTTGAACCTTCCAAAGTAGCCTTATTGTCCAATAACATTAATGTTGTTGCCATGTTAGGTTCTATTCTTTTTTTTCTATAACTCAACCCAAGAGAAACACTGTCACCATTCTTTTTATCTCAGCGATTTCAACTCAAGCAAGACCACATCCAATTCAATCAAGGATCTCATAGACTCAGAAATCGCCTCTACATTTTCAATAGACTACAAATATGCATTTATCTCCATGTCTGGAGATGATATATATAATATATATATTGTGGTCATGTTTCTTTTTGGGAGTGTGAGCCACCTCACATCTATTTCTTGCATTTAACTATCATACTATGAAACTGACTTCCTCCCATTCCATCATGAGTTTCACAATACATTAGCTAGTGCATATTTGATTTTACGTTATTGTAAATTGATGGGAAGGGTAGAGGCAGACCCACACTTGGTTAGTAAATTATGATTGGTTATCAGACATCTTTTTACACTTGGTTAGTTATAATTTTATTTTATGATTGGAGAAAGTATAACTTGGTAATGTATTTTTATAATATAAAATTGGGCATATAATATTGTACCTAATATCAAGCATAGATTACATATAACAACTAATCTATGGTGATAGCAGATGTACATCCATTTGGATATATATTAACAAAGTTAATAATATATGTGATAACATGGGTTAGGTTACCAATAGTTTATTATGATATATCCAACAAAAGTATTACCATAGTAAATATTCATCTTTATTTGAAAATTATTTTACCATTGAGTTTGGTCATTAACCTAATACAAAACATGGTTCATATGTTCAGATATATATTCCATTAAAATATATATGTATTTTTATAATATTAAATTGGATATATATATTTGACTCGATTATATATATCACTTAGGATATAAAATAATTATGAAATATTCTGATTCTTGGAACTTGACTAATTAAATAGTAATCATCAAACATAAAGTGGATGAATCATACGAGTTGAACAATGAAACATAGCTACTATCTATTGTGAGTTAAACCTTGAAGAGCTTTTAGATATTTAATTATATAGAAAACTATTACAAGGAGTTTGGCAATGTATTTAGTTACAATCGTTTACATAATTAGAAACTTGGGGTAGATTCTTTTAGCTATTATTCTTGGATAAAAGATTAGAAAAAAATTGAAAGGAATGATTAAGTTGTTTTAACGAATGATTTTTATTAACCTCCAAATATAAACTGGTTGTAAAATTAGATTACTTGTGTTTCGGGAAAATGAAATTTAATTTTACTAGTTGTTAAGTAAGCATGTTCTAGGCATGACTAATTTATTAGTTAATTAATGTGCTTAGTAGTTACAACTAAAATGCTAAGCCATGGTTTAGAATTAGCATAGATTTAGAATACCTTCATGTGGAGCACATTAAGATGTGCAAGTGTTTATATGTGAAGATTTTATTAGTAGCTCTTTAAAAAATTAGAATAAGTCATTAAATTACGTAAAAGTTATGAAGTTATAACCCTTAGATCAATCTCTTAAAAGAAAATGAGTCAATAGGATAATGGGTTTATTTGACTCACTAATAATAATATGAATGATTTTTTATGTGTATTCAATAAGGGATACTTATGTTCATTACATACAATAAATGTGTCATTATAAATGTTTTGTTATACTTAATGTATAGTGGTACATTATGATACATCTTGGTGGTATGTAATATACCCGGGTGGTATAATTATTTATTGCATACTTATTATTATCTACATGAATCAGTTGAGTCTTAAAAATCATAAGTTTAATTAATGTGTTATTATGTAGCTGAAAACCTATGATAGTATGGAATATCATAGGGTACTACAATTTAAAATTATATGGTATTCAGGTGGTACTTATTATAGTTATTCTTAAACTCATATCTACATCTGAATGTTTTAATATATACATGTTAATTATTACTATGGATAGTGTGTGTGTGTGTTATTACAATTGGTAAGACTTGTGTATGCATGTATATAACTTGAAAGTTTATCAATGTTGTGTTGTTATGATATTATGTTCTATGGAATGATAACTTAATTTATTATATATAGTTACTTGTGTAATGCTTGTGTTTTCATGTATTTGAGACTACTTTATATGATTGATTGTATAAATATGATAGTTAAGTCTTAAAACACTGGTCTGTGGTAATATGAATTGTCATAGGATGTAGATAACTAAAAACTAATTATATTGTTGAATTATAAAGTTAAATTTTATATTTATTTAAGTGGTATATTTATATTAATTATTTCTAGTATGGAATAGAATATAATGAAATATTCATGCATATGTTTGATGGATTAAATGTGTGTTTTTATTACTCATATGTATAGTGTGTCATGTGATGCATTTTTTAGTAAGATGTAAATTTATGAATCTTGTGGTTGAATTTTATTTGATCAATCAGCATTGTTAAAGTGGGTTAAGGGGTGAGACAAAATTCACTAGTTTATTGACATTACAATATTAGATGAAGGCAATTCAATCAAGTGGTGCGTATGAAATTGATTGATCTAGATCATTATCATTTATTATTTGTAAAATTTTAGACTAAATTATGTTTTGTGAGACATTATCATTTTATGAGTGTGATTCACATGTTTATGCAATATCTTGTAATAAAATGTATTTCTATGATACACTGCATGTTTACTTTAAAATTATATAATACACAGGTACTTGCTAGTCTCTCTATATTCTTGTGTCATCACTATCTACTCATCTATAAAGGGAGGGCCATTCCCTGATGGGATAGTGTGGGAGATCACTGGTCTGTGATTGGATGAAAAAGTATTTAAATGATGCTCTCCTTCCCTACAATAGTACTACTTTTGATACAACACTTGAGATTGTCACAGATATAGGAATGTCTAGGGAACTCATGATCTAGGGAGCCATATATCTATATGCACATTGTATTATATTATATTGTATTTATCATTGAGTTATAATTACTTGATATTGTTATTCATCAGTAGTAGCTGTAGACTTGCTTTAATTGTAACCAAGTTAAGGTAATTACTTTCTGTATTTGCATTTTGATGTGTACTCTCATGATGTT
The DNA here is from genome assembly GCA_037957365.1 of Torreya grandis. Taxonomy (NCBI): domain Eukaryota; kingdom Viridiplantae; phylum Streptophyta; class Pinopsida; order Cupressales; family Taxaceae; genus Torreya; species Torreya grandis. The sequence continues at coordinate 2,618,992 of JARHVA010000943.1, read as the reverse complement.
AGAGATTAGTGTTATGTGATGTATTATGCTTGTTGTAATTATCACCTTGTATATTTATTATGGTCTCTATAGATTCTCATGATGTAATCTATATTTGGTAGTGATGTTAAAAAATAAAATTTTCATGTATTTTTACATTTAACCCAGTGGGGTTGTTATAGGAGATGATAGAAGAATGGCTAGAGCCCTACATACACCACATCAAATAATAAATATTAGATGCATTGTTTGATTTATTTGTGTTAGTGCATTTTTGATGATGTGGCATTTGGATAAATATTTCTACATAATAGTTGTGGGTTAGTTATAATTTATGCCTAGGTGGAATTAATTTCATATTATTTCACTATGGATATTAAATGTAGACTTAGTTTGGAATGTCGATATGTGATTTTGTCATGATTGTTAATGTTACAAGAATATAAATCTACAGGACTAAGTATTAGGGACTATCATATGTAGACTAAACCCATGTGTCTGAAATGTTAACTAGTTACCCTTTTGATATTTGAGAATATCATTATTGGGCTTTAATACCTTAATATAATTGAGTAACAGAAGGTAAATGAATATATATTACTGGTATTATTACTAATCCATATTATCATTAAGTAATAATGATTGTTTGCCTAAACTAAGTAATAAATAAAACAATCTTATTATAATTAGTAATTGGATTATAATAAAAAAAATGAGAAAACGCAAATAAAATAAATAAAAACATAAAAACCTAAAGAAAGGAAAAGAAAGACATAAAAAGGAAAAATCAAGGAAATAAAAGAAATATAAGAAGGTAATTGTTTTACATATATAAATAAGGAAAAATAAAAATAAAACAAGAAAGGAAGGAAGGCAGCATTAGTTGAAGCGCCATATTCATGCAAGCAAAAAGGATGAATAAAGAAAGCATTTACTCATTAAAAAGAGTAAGATAAAAAAGAGAGGCACGGTAGAGAAAGGATAGGACAAGAAGTAAGAGGAGAGGAGAATAAGGAAGCACTTCAAAGAGAGGATTAGGATAGAACCAAGTGGGGGACATTGCTAACAGGTAGGTGGCGTCTTAAATTCTGTTGTGAAATTTATGAAATCTGAGTATTTTTAGCTATAAAGCTTGAATAGGAATTGGTAATTATATATTTTATGAACTCCAAATATATGATAAAACATAGATTAGTGAAAGGTATTTGTAAATCAAAATATAGCTAGTTGAGCTATATATATTCCTCTGATGGGAGCCGTAGTAATATTTGATTATGTTAAGATTGATTTCATAATAGAATTCTAGGTTATAGCGTGGTTGGTAACACTAGGAGATATAGCAATATTCTTCTATTGTAACTAAATATAATTTCATAGCTATAGGAATGAATACATTCTCAGCGATATATAAATATTATAGCAAAAACTTTGGATGGCGATCCACTTAGAAACTACTTTTCACATATTTCAACGACATATTATAGCTATAGCAATGAATACATTCTCAGCTATACATAAATATTATAGCAAAAACTTTGGATGGCGATCCACTTAGAAACTACTTTTCACATATTTCAACCACATATTATGGTATTGAATTCGTTACTATAAATTCTCGTAACAGGATCGGCTACTACCAAATATCGATTAGTTAATATATCCAGAATATATGCATGGAATTTATATTATGCGGGGAATTTTAAATATAGTTGGCTTTTAATTTTAAATTACATAACTGCAGCGATCTGTGATATAAATACAACAATTTGTAATATAAATACATTGACCAACAGAATTATATATTCTTGGCTATGATAAACTCTGATCATATCCTTCGTATTCTAATGATAGCTTAAGTATATATTAATAATGCATCCCATGGCATGATCCATATGGTATGGATCAAGCTAATTAAGTTAATCGCTAATGATTTATCGATGTTAATCGTATATTGGTATCATAGCTAAAAGTATATATTATCACGTAGTTTGTTATATATACATTTTGTAATATTCTTGGCTATGTTATAGTGATCCTTATCTTACATGTTAATATGTAAATATATGGTGAACAACTAAAAATATAAAAGGGTGCATCTGGTATAAATTCAATCTTAGTATTTATTCAATTTACAACGGCATATACGTAAAAGGGGGCGATCTGTATAGTGTATATAGATTTAAATTGCGAGTAATTCCTTATTATAGACCTGCAAAATGTATAGTGTATAATTCCTTTATTGAATATATACATACATGTAATAAGTAGATTCATAAAGTGTATAGTTATATACAACGATTTATGTAGCATAGCGATCATATCAAACTGTGTAATGAATATTATGGTAAGTTAGCCTTATAATATTTTATAACAGATACTCTATGGTTTTTATATAGGGTATACTATATATATTTTATACGAATGAGTATATATTAAATAGTGTAGACTGATTAAATTGGATGATGTGTATAAATATTATTGGATTACCATTTGTGATTAATAGTCATCCAAGATATTATTAAGAAATATTCACCGAGTATAATCTAATGTACAATATTATGAGTAAGGATATTAATATCAATTAAATTGAGTATATATTAATGGCATTATTTGGAATAATCCTTATAGACATATTTGAAAGAATACAATGTATTCTAATATTATCTAGTAAATACGTTTGTAAATACATTAAGATGTTATCATTTACTATATCTATATGGTCTTTGGATACTATGGATATATAATGGATTGAAACATATATACTTTACATAAAATATATAGTAAATGTATTGGGACAATATATATCAATAAGCTAATTAAGGATATACTTATGAGTATGCTAGTGCCTCAATATAAAGACTAGTTAATAATCAAATAGCGAGTCATTGGGAGTCTATACTTATGGTCATTGAGTGACACATAGTGGAGATCCCATTCCCTAATGTATTAACATGTGGTTAAATTGTACATGATTAAGTATTTTGATCTAAACATAATATGATTATTTTTATATATTATGTGAAATAGATTTGTATATTGTCACGGCTTCAGTAATTTGTATATTTGATGAAACCTTTGTGTATAATATAAGATTAATTAGTATATTATTGAATAATTATATGAAAACTAAAATACGAAAAACTATGTTGTCTTGAGAACTTGTATATAGATTTATGTATGTTTTGAATATATCAGGGTGAAAATTTGTTTAATTAGTAATAAAAACTATGAAGAAGAATTACATTGTTGAATCACTTATCTTATAAAAGATCATCAATATATTATAATGATTGTTGAATCATATGAAATTATTGATTAAGAAATATAAATGATCATTAATATATATTTACATATCATTTAGGTGATTATATACAGTACATATTATATTATATAATTATTGGTATATAGGAAACATATTTATATATGGACTTAAGTATCTATATGAAAATATTACATATATAGGTGTATTAGGTCATATGCCTATACTTATAGCTAAATGGATGGTTAAAAAAATTCATAAGTCTTTTGAGAGACCATAAACTATAACCATATGAAATCAGTCTCCGAAAAATGAAATCAGTTGTTTAAATGAAATATTATAATGGGTTTATGAGTTATCTAATTCTTTACAAATATTATAGCTGATGGTTTGAAAGTAAATAGTGTGTACATAAAAAATGGTGGACTGTGCTATTATTGCTTGTACTATATATTTGAATCTACTGACAAAAATTAGATTATGCAGTTTAAAAACAAGATATACTCGTTTGGTATAAATTGTACTTGCTTTCTTATTATTTAGAATTATGAGACATTTGATTCCTAAAATTCTAAGACTAGTTGTTTGTAATTGTGTAGTTATGTTCATGAATAATAAGCTATGATATTATGGGATATCATAGTGTATTATATTCAAAAACTATAGTCTAAATGTATGTTATACCTAGGTGGTACAAATTGTAATTGTTATGTCTAGATTCATCTATACATTTAATAAACTAAAAGTATGCATTTTGATTAATTATATTTTTAGCATGGTTTATGATAGAAAGTAATGTATTGTGTCTACTTATGTAAAATAAAATATTTAGCCTAATATATATGTTATACCCAGTTGATATAACCTGCACTTGTTTGTTTATTATTTATGTGATAAATAATATTGTAAAAATTCATTCATACATTTGACAGACTGAATTTATGCATTTTTATTATTTTCATATTTAGCATATTTTAATGCTTATTTTTAGGAAGTAATCTATATGAATATGTTGATTATATATATGTTAAACAAATATCACATTGTCAGCATTGAAAAAGTAGTGAGACAGATTTTACTAGCTTGCTAGCATCACAATGTCAAATGAAGGTAATCCGATCAAGTGGTGTGTATAAAATTGATTGATCTTAGAGATCAATAATTAATGAAAACTTTGGCCAAAGTAATGTTAGTTAGACATTGTCATTTCATGCGTATGATTTATATATTTTTGCGATATCATGTTAGAACATATTTCTTTATGGTACACTACATGTTTTTAAAAATCATATAGCACATGGGTACTAGCTTGTCTCTCTAAATTTCCACACTGTCACTATCTAGTCATCCATGGAGGGAAGGTCATTCCCTGATGGGGGATTGTGAGAGGGATCGATAGTTCATGGTTGGTATGAAAAAATACTTAGATGATGATCTCCCTCCCCATAATAGTATTTATTTGAAGATGACACTTGAAATTGCCCTAGATACTAGAGTCTGGGGAACTCATGCTCCATGGAGCCTTGTATTTTGTATATTGTATTGTATTTATTATTATTGAGACATTATCCTTGATGACATTTAATTATTTACTTAACTTTATTTTGACAATAGTGACTGTATCATCATACCAACCATGGCTGGACATTTATAATTACTTTTCATAATTAGTTGTTATGTGTTTCATATTTTGATTGTGATTATTGATTGTTATATATCACATGCTTAATTGTACTTAAAATAGTTAAAATTTTATTTCTGGATCACTAATTAGATTCTCGTGATAAATTCTAATAAAATAATATGTTGATAAAAAAATTATCATGTTTTTATATGTCAAACCAGTGGGGTTGTTATAATGACTAATAGAGCAGGTCTCCAATTCTTCTAAAAAAATGCCACAATGAGTTGAGAATGTTGTTTAAGTGCCAATAAGGGGTATGTTGATTATTAATAGACTCCATAATTATCAAAAAAATCACCTTCAATGATCAAATTCTTAATGTTGCATTAACGTGCCAACTAAAGTCCAAGAACCACTGCTTGTGCCTCCAATTCATTATTGGCTCCATCCTAAAGCTTAGTAGACAAAGCATGAATCTATGAACTAGAATAGTTCTAATACAACATCCCACTCCTGAGGCTCGAGGGTTACCACACATTTCTTCGTCAAAGTTTAATTCGAGTGAGTCAAAACCTTGTTTCATAAATCTCTCGAATGAGTCAAAACCTTATTTTGTAAAGCCTTGAGCCATTAATAGGAGGCATTTTGAGCAAAATCCACTTGGAATAAATTAACATATATCCCAAGTAGATATATTAGCTCCATTCCGAGAAGAGTGTAAGGATACAAATTCAGAAATAAAAATTTCAATTGTTTATATCAAGTATTTTAAAAGAGAATTTTTCACATAAAATGTGATTATTTCTTTCCTTCCAGATTGACAATATAAGAATAATAGGACTAGCTAACAATAGATCTCATAAAGTATCTTTCTCATGACCTAAAAACCATGAATAAAATAATAGAGAGATGGTTGGGGGACAAGCCCAATGCCAATATAGTTTAGATCTAAGCCAATCCTAGCATGATGAAGAGTACGGACATAAGAGAATAATATGATTGATAGTATCCTCTTCCTAACCGCACATGAAACATATAGAGGGACCAATCTAACCTAATTTATTTAAATTATCCTATGTGATAATTTTATAGTGAGGATCAAGCTAGGTAAAATTCCTAACTTTAGAAAGATTATTATTGTTCCAACATATAATAATAGTTTGAGGATAACTCTTAGTATCTAGCACAACCACCTTGTAGCCTAAGTTAGTTTTATACAATCCATAATTTGCACCAGTCCAATAAATAGTATCTTGCTTGGTATTTACAAATACCTTGCACGAGCTTAAAATGGAAAATAAAAGCATTTTTTGATTTTCTAAAATGGGTGCATTGTCAAAGTTTTTCCAAATTCCAAAATTTTCAATCCCTTGTCTATCTAGATCTAAATAGTATCTAACCTTTATTCTCCAAGATTTAGAGAGCACAATCCTAGACTCTTCCAATTCTTTGACATTTTTTTACAGGTTTATGACCATTTAAAGAATTATCCTAGAAGTTGGCCTTTTTCCATTGTTGATAACCTATAAGACATGATTGAACATGAGAGGGAAATAATGCAAAATTAAATTCCAAATATGTGAACCTTAAGGTGGTGACTCATGAGTGAGAATCACTAATATATCTATAGAGACCAAATATTTTATTACTAAGGGTTTCACAGTTATTCAAAATACCCCAAATAAGTTTAGCTCCCAGAGCTTGATTCTAGAATTTTTTAAAAAAAATATTAGCCCCCCTGGTCTTTTGGAACTACATACTTTGTTCTTATTTAGAAGATGAATTTTCATTTTTTCCTCATTAACTTGCCACAATAAATATCTACAAACCCTATCAATACTTTTTAGAATCTTAGGAGGAGTTTTGAGAAATGACAAAAGGTAAATAGGAATTATTGATAGCATAAATTTAATAAGAGTCAAATGAATATAAAAGGAGAGAAATTTTCCTTTCCATGAGTGTAGCCTATCTTCAAAAGATCTTGATAAATTGTTCCATAAATTTGGCTTACTTGGTCTGACAAAGAAAAGTACACCAAGGTACTTTGTGGGCAAAAAGCTGATTTTGAAATTTAAAAAATACACAATATGAGGTTGCATCCTCCTATAAACATTCACAAAATACATTTTATATTTACCATCATTTACCTCTGTCCCTAAGGCCAAATCATAACTATTCAGGATGGATCTGAATGCGGTCAATTCTTGAATGGGTGACTTACCAAAGAGGAATGTATCATCAACAAACTACTAATGAGTAAGGTTGGAGATACACTCAAAAACACCCAAACCTTTGATCATAATGACCTCTTTCATTGCATTAATGGACCTACTTAAAGCATTCACCATCAGAATAAACAAAGGAGAAAGGGGAACTCCTTGTCTAATGCCATGAATTGCCTCAATAAAACCCTTTGGTGCTCCATTAAGAATAATTTTATATTTATGGGAGGAGATAAAACTAAATATTTAATCACACCAATCTTTTGCAAAAACAAAACCCTCTAACACTTTTAACAAAAATATTCAATTAACCTTATCATAATAATTGCTAATGTCCAATTTAATAAGCATTCCTTTTTGCATATTATGATTTAGTGAATGGATCAATTCATGCACAACAATAATACCATATTTAATATGATGCCTAGGGATAAAGCCACCTTGTTCAGATAGATAATCTGAGAAACTAAAGCCTTTAGCTGAAATGAGATGGATTTGGTGATAATTTTGAAAATGGTGTTACATAAATTAATAGGCCAAAAATCACTAAAAGTAGATTGAGCTGCACATTTTGGGATTAACAAGATGAAGGTACAATCGATGGATGCATTTACTTTTTTAGACAATCTATAATATTCTAAAACTACAGTAACATTCTCACCAGTAATAGGCTAAAAAAATGGTAAAATGCATCTAGAAAACCATCTAGAGTAGGTTCTTTATCCTTTTTCATTGGAAAGACAACTTTATTAACCTCATCCATTATAAATGGATACATTAAAATATCATTTGTTACCTTGTTACAATGTTCAAGATGCACATGAGAAGAGTCTCTTGGGAGAGAAAATTAGAAGCATCATTACAAGCAAGAAGATCTAAGAATAAATTGATTGCTTCAACTTTGATATCAGAGAAATGATCTAACTCATTACCATCCCTATCCTAGATCAACATAATTATACTTCCACTTCTTCTGGCACAAATAGAGTTGTGAAAAAAATAGTATTTTTGTCACCCTATTTTAATGAGTATTATTTGTATTTTTGCCTCTAGTAGATTTCCTCTCTGATATAAAGTTCATCAAGTTTAGTCAAGAGAAAATAATTCCTTCAAATACAAGTCTGCATCCTTACCAACATTTAGGATTATCTCATTTAAGGCTTCAATCTCTGATTTCACTCTTTTGGGTTCTTCAAAAATGTTTTTGAAATGAGTTAATTTCTAGTGTTTGAAATAATTCTTGATAAAAAACCTTTTTTTATCAAAAGAGTAAATGCAATTACCATTGATCTTGGGGAGCACCTTCTACCATAATTTTAGAAAATCAATAATGTTGGTATCTCTCAACCACATCCATTCAAATTTGAAGGGAGTTAAAGGGGTAGCCTTATCTTTAGAAATGACCCAATCAATTAGAGCATGATTAGAATCAGATAAAGATAGGATAGGAATTTCATGAATCGAGTCTGAAACTAATCACAAATGGTTGATTATAAATCTATCTAACCTTTTTGCAATGTTTTTTTTTGTCTTTATGTGGTTGTTCCAAGAATATAACCCCTTTTCTGGAATCATGCCCACTAGTTCTAATGAGTCCACAAAGGAAATAAAAATCCCTCTGACATTGCAAATATCTTAAAAACAACCATGTTTGTCTTTCAGTCCAAAAATTGCATTAAAGTCCCCTCCAAGAGCAAACTTATCCAAAGTATGATCCTTAATAATTAAACTGATTTCATCCTAGCATTTTATTTAGACTCTACACTATTTGGGCCATAGACATTAAAAAAATTGAAGGAAATGACAAAAGATAAATCCCTAATTATGCACCATTGCCAATTGACTCCATGTCCACAGGGCATAATCATTACTTTAGCAAGATTCCAAAGCATGGCTAGCCCCCCGAATGCACCATCAGAGTCACCAAACTAGCATTTCTAGAATATCCATTCATGAGCAATTAATCTTTTTGCCTCCTCTTTAAAAAATTTGGTCTTCTAAAGGATGACAATATCTAGGTCAATGGGAAAGATGTGATGCTTAATCAAGAGTATCTTATTAGGAGCATTAATTCCCCTAACATTGTAGGAAATAAGTTTCATGGTGTATATGAGGGGATTCCCAACCCTCACACTTTAGTGTAAAAACTAATGATTGTCAATTGATTTTCCAAGAGTCCCTAGTCAACAATTTTTACAAAGTTGGGTTTGCACCCTCTTCTACATGTTTCCATAAAATAGGAGCTATGAGAGGGAAAAGAATCTAAGCCAAAGACAAAATTTCCTTATAAGCAAGATCTCCATCTGAATCACTTTCATACTTTGTTGCACTTTCTTGTTCATATATTTATGGAAGGAGAGATTCCTTGTCCAAATCCACCAAATCCAAATCCATTTAAGTAGCTCTGGAAATCAAGGGATTGACATTGTTTGCAACATTATCTAAATTTTTAGCAACCAAATTTTCCATACTATGAATTTATGTTTCAATTTCCTGAACTATAGTAGTACTAACCATGGGCAAGGTGCTTAATAAAATAGATGATTGTTCCACCAGTTTTGTCATAGCTTCCACCATATTTTGAATGGAAGAGGGATCTAACTATTCAAGAATGGGTTCCTCGGGACAATTGACGGTGGGTTCCACCAATAAATTGAGGTTGTGACTCCACCAAAAACCATCATTATTTTTGATCAACTAATGTAAGGGGGTGCATTTTTTTACTTTATAAATCTTCTTAACTTTTTGCAATCCCCTTTTGAATAGATTTTGTAGCACATTAGGATAAGCTATTCACTCAGATTTAAAGTTGAGACTACTACTTCATTCCCCCCAATGCATTTCTCCTATGAGCCATCATTTTACCATGCATTAATATATTATTATATTAAATAATATTATAATAATCATTATAGTATAATATAATGTATTCAAACAAGTGTGTGTTTAATAGGCCATATATCCCATTGTCATCTCCATGGTGGTTGTGTTTGTCAGACATGTCATTCACTTTATATTTATGTAATTCTAATGTGCTTGTAATGATCGACATGATTCCTTAAATTAAATAACCTAGAAAGTGTTCATTTTATATGACCTTAACTAAAATTCCTCAATGTTTTGAAGAATTAAAAGCTTGAGCTTTATGGCTTCCACCATCCATAGTTATTTATAGAGATGTATTAATGATATGCAAATAAATATTTATCAAAGTTTTTGTGAGAAATCTCGTTTTCAAATAATTTGACATTATTCATTTATTTGTGTTTATGACTTTATTTTGGTTGAGTCCTAAGAAAATTGATCTTAATTTAATGTTGAGGCTTACCAATCTCCATTTAATCAATAATATGCCACAAATACTCAACATTTCTAAGCGCCACAACATTGAGAAAAGTCAATGCCTGCATTGAGATGACCTCCCCATATTCATAGCAACAACATCTTGCATAGAATTTGGAAGCTTGATTAAAGTCTCCATTGCCTCTATTTCACCAAAAATTCCCTTTCTCCAATCTACCATGGACCATACACTAGATCTTCCCTACAAACCCTAGGTCACTAAATCCTAAAACTCTCAAAAATTAAACCAGCATTAAACTTATTGTAACCAAACTACCTCTCTCTTGGATCTTGATATACAAACATTGGTATTTTGCATACACCTACATCTCTAAAACTACTTAAAACCCCTAGATTTAGCATAACCGATTTAAAAACACCATACCACTCAAGCCAAAGCTATATCCATTGCATTCATGGAATAAAAAAAATTAGTTATTAATAAAGAGGCACTTGGGAATCACACAATTCATGAGATCATTTACCATTAGAAAAAAATGAATAAAAAAATGTTACAATATCAATTTAGTGTTTGTAAATGTGTGTGTGTGTGTGTGTGTGTGTGTGTGTGTGTGTGTGTGTGTGTGTGTGTGTGTGTGTGTGTGTGTGTGTGTGAGAGAGAGAGAGAGAGAGAGAGAGAGAGAGAGAGAGAGAGAGAGAGAGAGAGAGAGAGAGAGAGAGAGAGATCCCTCTTATGAAATTTGTAATTCCTCCACAAGTTTGTTGATTCAATATGTGATTTAATAGAAATCACAATGCATAGCAATTCAACAAACAATAAAAATTGACGGTATAATATAAATAGTAAAAAATGATAGTAGAGCTAACGAGGGTGGAGTGAGTTAACACCAAAAAAATTTAAAATATTTTATTAAAAACATTATTTATGATATCCTTCAATGACTTAACAACTCATACACATGTCTCTTTCATGGCACAATGATCATTATTTTAGCTAGAACATGTGGTGAAACTACCCAACATTGGTAGGAGATATTAACATTGTGCTAGATCAAACGAATGTTTTAAATTCTAAACTTGTTGATGATTTAAATTTTGGCAAAAAAAACTACCTTTGTCCATTTGTCACACTTGCCACCTGAATCGGTGCTTACTAGTAATTTTTCTAGTGCCATCTATGTTAAATTCAAATATGTGTTATATTTTTCATTTTATCTTGTTATTTTAAAAATGGAAGCCTTATATTTTAGTGGGGATATTTGGTGATAATGTCCAATAAAGTTATCGATGTAATTGTATTTATAATTGGGTCTTGTGTAATAAATGTTTGTCTATAATTTATTAAGAGTTTTTGGCATACCTATTCATTATCCACCACAAATGAATTAATGGGAAGTGAAAAATATGATGTGTTAGTTTATGCTTAAAACTAAATATGTTTAGGTTTAATAAGTGTTTAGATTAAAAAGTGGAATTGCTTTGCCATAGAAGACACCTCTTACATAATGATAATTTTTATTATTTCATCAATGGAACACAAAACTCCAATATAAGATTAAAATAAAAACCCCAACACATGAGCAAAACATTGAGATCCCAAAATAATAAGAATACATAAAAACCTAAAAGACTAACAGAGTGAATGAAGATCAGTGATTAGGGTTCGAATAGTGTAGTCATTAGGTGAAGGGCATATGGTTATAAAAACTATGTATGCATCTGGGCCCTCCAACCATTCTCTTTGTTCCATACCCTGACATGCCTACATCCCCCACTATGGAAACAAACATTATTTAGAAGGGATTATTTGAAGCTAGTGTTGGAATAAAATAGGGAATTTTTCAACTCTTGCAAACCAATGGTTTTGGGTCTAATCATACCTCTTACAAGGATGTTGCTCGCCCTAGGGTTCCTCCACCAATGGCTTCACCATCAATTTTTCCAAGCCTATACAACATGGAAAAATTGGAAGAGATGACATTAGTATAGATCTTTATTTCTAAGGTAAATGATTTAATTTCAATGTTTCAAAAATATCCAATTATTTTTAGGTTTAATGGGTTTTATCCATGGTTAGATGATTTGCACCATTGGGTTTACTCCCTGGAATACAAATTCTTTGGTCTATTTATGTTCTAAAGGTTTCTTCATTGTTTAATTTTTTCTCTTAAAGATTGTCATATAATTTTTGAGGAGGGGCCTTGGTTTTGGGGTAGAGTTGGACTCTTTATTACCCCTTGGTTTTTATATTTTAGTTCTACTACTATGGTGGTGTCCAAAATGTTGGTTTGGGTTTGGATCCTAAATTTTCCTCTTCCCTTTTGGCACCCTTCAATGTGTGAAGCTAATGGAAATGTGCTAGGAAGATTCATCAAGGTTGATTGTGAAAGGTCTGAATAAGGACTTTTCACCTTTGCTCGTATTTGTGTGGATATGGATCTTAGCAAAGGTTCCCCATATAAAATACAATTGAAACATGGCAATTTTAGTTGGATGTAAACCTTAGATTATGAAAACATTCCTTTTAGATGTTGCTTTTGCCATCAAACTAGCCATCTACAGGGAGCATGCCCCCAAACAAGTAAATTGAAAAAGAAAGACTAACCCATTAGATCTCAAAGTCAGCAGCCCTATGAAAATCCCCTTTTGAAAGAGGAAGAAGAGGAAGTCTTAATTAATATGAAGACATGAGGTCAAGGAAAAATATAAAGATTGACCAACAAAGAATTCTATAGCAAAGGCTATGAAAGAGTCCTCTATGGAATATAATGTTACAGATGTAGGAATCTAGAGATCGCATGAATCTAAAACTTATGAGCTAGATAAAGACCAAGCCATTGTTTAACCTCGGCAACTGGTGGTTACTATTATTCTTCCTTCATAGCTCCTCCTGAGCTTTAGACAAAGGTTAAAAAGAATAAGGACAAAAAAGGAAACTCTGATGTTGATGGTTATGAGCTTGCAGTTGAGGGTGGTTGGCCAAGGTATATCCATAAGGATTTGTCTTGTTTTTTTGTTTTTTTTACTTCCTCAACTCTACCCGACTAGTAAGGTAGTCTCGAGGGTTATTATTGAACTTGTATTTTCCATCAACATGGACTCAAAACCGTATATACCAATTGACTACTTTATTATTTAACCTTAATGTATTTTAATATTTGGTATAATAAAATTTCCCTGAAATGTTCTAATAATAAAAAAAGAATATATAAACCAAACCTATCCAAACACGAGAATCTTATTAAATTCAAATTTTTTTAATTAATATTATAATTGTTATTGTCTATAAAACTAATAAATAGAGAGATGATTTAGCCAAATTATTCAATTCTATGGAAAAATTATAATAAAAAATAATTAATGAGAGAATTTATATATATATTTTTTTAAAATCTATATAATTACAAAAATATCTCACCAAATTTAACCATAAAAAATAAATTATTTCTATTTTTTTTTCAAAGAAACTAACCGACATAGGTTACAAATTCGATTTATTAGTCCCAAAGGGAATAGTTATTGCCTTCATTTGATGTTAACTGCTTATTAATCTTCGTTCTGTTAGTGAATCAGCATACCTTGGTTTATGTATTGGAAATATGTAAACATTTTTTCCTAAGTCAATTGCGAAGAGACTAAGTCATAACATAGAATAATATTATTTTATGCAATCTGAGTGGCTGAAAACATTGCATGTTATTTTTGGCTATTGGCAGATTGAGGTAGCATTTAATTTTAGGCGTTACTTTAAGTCTATCACGGTCATTAATGACTAACACCCATAAAGACCATCCTTATCGTGGTAGGTTTCTATTGCTACAAATGGCAGTGCACTACTTTTCAGCATTCTAGATGGGAGTCATGCATGGCAGGCTAATAAAAATATGACAAGCCTAAAGGAGATAAGGTGATCACCATAACAGGGATTTCAAAGTCGGTCGCCATCCTTTACATGTTTCCTTTATAGTTAACCTTTATAGATATTCAAAAAAAATTGTTGAATCTATAATCGTGTCTTCATGTATTTTGAATATATCTATTTTGGGTGAGGCAGAAGGCATAGGGCATATCTGATTCACTTAGGACCATGAATTTGTTTTGAAAGAGGTAAACACTGGTGTTAGAAAAACTAAAGGCATAGGGATAGTCAAGCTCTTCATATCCCTTTCAATCTCATTGATCCAAGCACTCTTCAAACCCAAATATGGCCACTCGATGTTGTGTTTTCATGCCCTCTAAGCTGGATCTCCCTAGCAGTGGTGACAGCGAAAAATATATTTTTCAAGCTTTTCTATTTTGCAGTTCAAGGTAGGATGTGTGCATGGAAGGTATTTACTCATAATCTAGATCTTGTTTTTAAACTTTATTTTTTAAAGAAATTTTAGTAATTTCATTTGTCTTTTACAAAAAAAAAAAAAATCAATTTAAACTTTTAAACTAGAGATTATCATAACAGGGATGAAAATAGAGTGTTTTATTCTATATTCTTTCTTATAAATTTGATAAATATCCCCTTTTTATGGTGTTCTGATATCATCCATACCCTATTCTAGAGCTCTTACTATCTTATGCAGAGGAAACATGTTGGTTAACATAATATGTGTTTCTAATTTGTGCCATTTTCTGCTTTGAAAACCATTAAAAACATTTTATAAATATTTTATTGTTAGAGAATCCCATAGAAAGCTTTGAATTTGGGCCAAAAATGCTTGGTATTTTAGTGATAGATTTAACACTGAGATTCGTGTGAGGCCATGGCAATGTAGGTAAGAGTTGCCACTCCTAAGCTTCTTGTCCTCGATGAAAGTTCTAATCTCAAACAATAATTTTTTATTGTTTCTTGAGAACAATAATTTGGTTTCTTTAATTTTATTTATTATTTTTAATTGTAGGGAACAATCAATCACTTCTTTCAATTTTCAAGGCGGTTGAAAAAAAAATTCCCTGTATTGCACTGGCATATTCCAAAGGCAATGAACAAAGGTGTCCATGATCAGCTGGCCACCGTGGTCTTCACATTGAAATTATCTTTTGATCACTATCAAAGAAGTTTTTATTAATAAGGTTAGAAATAAAATTTTAGGTGATCCTGCCTAATTGATGAATTTTAGTGGATTCATGAATTTTGCACATTAAGCGCATATGCCCTTATTTAGTGTTGAGTGTAAAGTTAAAGTATCCATTGGATATTAATTTGTCATCATGTTATTTTGCAAAAACCACTTTGAAACCACAGTCAACTATATAATATGTTGGCTTTATCAATAATGTATCTAGATTGAACTGTGTTGTATATTTTAAATTTCTCCAAGGATTAGTTTTAATATAAGGGAATATTATGAGCTCTTTTCTATAATTTTGTAAAAAACCTTTGTATATTGAGAAATGATAGGCCAATTAGTCTAGGAGGCCTCAGACTCATATATTCATTTACAGGTATACTATAGTTAATGGCATATTCTAGAACAATTGCAAATTAGCAATGCTTATATCAAAATTATTAAGACAAGTCCGTTGGCTATCAATAATCACAAGAAGGCTATAATTGAAGTGTTCTTTAATTATTCATTTGTAATGCTAAAAATGCTATCTTATGCTCAATTTTGAGAGTTAATTATTTTGCACGCTAATAAAGATTGAATCTTGCTCTTTATTTTGTGTTTTCTCCAAGGCAGTTACATAGTTTGGGTTTATTTTTGTAATGCCCTGTAGGAATTTTTTCATTTTATGATAAGCTTAAACCTTGAGTAGAGAAATTGGAACAATGTGTCGGTTGTTGTGTTGTTCCAATATAGAAGATGAAAGTTTTGTCCCTATTGATAGCCATTATACAAGTACAGTCGTTGGCACCACAAATGGTAACTAAATGCTTTTCTTGGAATATGGCCCAACTCTGGGGAAATGTGTTCATCTGGCAATGTGATTTTCAATATAGTTTTTACAATTTATCTGAAAACTACAATTTATGTAAATTGTAGCTCTAGTTAGTATCAATATTAAAATAATTGTAAACTATCATGCTTATATATGAAGCTTTAAATTCAATAATTTGAAATTGTAAACACTCGTATTTAGTTCCTCTCCTTGCAGATAATCCAAGGGAGAAGAGTTGAACTACCCTATGAACAAAGTTCATTCAACATTGGGAATAAGTTTCAAGTCAAGGTTGATATTAGATCTAATCTTACATGTTAAACAATCTATAAACACCAGTTCACTAAGTTGCCTCTTCCCCCATCCAATTCTAGAGATTCAGATAGCCCATAAAAACCTTTTTCCTAAAGATTGGTCTAGGTCAGATCCTTATCATTGTAAACTAGCCATGAAAATACTTTTGGTTTTCCATATTATCACCCAATTTGGGCTTTGCTAATCCCTGGGGATAACAACATTTTTGTATCCATCTTTCAAAGTATATTCTCACAAGTGTAACATCATATATATATATATATATATATATATATATATATATATATATATATATGTTACACTTGTTGATTCTTAGCATAAGCCTAGGCATTATAAAATGAAATACAATACTGAAGTTATATAAGCAAGGTATGGACAATCTATTTCTAGTAGCGTTCTCATTAACCCTAGAGTTAATCGAGTGGTTTGGTGGTTGCCCACTAAATTTATTGAGACTATTGCTAATCAAATACTTAAGACAGCAATGGCAATTTATGCTCAGGGACACTTCAACTTACTGTTTCAGGGGAAAGGAGAAGTCACTTACAATACCCATAGGTTGGAGGATTTTGTCCCTCAAAAAACCTCTGCTGCATAGCTTTAGTAAAATTGAATGATTACCTTTTTTTTTAAGACAATAACAATGAAAAATACATCTTTTTTCATTGAAAAAAAACTAACAAATCTCATAAACTAGAACTGTCTATGTAATATATACTTTTATGTTTACTTGTCACGTATGCAGATTTTGTTATGAAAACCCGCAACAAACTGCCCCGTAGGGACTCGGCACTTTGTGCCGCTTATTTCCATACACTAACTCCGTTGAGCAGGATAATAAATACAAACTAGTTAAAAAAAAGTGAGCATAAATATGAAAACCCAACCAAAATATTTGGTAGAAAAATCTGATTTCCCGTACGCCGTAAAAGCATCTAATAAAATCTGATTTCCCGCACGCCATAAAAGGTATCTAATAAAATCTGATTTATGTTATAACGACAATAATTATGACGTAGACTTTGTGCCATGTAGGAATTGAGGCAACAGCGTCCGTCCATATGAAATTCATTATGACAGATTCATACAATTATTAGAAACTTTCCACTCTCTCATCTGCCTCACTTCCAATGGCCGCCATTCCAGTGCCTTTGCTTCTCCCTGCTTTGTGATTCTATTTTCATTCACATTCAGTCCAACAAGAAACTTATGAAGAGTTCAACACTCTAACTGTACTTGATTATGGGAAATTAGAAACAAGGCAACATCACTGGATGACGCCTCACTATTTTAACTTACGCCTTCGCTGCTTGGAAAATAATACTCGTACACCTTTGTCATTTTTCTGAAATCTCTTCCATTGCCCACCTGTTAAATCCTGTGTTTTAACTAAGATATGTTTTTTCCTGATTTTGTTAGTACAGATTGATGATGAAGGAGGCCCATAGGACTCTGAGGCACCATTTCAGAGGCCAGAGCAACGAAAAGCTGCAGCGTTTGCTTGCTGTTGGGAAGGATACCAAATTGCAACGAGATTGCCCTCAAAGAAATGAGGTGGGTTTAACTTATTTTCTCATGGTTCTTATTAGATGGGTTTAGAAATTCTTTGAGGTTATATTTATGTGGGGTGATGGGTCGATTGAAACTGAAGGCAGAAGGGAATTCGGTGGAGAATTGTTATGGAGATTTGCTTCTGCCCACATTTCTTACTGTATCCGTTGATGGTTGTGAAGCAGTGAGTGGGCTTTTGCAAGAATCTTTTCGGTTAAATTGAGGACTCTGATTTAGGCAACAGGTATAGAACGGTCTCTGAGGATGCCAATCAGAGAAAAACAGCCATGTAAAGTAATGAATTGGGGAAAGCAATGTAAATTAGCAATCGTTACTGTTTTTGTAGGTTCCATCATTGAGAGTTCTGTAACCATGATAGTTGAGCGCGCCGAGCCATCTTAGTCTCTACCGAATACAAATGCGATACTTTTTTTTTTTTTTAATTAATTTTTTTTCAAGCACTTAACGGAGCTGCCACAAACAGTGATTAGATTTATTATTATTTTTAAATAAATTAGTTTAATAATTACGTTACATTACACATACGACGTTTAAGTTTCCTTGCACTTATTTTGTTGACTTAAAAAAATAAAAATACGATCATACCGTTATCAAATTTAAGCTCTGTTTAGTGTTGATGAATAATTGTGATCAAGATGTCCTTTCAATATTATAAAATATTTTATTATGAAAATGAAACAAAGAGTTATGTTAACAACATTTAAGTAGGGAAATTTCATGTTAGGTCATTTTTGATTAAGTTAGATATCTTTAATCTTCATAAAGAATAAGATATTATAGAGACTTGATTTTTTCTTAAAAAGAGAACAAATTTTGACTATGAATCTCACAATATATTAGATATCTAAATAGAAAATACTTATCTGATTTAGTTTATTATTGCAAAGTTTATACATGCACTAATGTTATAGAATAAAATGTTATGACCCTATGCCACATTGAAGGTAGTACTCCAAATAACCCGGAAAAAATCTCATACCATAAAAGAGTCTAAGGTACTCATAGTAATAATACATATTTGAAAGTAGTACTTCAAATAATGATGTGTTTTTGTTAAAAATGGTTTTGATAATTTTGTCTATATTAATTTTATGTCTTTATTTGTAAATTTCATCTCTGATACCTCTAGAAATATCTCTTCACTATATATATATATATATATATATATATATATATATATATATATATATGCTTGAAAATGACATCTTGGTAGCAAGCAATCCATTTGTAACTTTTTAACTATTCATCGACTCGAATCAAAACTTTAATTTGATTGTTGTAAGATTGTATTTATATTTTTAGTTGTAAAGTATGATCAACTTTTTGAGAAAGTGTGTAATCATATTAATCGTATCATGATACAGAAAAAATAGGTCAATTTTTTGGACGCTATAACTTTTGACTCGTAACTCCGTTCGAACTCTTCCACACACCAAAACAATCATATCAAAAAAATTGATTCTATTTTAAGCTGCTCTATCTATTTAGAGTTTATTTCAATATTTTTTGAAGGTCAAATGTAATCATCTGAGGGTTCAAAATTAGCATTTAATGATTTTTTTGAGAATTTTTTATTTTTATAAATTGTATATTTTTTAAAATTGTATATTTTTAGAATTGGATAACAACTTCAGTTGAATTTTATCTCATAGAGTAATTTTAGTATTTAGGTTATTTAGATAAATTTTCAAATCCGCACGTGCTTGTATGTAAAACTTATTAGAAATAGCGACTACTAAAAATAGACGTTTTTATATTTTAGTTTTTTTCAAATTTTTGCATGTCAACTCTAAATTCTGAGTTGAATTTTATTTAAGCATGATTTGGTTTTTTAATTATTTCAAATCGTTTAATACGAATCAACTTTGAGTTATTGTTTTAGATTTTGACCTATTGGTAATTTTATTTATCTTGTTAATTTTCAAATTCAACAAATAAAATTACCAATAGGCCAAGATCTGAAACAATAACTCAGAGTTGATTCGTATTGAATGACTTGAAATAATTACAAACTCAAACCATGCTTAAATTAGCCTCAACTTGGAATTTAGTGTTGAAATGCAAAAATTCAAAAAAATCTAAAATATAAAAAAGAATGTCTATTTTTAGCAACGGCTATTTATAGTAAGTTTTACATGCAATCACGTGCGACTCTAATTTTTTTTTGAAATAACTTAAATACTAAAATAACATATGGGATGATATTCAATTGAAGTTGACCCCCAGTTCTAAAAATATACAATTTTTAAAAATAAAAAATACCTGAAAAAATTATTAAACGTTAATTTTAGACCTTCAGATGATCACGTTTGGCATCTGAAAAATATTGAAATCAACTCTAAGTGGATAGAATGATTTAAGTCAGAGTAAAAAAAATTGATACGATCGTTTTAGTGCATGGAAGAGCTCAAACAACTCAGCGCCTGCAAGTTGGATTGATTAAACTGCTACCATTTATTTTTATCAATCTTTTTCAACATTCATTCTATAATCTAAGTGTTATATTATTGTTGCAATCCTTCCTACTGCACCAAATTCTTGTTATAATTCCCTTGTCTTCTGCGTATTGTCTTCATATATAAAATTTGCACTATTTTTTCTTTCTTCTTCTTTGAACACTGTTGTTCTTAATTTACTTCTTCATCTTCACCATTTTATCCATGGAATTCATATAAATTTGAAACATTGAATACCGGATATATATCAAAATTCTATGTTAAACTCACCTCATATGTGTTATTATTGATTTTCTTCACAATTCTACATGGCCAATTTTATTGTACTTCAATTTATTGTATGTGCCTTTTGGAATCTATCTTTTCTCAAGCAAACCATTACCAACTCTCCTTCAAATACCTTGGATCTTCTTCTAATATCTATGGTTATTTTATATTTCTCATTACTTTCTTATAAATTTATTCTTACTCCTTGTAATTACTGCATATACTTTGCAAATGCATTTGCATCATCACTAATTCGATCTGCAATTGACAATTGTATCAAATCTAAAATACCTATAAGATTTATCTCATAAATAATATGAAAATGTGACTTTCCTGTTAATTTATTCACCGAACTATTATATGCAAACTCAGCGTATGATAAAGCCAAGTCCCATTGCTTTGGTTTCTTTTCCACTTGCATCTCAATAAATTTTTCAAGCTTCTATTCACAACTTCTATCTTTACTCTATACATCTATTTGTGGGTGATATGCACTACTGAATTGTAGCTTGATACCCATCTTCTTTTACAAAGTCCTCCAAAAATGACTTAAAAATTTCATGTTCGTATCTGTATTAATAGTTT
Source organism: Torreya grandis (assembly GCA_037957365.1). Taxonomy (NCBI): domain Eukaryota; kingdom Viridiplantae; phylum Streptophyta; class Pinopsida; order Cupressales; family Taxaceae; genus Torreya; species Torreya grandis. The sequence goes on along the minus strand of JARHVA010000943.1, from coordinate 2,597,536 downwards.
TTGGAACACCATATAATCTCACAATATCTATTAAAAATAACTCTGCCACTCTAGCGGCATCATTGGTTTTCTTACATGCAATGAAATAAACCATTTTTAAACATTTGTCTACAATAACAAAAAGTGAATCATTGCCTTTCTATGTATTTGATAATCCTAACACAAAATCCATATTCAAATCTGTCCATGACCTTCTTGAAACTAGGAATGGCATGCACAATATAATATTTTGTGCATGTCCTTTAACCCCCTGGCATATTCTGCACCTTGAAACATCTCTTGTCACATCTCTCTTCATCTTTGACCAAAAATACTTTTCCTCTATCAAAGTTATTTTTTTCGTCTTACCAAAATATCTAACCAAACCACCATAATGTAATTCTCTTATACCTGGGTCTGATATCAGAAATGACCCTGAAAACTAACAAGACAAATAAAATTACTAATAGGTCAAGATTTGAAATAATAACTCAGAGTTGATTCATATTAAATAACTTGAAATAATTATAAACCCAAACTATGGTTAAATAAGCCTCAACTCATAATTTAGAGTTGACATGCAACAATTTGAAAAAATCTAAAATCTAAAAAAAAATGTCTATTTTTAGCTGTCGTTATTTATAATAAGTTTTGCATGCAAGCACGTACGATTCTATTTTTTTTTTAAATAACCTAAATACTAAAATTAATCTATGAGATGAAATTCAACTGAAATTGACATCCGGTTCTAAAAATATACAATTTCTAAAAATAGAGAATTTTTGAAAAAATCATTAAATATTAATTTTGAACATTCAAATGATCACATTTGACCTCCAAAAAATATTGAAATCAACTCGAAGTAGGTAAAGTGACTTAAGACAAAATCGAATTTTTTGATACGATCATTTTGACACGTGGAAGATCTCGAACAAAGTTAAGAGTTAAAAGCTATGGCCTCTAGAAGGTTGTCCTATTTTTTCTACATCATTTTAGGTCAATGAATTTATAAATATAAGTCCTCACCAAAATGAAGTGTTTGGTAGAAGGTTTTTCTTACTTAACGTAGAAAACATTATTTATAAATTTTGATCATAGGTAAATGAATTTATAAATTTGTCCTCATCAAAACATTAATATGGAGTATTGGCAAAGTACTTGTAACTTATTAACTTATTGCAACCTTTCCTATTTTATTTATTTTCTCTTGATTAAGATAAAACGTTCCATTTATGGGTTTTGATTTCAAACCAATGAATTTGTGAACAATTACCTTAAGAGGATTATTTGATTCAAATGAAAACAATAATACTCTCGAAGTCAACGAGTAATAAGTAAAAGGAAACTTAATGTTGGATCTGTAATGTAATATAATTGTTAAACTAACTGTATATAAAAAAAATCTAATCACTGTAGGTGGCAGGGAAAAAGTATGGCATTTGAATTAGTTAGATGCTAAGATACTATGCACACGCAACCTCCTTGCAGCGATTTGGTTTCCTTCCAAACAACAAGCAAATGTTGCAGCTTTTATCTGCTCTGGCCTTGAAATGATGCCTCAAAGCCCTCTGGTCCATCATCAACCTGTACTACAAAATGAAGACAAAATACATCTTCGTTAAAAGTTTGAATCTAACAGGTGAGCAGTGGCAAAAATTTCAGTGAGACAACAAAGCAATTAGATAGTTCCATTACCCTGACAGCGAAGGGACAAGTTAAAATAGTGAGGCGTCATCTATAGTGATGTTGCCTTGTTTCTAAATTGCCATAAGCAAGTACAGGTTCAAAAGTTTATTATTTAATTGGATGTGAATGCAAAAAGGAGGACAGACTAGGTAGAAGCGAAGGTAGGGGAATGGCAGCGATTTTAAGGTGGGGACAAGCGAGATGGAAAGGCAGTTTATAATGAATGAATGAGTTGCCTCAATTGCCTCAATTCCTGACCTGGCACAAAGTCCATGTGATAATTATGCTATTGACGTTTTTGTAAAGAACAATGTCATATCATCAATGAATGATGGCATGGGGAAATCAGATTCTTCTACCAAATTTTTGGGTTTTCATATTTATGGTATATCGAAATAAATAGCTTTTCCTTGAGAATCAAGAAAATTAGAATTTGCAATTTACCTTTGTACGGGTTGTTTTCTATGGGAAAATAGCTATTTAATTTTTAAAAATAATTTATTTTTATGATTAAATTTGGTGAGATATTTTTTAAATATAAATTTGGTATTAAGAGAAGGGATTTAGTAGTTGGGTGTAGTTTAATAGTAGTAACGTGAGTTGTGAATAAAAGGATCTCTTGTAAGATAAAAATAGATTAATAGATATTAGTCTTGTCATAGTAATTTTAATAGAACCAATTTTCAATTACATATTTTTTTCCCATTCAATCAAACAAATTAAAATACATATTATAATAACAATTCTTAAATTATCTAAAATTTATCATATTAATATTATAATATTATATACATGTTATTTAAGAATATTTTTTAAATTTAATGAGGTAAATAGTTACAGTTTACAAACTATCAACATATATCACATGTATCTGCACCCTGTCAATGGTTTGCACAAACTTTTTTATGGATCTTATGATATGTTTAGAATTTTTGTATTCTTTCCTCCTAAAACAATAAATATGTGACATCGACTTGTGCACATCTAGGCCCTTGCAAAAATCACAAGAGAATCCCACAATGCTTGGGCATTGACGAAGGGGGCATTATATGGAGAGGCCTAGTTACCCAAGTGCATGGTTGCAATGTAATTGTTGTCAGAATTCAATCCCAATCCCAACCCCAATCCCAAGCACGCACGTAGATTGAAAGATAAATCACAAAAAGCTACAAGAGGTCGTTGTAGTTCTATCTATAGAGGAGTAAGTAGGTGCATTCATAATTAGATTCATTTCATGGTAGATTTCATTTAATATAGAATATTTTATATTTATTTAGATTTTATTTGGTAGGTTGTGAATGATATGGAGTACTATTGAAGAGTTTGATAATTAATTAGTGCTTAAAAATAATGTTAATATTATGCTTTTAGTATTTATCATCTACACAATCCTTAAACTTGAAAAATAACTATTGCTAATTAAATACAAATTTTAATAATAAATTAAATAATATAAATTTCATATTTTCAAGTTCAGATTACTAAAATAAAATTACATTGCAAATTTACAAATAAATTCAAGCACAAATAGTTCTTGATACAAATGCAGAGTAGGGACCAACCATTGCATGACCCTTGTTCTAGAAGCATCACATTGTACAATAATGTGTACATATAACATCCAATCACAATTCACCACATAAGATGTCTAACAATTAGACTCCCTTTTACAAAGTTATTGGTCACACCAATAAAATGACCAAAACATGACATGCCGATGTAGAAATCATTACAAAATCACCCCAATCAATTTATTTAAATTAAAACCCCTTGATATATATATATAAATAATTTGGACATAGCATAAAATAAAAGATGTGGGATCCCAAAATTAGGGATCCTAACTACTGATCCCCTTCCCTTAATTTCTTTTTATTAGATTTTATCTAGAGTATTGAATAACTAAGCCAAGTAATATTTCTATTTATTAGTTTTATGAAAAATAAAAATTATAATATTAAGTGAAAAAAATTGCATTCAATAATATTTTTTATCTTGTGCCTATTTAGTGAGTTTGTACACTAGGTTTTTTATGTGCATGTCTTGTACCCATTTAGTGAGTTTGTATATTAGGGTTTTTGTACCATGTTTTTAGGATATGTTATATTTGAACTTGCAAAAGATTTAAATATTATTTAAACTTGTCTTATATCTTCTATTCGATTTTTTATGTTTTACTTATGCTTTATTTTTTTAATGTTATTTTAATGCATATATTGTTTATCAGGTTTCCATGCATATATTTTTATTCTTGAATTATAATGCCTAAATTCTATATGGTAAGTCTAATTATCTAAAAATGACACTTGAGTGCTAAGAGTGCTACTTACGACTACCCATCCTTAGCTTACCCCTAGATCTATCTTAAGGCTTATTTAGACACTTATTCAACCTTCGTATAGGCTACATGCATACCTAAAAATCCCTAAAGCAATCCTATACCTTCATTTTAACATCCTAGCCCCTAATGCCTCAGGTTCTGACCCCTGGATACTAGCATCATAATTTGGATGGTAATGCCCCATGGAACTAGTCTCTTGGTTTGGGTTTTATTGTCATTTTCCCTCTTTTTATCTCCAATAGATATATTTTTAAATGAGCAACCACCTAAAGTTGGCCTATACCTCTTTTAAGACCTGCATAAACACTAGAATAATATATATACATGACTTTTAGCCTTTTATCTACTACATAGAAATTAGATGCAAACTACACAAATAAACTCAGAACAAGTTATGCACAATCAAGGTTATCAATCCCTAGTATGCCCTACTTCTGCATACAACCATTTATAACATTCTTAAGCTCAGATTACTCATATTTCCAATCTCAAGCACACTCAGAGCACTCAAGCTGACATTCATACTAGCTTCACTTACACTTGCACCCGCACTTAGGTGGGGATAACTACATTGGGATTGATCTCTCCGCAGAGTATTAGTATGTAGGCAATTCTCATCATAGTGGGGTGTTGAGGATGTCTAGCCTAACCCACTAACAACACACTTTGCTATTTGTGCCAACCAGATGACCTAACAACATGGAGGTTTAGGGTTTACATATAAAATTAATCAAAATAAGGCACCTACAGGGAATCAAAACTCATGTGCATAAGAACAGTCTTGATAGACTTAGATATAGGTGCACCTACAAGCTCAGAATAATTCTACATAGAGGACACTAGTTGCAAAATAAGTACACTAGTGCCATATGGTGTTGATTTCTAATTAAGACACACTATCTAGAAAAGGTTTTGATACCTAAATCTTGTCTATGATACTTAGATTAAATCTTGTCCTAGTTTTTAGCCTTTAGATCTTCCATCTCAGTCAATTTACATATAAGTACTCGCTTACATTATTTATTGTTGTTTTCAAAAAGATCAAACTAGGTCATTTTTGTTATAAATAAGTGGATATATTTATTACATATTTCTACCTTGATTTAATATATTCAGACCCTTTAACAACCTAGGGCTTAAACTCTATAAACTAATAAAGTTAAATCATTTGGTGAAATCTACTTACTTTAAATATTGCATAAACCCTAACCCTAAATTACCTTTAGGGTTTTCTGTTTTCAGCTTTCTAGGACCCATATTCAGATTTCAAATTCAAGAAGTGCACAAAGTTAGGGGACAACAAGTGCCTACCCATGGACATGATTTTCCTGAAATTTTAAACATTTAAACTTATGTAGATAATTTTGAGATATCTACACTCTAAATTTGAAGATGGTGTAAGAACATGAAATGTAGCATTTTGAGTCTAGTTTCCAAAACACTACATTTTTAAAAAAATGGTTAAGCATAACTAGGTCAAATATCTAAATTTTTAAGAGAAAATCTTATTTTTTTAAAGAAAATAGAGTATATAAATATCCATGTGGTGCACCATTTTTTGAGTAATGTTTAATAATCTTTGAAAATATTTGGGGAAAATTTAGATAATATCTTTTAGTTTGTGAACTATATATTTTTATATTTTTTTAATGAATACCTTTTTATGAATTTTGTAAGTAAATAGATCCTGAAATTAGACAAAAAAATGAATAGTCATCCATGTAACTCACCTAACTTTCTCAAAGAAAATGAAAATCATTTTTTTTAATGTGTGTAGAATTAAGCCTAGTTTATGATCATATAACTTATTTTTCACTTGGATCAATGAAATAAAAAATTACATGAACATGTATAGGTATGTATGTTTGCAATATGTAGTCGCATAAAAAAGGTATAGTTAGAAATCAACATAGTTTAAAACCTTAAATTAATCCAAAAATTATAAAAATCATATTTTGGAATAGGAGAGCGTGATCATCGCAATGGTATTAAGTTTTTGAATTTTTACGTTGAAATTCATATTGTATTTGGTGATCAAAGTTAAATTTTATTATTTTTTATCATAACTCTTAGATTCAATTGTAGATTGATAGGTCCAGCTTGGGAATCCAAGCCATTCCCCAGCGAAAAGGTGCAAGATTTGAATTCAAATTCAAATATCAAGATTGCATTAATAGATAACATGATCATGTGATTATAAAATAAATAACATGATCACGGTATGATTGTTTTACACATTGAAGTAGTGAACATGTATATAGAGCGAACCTTGGTTAACATGTAACGTGATCATGTTATCAATAACATGATCATATTATAATAATGGGATTGTGTTCTTGTTATTTTGCACATAAAAGCATTTGGAATTGCACATGAAGGCAACTTTGACCAGAAGCTTATATTTACTAGTCTAAATATGAAGTACTTTGTTATATTTATTTCCTTATAATATAAATTTATTTTAATAAATATAAGAAATTGGGGTCACTCTACATCTGATAGAGTTGGTCTCATAGTTGAACACCTTATGATGTGTGAAAAATAATTTTTCAAAATCCAATATGATCAGTACTTAGGCATTTTAAAGGTCTAGGTCTTAAACCTAGGGATTTTAGTACATAACTTTTACAATTGATATCCATTTTTGGTAAACATATAGTCATTTTTTAGGTTTTTGTGCCTCTCAAATTGATTCTTAGTATTTATAGGAGTCCTAAGTTGTCAAAATTTAATTTTAAAAACTAATAACTTTGAACTTGATCCAAAGTGGTGTGGTTGGGGTAGTGTAGGTCATATTGATGACCTAAACACATCAAATGATCACTGTGTTAATTGAACTTATTCATCATCCATCCCTCATCATTAATCACTTCCTACTCATCCCTCATTACCCCTAATCACTCTCTCATCATTATTCATTGTCCCTAATCACTCCCTCATTGACCCTCACTATCCTTAGTCATCTCTAATCACTCTCTAATCATCCATAATCACTCTTCCATTGACCCTCACTATCCCTCATCATCCCTAATCACTCCCTCCCCATCTTTCATTGTCCTTAATCACTCTTTCCTCATCCCTCATCATCCCTAATTGCTTCCTCATCCCTATTCACTCCCTCCTTATCCCTTCTCATCTATGATCACTCCCTCATTGACCTTCATTGTCTCTCATCATCTCTAATCACTTAGGATTATCATCTGTAATCACTCCTTCATTGAATATCACCATCCCTCATCCCTCATAATCCATAATCAATATTTCCTCATCTCTCATCATCGTTAATCACTCCCTCATTGACTGTCACCATCCCTCACCATCCCCCATCACTCCATCATTGATCCTCACCATCTCTGACATCCCTAATTGCTCCCTCATCATCTGATGTAAGTATATACTCTAAAAATATCTTTGATTCCAATCATATGTTGTTTAATCCATTATAATAGAAATTAACTCTTTTCTAGCACTTGTGTTGTCAATAACCATTTGTGATAGTCAATTTTATTACTAAATGAATTGGATGATCTTCCAAATTTATAGTCAAGTAACATAAGTACTAACACAAAATGGAGTTTGAATTTTTGTTCGTTGAATTATCTTTGTTTTGTATTTGAATAGATGAAACTTTATTTGGTTTCACCTTTGGTAGTTTGGTTTAAAAGATAAAAATTAAATAGAAATCTCTTGTATAATTTTCTAATTCCGAGAAGATTTGGATCAGATGCAAAGTTATTTAGTGTTTCCTAGTCTTGTATGACTTAAATCTTGGTTAGGTTCACACATGTATTCCTTGTGTGTTAAATGTATCCCAAATTATTTATCTCTTGCATGAAAAATTAACATTTATTCATGTTATCATAAAAATATGTTTCTGTAAAATGTGAAACACTAGTTCACCATGGTGTAGATGTTCATCCCATGTTTTCTAAAGATTAAGATGTCATCAAGGTAGATTAAAAAAAATACATGGGTAAAGGCCCTAAGGATGTTGTTCAACATCTCAATGAATGAATTCACTACATGTTTTATTTTATGTTGTCAATTTTTAAATAATCAAATGCTCACATTCTCATACCATTACAACTTCCAACCTCCACCCCCTCTAATACCATTGTAGAAACACCTCTCAGTTTATTTTTTACACCATAAATTTAGATATAAGAAAATATAATTTAATATTATAATTATTATTTTTCATAAAACTAATTAATAAACATGATTTGGCAAAATCATTCAATTCTATGAAAAATTATAATAAAAATTAATTAATGAAAAAATTATATTTCAAAAATAAAAAATATTTTTATATAATCACACTAATATCTCACTAAATATAATTATAAAAAATAGAGTATTTTTAGTTATTTTTCCAAATAAAATAACCGACGTAGGTTGCCAATTCTATTTATTTCAATATATTTGTGTTGAGTAAGATAATAAATATAAACTAGGTAAAAAAGAATGTGAGAATAAATATGAAAACCCAAACATTTGGTACAAAAAATTGATTTCCCCTACGCCGTAAAATCATCTAATAAAATGTGATTTTCCAAACACCGTAAAAAGTATCTAATAAAATCTTATTTATGTTATAATGACAATAATTATGACATAGACTCCATGCAAGTTCAAGAATTGAGGCAACACCATCCATCCATATAAAATTCATTATGACAGATTCATACATTTATCAAAAACTTTCCACTCTCTCACTTCTAATGGCTGCCATTCCATTGCCTTTGCTTCTCCCTACTCTATCATCCTATTTTCATTCACATCCAATCCAACAAAGAACTTGTGAAGATTGTAACACTCTAACTGTACTTGATTATGGAAATTTAAAAACAAGTCAACATCTCTGGATGATGCCTCACTATTTTAACTTATGCCTTCACTACTCAAGGTAATGGAAATAAATACTCAGACACCTTTTTCATTTTTTGGAGATCTCTTCCATTGCCCACTTGTTAAATCCTATGTTTTAACTAAGATATGTTTTTTCCTAATATTCTAATATAGTTTGATGATGGAGGAGGCCCAGAGGGCTCTGAGGCACCATTTTAGAGGCCAAAGTAGCAAAAATTTGAAATTTTTGTTTGTTGTTGGGAAGGAAACAAAATTGCTACGATATTCCCTAAATAGAAATGAGGTGGGTTTAATTTATTTTCTCATGATTCTTATTCAATGGGTTTATAAAAATTTTGGGGTTATATTTATGTGGGGTGATGGGTTGATTGAAACAAAAGGTAGAAGGGAATTCAATGGAGAGTTGTTATGGAGATTTGGTTCCACCCACATTTCTTGTTGTATCGGTTGATGATTGTGAAGCAGTGAGTGGGATTTTATAAGAATCTTTTCAGTTAAATTGAGGACTCTGATTTAGAATAAATTCTAAGAATGTCGATTAGATAAAAACAAACATGTAAAGTAATGAATTGAGAAAAAGTATTTTAAATTATCAATCATCACTATTTTTGTAGGATCCATCACAAATAATTTTATAATCATGAGCACACTGTATCTAATTGAGTACCAAATTAAATAAATTTTCACATGTAGATTAGGCATACAGATTCAAACACAAACTTGACTGTTGGTAAAAGGCATTAGAATTTAGGCATATGTATAAAATTAATTAGGAAAATCAATTCCAAGTAGGCAAAAATAAGGATAAGGAGTAGAACATTCAAGCCCAAGTGATGATCAAGACTCAAATGTAAACTAATCATAGTTAAAGTTATACTTAGAGAGAAAGTTTTGACATTAGTTCTAAGAAATAAAAGAGATGTGAGGCACATATAAAATATGCCACTTATAAAATCTAGGCACAAAAGATCTTCAAATCAAGCAAGGAATTAGTCCAAGTTAAACAACCCAAAAGTGAGAGGTAAACAACTAAGCCAAAATTAATCAAGACATTGGCATGAACTAATCAATGTTTGAACATAAACTTCACAAGAACAATTTCAAACTTGGTTTAGAAGACTTGGCTTCTCAATCGGATAACATTATAGAGTAAATTGGATGACATAATGGTACTAGGCATAGATCAAAAAGAAACATGTGGTTTCAAACTTGATTTGGACACAAGGCAAAAGGTCTTTGAAATAGTGTGAGCAGTGTAATGACGTTATCTCACATAAAATGTATGATAAATGGTTTGTTTCAAAACTCTAAGGCATAAATTTATAATGAAATGGGGAGTGTAATGATTCCCATTTATAATAAGTGACACACACATAAAGAGTTTATAAAATGACTAAGTCAAAGTGTGGCATCAAATAGATGGTATAAAACCTCTTTATGCTAAAAAGGGTGTATAAACATGACTTGATTTAGATGTAGTTTTGACGTGCTTTTGACAAATAAAAGTATTTTTTTACTAAAAAATAATGCAAGTTAAAGGAAAAAATATAAAAACACCTAAGTGTATCATCATATGCCTATAAAATGACAAGATGGCTTCATATTGTCAAAATTTGTCTATATACACCTTGAGAGGAAATAATTTGTTAATCCATAAATTTAGATGTGCATGAAAAGTAGGGTTTTTAGTACCCCTCTTCTCTCAAGGGTTCATATGATGACATATAATTTTAGGTTATTCACCTTGAATTGACAGTATTTTTGTGAAAAGTGGGTTTTATCTAAAAATTGTAAGTTTCATGTGTTTTACATGGTCCTAAGTGTGGTTAACACTAGAGATGAAATCACATAAATTGAAGTCATACCAATTAACTTACTATGTAAGGGTCTATTCATTTGCATATTGAATCCATCCATATACTTCTTAATGGAGTTCCTTTGTTAGCTAGACCTGACTCAAGTAAAAGGAAAAAATACAAAAACACCTAAGTGTATCATCATATACCTATAAACTGACAAGATGGCTTCATATTGTCAAATTTTGTCTATATACTCCTTTAGAGGAAATAATTTGTTAATCCATAAATTTAGATGTGCATGAAAAGTAGGGTTTTTAGTACCCCTCTTCTCTCAAGAGTTCATATGATGACATATAACTTTAGGTTATTCACCTTGAATTGACAGTATTTTTTTGACAAGTGGGTTTTATCAAACAATTATAAGTTTCATGTTTTTTACATGGTCCTAAGTGTGGTTAACACTAGAGATGAAATCACATAAATTGAATTCATACCGGTTAACTTACTATGTAAGAGTCTATTCCTTTGAATATTGAATCCATCCATATACTTCTTAATGGAGTTCCTTGGTTAGCTAGACCTGACTCAAGTTTTCGTTATGATTGGAGAGGCTAGTCACTTAGTCCCTAGCAATCCTAATATCTCATGCCCTGATTTATATACCTCACTATGGAGCGGGGTTGGTATGATTTTGGAAAATAAAATCCCAGGTCAATGCACTCTTAGATAAATTTTGTGGGAGAAGCAAGCTCTCATCCATAAGCTAAATACAAGAAAATAAAATGAAAAGACTTTAGACATCATTTATGGGTCACCCAAGCCACTCAGAGCTTGGAGAGAGAAAATGTGACATTATTTGCGACAATACCAAATAAATAAGGCAACAAACTAAGTGCTTTTGGTCACCTGAGTTCTATAAAGGGAATAGTGGGAGAGCATACATGCTATAGTATTTGATTTGCCACAAATAAAGAAACTAGTTATGAACTTGAAATTTAAATAATTAAAAAATATATATAAAGTGAAAAAGCTCTCAAGAGATTTAACTAAAATGTGTAATTCTTTTACTAACACTAAATTGAAGCGTGATTGAAATTTTGGCCCCTTGGCAATGTTTACACTCGTAAAAACTTCAAAAATTATAAGACAAGTGTGACTAAGTGGTTTTTAAGCACCAAAATAAAATGTGAAAATGGCCTTTTGGGATGCAATATTATTTCTCTTTGATTGAAAAAATTTGCAAAAAAACTTGTTAGAAGTTTTATTAGACCAAAAGAGGAAAGACAACCTACAAATTCAATGTTAAAAACAAACTAAACACACATAAACATAAAAAGTAATAGTTATTATTTCGATCATAACTTCTAAACTATATATTATTTCTTCACAAAATTATGGCAGTTTGTGTATGGTTCAAATGCACACTTTTATGCAAAATTTTAAATTAAAATAATATTAAAAAAAATTATGAGCTCTGTATCAACCATCTTTTCAAAAAAATAGAAAACAAAAGTGACAGTCACTGATTTGATGATAATTACTAAACTATAACTAGGATTTTTTTTTAAAAATTAGAGGATTTTAATGATAAATTTACATACATACAGATAATTTTTAAAAAAAAATAATGAATATATAAAAAGTTATGAATTTTTTATGTGCAATTTCTTAGCCAAAAAAACAAGAAAATAATTAGAATAAGATACTAAGAATAACACAATTTTATGGGGCGTGCGATCATTAAGAGTTTTCCCACCGAGAATGCCATTATATGACCAAGAAGTTTGACATAGAGGTGAAATTATTATTATGTTATTAAAGAAAAAAAAATCAAAACAAACACTCTAAAAACTAACATCTCTAGCCTTGACACTGAAGGAGTTAAAGAACTACACAATTAACTAACAAAATGAAAGTAAAACAATAGATCTTACCTTTCTTGAGAGCAAGTGTTGTGAGTTAGCCAAGGATTGATGTGCTCGGCTATGTTTAAAATAAATATTTTTCAATGAAGATCCATTTCTCCACTTCTCTTTGTCACCTTGGTAATGTTGAGTTTGGCTTTGGATGGCTTGGTTTGGCTGAACAATTTAGCAACATAACATTACACAAAAAAGCTTTATCTCTCTACAAATGAACATTATAGATTTTGATTTTTTTTTTTTTTAGGAATGGTCATGGAAATTGTATTTATAGGTCTTAGAATTAACTGTAATCTCATGGAGGTTAGGTTCATAACTAACCTTGGTTGAATCAGTCTAACCTTGGGTTGAGTTAGACTAACTCTAGGGTGGATCAAAGATAATCATGAGGGCCATGTGAGAGACATGGGTAAGATTGATTATGTCTCCCACACAATTTTTGATATTTTACAAGTGGATTAACAACTCATAGAGGATATTTTGGTTGAATTTATCAATTTTTAAAAATAGAAATCTGTTAATTTTCCATGATTCACTTGTCATGAGAGTTGAGTAATAAATTTAATTAGTGAATTTAGAAAATAAGAAATTCTAAATTCTATGGACTTTATATATTTGTGTGATGTTATGATGATGTCATAAAATCTGAATTTATGAATTTCTAAAGATATCAATTCACTAATTAGCCATGGACTTTTCAGCTATGCATTTAATTAGGTTTAATCAATTAAAGAATTTTGATTAGGTTAATTGCATTTTCTAAATTTATGTAAGGTTATCCCTCACCCTTGGTAAAAAATGTCAATTTTTTAGGTCACAATTTGACTAGGATGAATCTGAGAGAGGTTATTATTGTGTATAGGGTAATACATCATATAGTCATGTCTAAACATGATTCTGAGCAATTATATGATTACAAAATTTGGCATAGATAAGAGATTAGTATGGTGTTAGTCAAGAATTAAAATCAAAACAAATGCACTAAAAACTAACACCTCTAGCCTTGACACTTAAGGAGCTAAAGAACTACATAATCAACTAACAAAATGAAAGTAAAACAATAAATCTTACCTTCCATGAGAGCAAGTATTGTGAGTTGGCCATGGATTGATGTGGTTGGCTATGTTCTCAAAAAATATTTGTCAATGAAGCTCCATTGCTTCACTTTTCCTTGTCACCTTAGTAATGTTGAGTTTGGATTTATCTTGGCTTGGATTGGCTTAACAATTTAACATCATAACATTACACAAAAGAATATTTATCTCTCAACAAATGAACATTATAACTTTGGATTCAAATCTTATGTAGTAATGATCATGGAACCTATATTTATAGGTCTCATAACTAACTCTAACCTTAGGGAGGTTAGGTTTATAACTAACCTTGGTTGATTCAATCTAACCCTAGGTTGAGTAGGTTAATTGTGTGTTGGCTTAAAGATAATCATGAGGGCCATGTGAGAGATATGGGTCAAGAATGATTATGTCTCTCACCCAATTCTTGATATTTTACAAGTGGATTGACAACTCATAGAAGATATTTTGGTTGAATTTGTGAATTTCCAAAAATAAAAATTTATTAATTCTCCATGATCCACTTGGCCACTTGTCATGAGAGTTGAGTAATAAATTTAATTAGTGAATTTATAAAATAAAAAATTCCCAAAGCTATGGATTTTAATATTTGTGTGATGTCATCAAGTCTAAATTCATGAACTTTTAAAAATAGGAATTCACTAATTAGCCATGGACTTTTCGACTATGCATTTAATTAGGTCTAATAAATTAAGCAATTTTGATCAAGTTAATTGTATTTTCTAAATTTATGTAAGGTTATCCCTCACCCTTAGTCAAAAATGTTAATTTTCTAGGTTGTAATTTGAATAGGGATAAATCAGAGAGAGGTTATCGACGTGTGAATGAAATTGAGACATTTAGTGATTCCTAGGCTTAATTTGCACCATTTGGTAAAAATCAATATGAACTCTAGTTGGAAGCCAATTGTGGTCGGAATGGGGTGTCTACAGTTAATTACCCATAAAATCAACTAGGCTAAAACTTTATGAATATGATTGAATAATTTGGTATTATCTATTTAGGGTGGTATAATTTTGAAGGTGTATAGGGCATATTAGTGTTGATATTAAACTAGTTTACATATCTTAGATAAATCCATGTAAAATATACTGATAAATATCATTCTCAAGGTACCTATATCATATTGATTGTGACATGTGCCTCGAGAATGATATATATTACATATATTTCAATACATTAGCTGGCTAAATTGTGGCATATATATATATATATATATATATATATATATGTTTATATTATAACAAATTTAGATAATTATAATATATAAACATATATATTATATTATATAACAATATTAAACTATAATATATATTATAATTATCTAATATTATAATATAGAATTATATTATAATATAAAATATATAGTATATTACATTATAGATTAATATATTATTATATTAAATAATATTATAATATATTATGATAATAATTATAGTATAGTATAATGTATTCAAATACGTGTGTGCTTATTAGGCCATCTATCCCATTACCAACTCCATGGTCGTTCGGTTAGCTAGACGTGTCGTTTAGTTTCTATTTATGTAATTCTATTATGTCTGGAGTGATTGACATGTTTCCTTAAATTAAATAACCTAGAAAGTGTTCATTTTCTATGACCTTAACTAATTTTCCTCAATGCTTTGAAAAAATAAAATCTTGAGATTTATGGCTTCCACCTTCCACAACTATTTAGATAGATGTATTAGCGATATGCAAATAAATATTGATCAAAGTTTTTGTGAGAAATCTCTTTTTCAAATAATTTTACATTATTCATTTATTTGCATTTGTGATTTTCTTTTGATTGAGTCCTAAGAAAATTGAACTTAATGGAATTTTGAGGCTCACCAATATCCATTAAATCAACAATGTGCCTCAAATACTCAACATTGTTAAGGGCCACAACATTGACAAAAGTTTATGTGTACATTAAGACTACCTCCACATATTCATCCACAAACAAAACATGTTGCATAAAATTTGAAAGCTTGATTAAATTCTCCATTGCCTCCATTTTACCAAATTCTAATTTTCTCCAATCTACAATGGATCGTACAATGGGACCTTCCCTATAAAACCTAGGTTAGTAAATCCTAAAAACCTCAAATTAAACCAAAATTAGACTAATTTTAACCAAACTACCTCCCTCTTGGATCTCGATCTATAAACCCTAGTTTTTTTGCATATGCCCAAATCTTCAAAACTTATTTAAAACCCACCAAATTTAGCATAACTGATAAAAAAAGACCACACCACTCGAATCAAAGCTATATCCATTGCATTCATGGAATTAAAAAAATTAGTTGTTAATAAAAAGGCACCTACGCATCACAAAATTCATGAGGTCATTTACCATTAGGAAAAAATGAACAAAAAATGCTATTATATCAAATTTTGTGTGTGTGTGTGTGTGTGTGTGTGTGTGTGTGTGTGTGTGTGTGTGTGTGTGAGAGAGAGAGAGAGAGAGAGAGAGAGAGAGAGAGAGAGAGAGAGAGAGAGAGAGAGAGAGAGAGAGAGAGAGAGAGAGAGAGAGAGAGAGAGAGCGCTCTTATGAAAGGTGCAATTCCTCCATAAGTATGCTGATTCAAGTTGTGATTTAATATAAATCACAATGCGTAGTAGAAATCACAATGCGTAGTAGTTCATCAAACAACAAATATCGAAGGCATAATATAAATGGTAAAAAATGATAGTTGATCTTACGAGGGTGGAATGAGGTAACAACAAAAAACATAAAAATATTTTATTAAACACATTATTTATGATAACCTTCAATGACTTAACAACTCATACACATGCACTTCCTGGAATACATGTAGCTTTAGTAGGCCACATGTCCCTTTCATGGCACAACGATCATTGTTTTAGCTAGAGCATGTGGTGAAATTACCCAATGTTGGCAGGAAGTATTAACATTGTGTCAAGTTGAAGGAAGTTGTTAAATTCTAAACATGCTGATCATTTAAATTTTTTCCAAAGAATCTACTTTTGTCTGTCTGTCACATTTACCACTGGAATCAGTGCCTACCAGTATTTTTTTCAGTGTCATATGTGTTAAATTCAAATATTTGTTATGTCTTTTATTTTAAAATTTTATTCTAAAAATGGAAGCCTTGTATTTTAGTGGGGATCTTTGGTGATAATGTCCAATAAAGCTATTGATATGGTTAGATTTATAATTGGATCTTGTGTATCAAATGTTTGTCTATGATTTATTAAGATTTTTTGGCATACCCATTCAATATCCACCACAAACTGATTAATGGGAAGTGCAAAATATGATGTATTAGTTTATGCTTAAGACTAAATATGTTTAGGTTTAATGAGTGTTTAGATTAAAAAATCGAAGTCCTTTGCCATAGAAGACACCTTTGAAATAATAATAATAATAATAATAATTATTATTATTATTATTTCATCAATGAAACATAAAACTTTAATATAAAATTAAAAAAAAACCCTAATACATAAGCAAAATATCGATATCCCAATACAATAAACATACACAAAAACCTAAAACACTGACGGAGTGAATGGAGAGCAGCGATTATGGTTTGAATAGTACATGCATTAAGTGAATGGTTTCTGGTTGTAGAAATTGCATATGAAGTTGGGCCCTGCAGCCATTCTCTTTATTACCTGCCCTACCCTACCTACATCACCCACTATGGTAATGAATAGTGTTCAAAAGGGTTTTTTTGAAGTTAGTGTTGAAATAAAACATGGCGTTGCTCAACACTGGTAAACCAATGGTTTTGGGTCTGATCCTATCTCTTACAACTTGTATGTTGCTTGTTTTAAGGTTACTCCACCAACGGCTTCACCCTTAGTTTTTCCAAGCCCATAAATTATGGAGAAATCGGAAGATATGTTAGCAGTAGAGATCTCTCTTCTTGAGGTAAATGATTTAATTTTAGTATTTCAAGAATATGCAATTATTTGTAGGTTTAATGAGTTCTAGCTTCAGTGAATCAATTTGCACCATTGGGTTTATTCTACCTAAATCAGGAATTCTCTAATTTAGTTATGTTCTAAATATTTTTTCATAGTCCCAATTTTTCTCTCAAATATGTTAGAGAATTTTGTAGGAGGGGCCTTGGTTTTGGGGTAGAGATGGATTATTACCAACTGGTTTTTAGATTTTGATCCTACTACTATGGCAATGTCTAAAATGTTGGTTTGGGTTTGGTTCCCAAATCTTCCTCTTCCCTTTTGGCACCCTTCAGTGTGTGAAGCTATTGGAATTATGTTGGAAAGATTCATCAAAATGGATTGTGAGAGGTCTAAACAAGCACTTTTTCACCTTTACTCGTGTTTGTGTGGAGGTGGATCTTAAAAAATGAATCATGACATCAAAAAAGAAGAAATAATGAAAAATGAGATGCCATTACATAGAAAAATTCTACACCACAAACTTAAATATCCAAACTTAAATAGAGAATATTATTGAACACAAACTTTTTTAATTAATATTATAATTATTCCTCCTCATAAAATTAATAAATAAAAATGATTTGTTAAATTATTCAATTCTATAAAAAAATTATAATAAAAATTAGTTAATGAGAAAGTTTATATTTTTAAAAAAAAAAATATTTTTATATAATTACACAAATAACTCGCTAAATATAATCATAAAAAATAGAGTGTTTCTAATTATTTTTCCAAAGAATATACGTAGGATGCAAATGCTATTTATTTCAATATACCTCCCTTGAGCAGAATAATAAATCTCAACCAGGTAAAAAAGAATGTGAGCATAAATATGAAAACCCAAACATTCGGTATAAAAATCTGATTTCACGTACGCCGTAAAAGCATCTAATAAAATCTGATTTCCGGCAAGTTCAAAACAAATAATAAAATCTGATTTCCGGCAAGTAAAAAGGAAATAATAAAATCTGATTTCCGGCACGCCGTAAAAAGTATCTAATAAAATCTGATTTCTGTTATAACGACAATAATTACGACATAGACTTTGTGCCAGGTCAGGAATTCAGGCAACACCGTCCGTCCATATGAAATTCATGACGACAGCTTCATACATTTCTCATAAACTTTCCACTCTCTCATCTCTCTCATTTTCCATGGCCGCCATTCCACTGCCTTTGTTTCTCCCTGCTCTGTCATCTTATTTTCATTCACATCCAATCCAACAAGAAATTTATGAAGATTGCAACACTCTAACTGTACTTGATTATGGCAATTTAGAAACAAGACAACATCAGTGGATGACGCCTCACTATTTTAAATTACGCCTTCGCTGCTCAGGGTAATGGAAAGAAATACTCATACGCCTTTGTCATTTTTCTGAAATCTCTTCCATTGCCCACCTGTTAAATCCTGTGTTTTAACTAAGATATGTTTTTCCCTGATTTTTAGTACAGGTTGATGATGGAGGAGGCCCAGAGGGCTCTGAGGCACCATTTCAGAAGCCAGAGCAACGAAAAGCTGCAGAGTTTGCTTGCTGCTGGGAAGGAAACCAAATTGCCACGAGATTCCCTGCATAGAAATGAGGTGGGTTTAATTTATTTTCACATGATTCTTATTAGATGGGTTTAGAAATTTTTTGGGGTTAGATTTATGTGCGGTGATGGATCGATTTAAACAGAAGGCAGAAGGGAATTCGGTGGAGAGTTGTTATGGAGATTTGCTTCTGCCTACATTTCTTGCTGTATCGGTTGACGATTGTGAAGCAGTGAGTGGGCTTTTGCAAGAATCTTTTCGGTTAAATTGAGGGCTCTGATTTAGGCAACAGGTATAGAACGGACTCTGATGATGCTGATCAGAGAAAAACAGAGGTGTAAAGTAATGAATTGGGAAAAAGTATTGTAAATTAGCATTCGTCACTGTTTTTGTAGGATCCATCACAGACAGTTCTGTAATCACGATAGCTGAGCGCGCCGAGCCATTTTAGTATTTAACTGATACAAATGCTATAACCCCCTCCGCCCCCATTTTTTTTAACGCAGTTTTTTTTCAAGCACTTAAGCGGAGCTTGCACGAACCGCGATTAGGTTTTTTTTTTAAGTTTTTGGTTGTTTTTGTTTTCTCTTTTTCTTTTTCTCTCTTTCTTTTTATTTAATAAATTAGTTCAACAATTATGTTACATTACATTTGGGACATTTAAACTTCCTCGCACTTATTTTGCTGATTGCTGACTAGTAGGGTACTACTCTTTTTCGCTTGAACGAAATAATCTGTATAAAACTCCTTTCAAAGTAAATATTTAAAACAAAATTTCATAACTTAATTATTTTTTTAATATATATAAATAAGATAACGTGAATATGTTTAAATAGTTTTTAAAAATAAATAATTACATTTTATTTAAAAAAATAAATATGATTATAAGGTTATCAAATTTAAGTTCTATTTGGTGTCAGTGAATGATTGTTATCAAATATTTTTTTCATGTTATAGTTATAATTATATGTATATGTGTATGTATATGTACATAATCACACAATATTTTATCATGAAAATGAAACAAAGAGTTATATTGACAACCTATAAGGAGGGAAATTCTATGTTAGATCATTTTTCAAAAGAGAAAAAATTTATAATTCTATGTTGGAGACTTGGTTTCTTCTTAAACGAGAACAAATTTTATCATGGATTTCATAATATATTGGATATCTAAATACAAAATATTTTTCTGATTCTAATTTATTATAACAAAGTTTACGCGTGTTAATCTTATAAAATAAAGTGCTTTGATTCTATGAACATTGATAAGATAGTACTTATAATTGATTCAAAGAAAATCTCAAACTATAAGAGAGTTTAGGGTACTCATAATAATAATACATATTTAAAGGTAGTCCTTCAAATAATGATGTATTTTGTTAAGAATGGTTTTAATGGTTTTATATATGTTAATTTTATGCCTCTATTTGTAAATTTCATCTTTGATACCTTTAAAAATATATCTTTACAAAAATAACAATGCACTACCACCGCTCCCAAATTTTATTGTAAAATACCTCTTCATATATGTATGTGTGTATGAATGAAAAAGGCATCTTGGTTGCAAGCAATAACTTTTTAACTATTCATGGACTCAAATAAAAGCTTAAACTTGATTATTGTAGGGTCGTATTTATATTATTAATAATGAAATATAATCAATTATTTGAGAAAGTTTATAATCTCATTAATTATTTTAAGTTAATGAATTTGTAAATATAAATCCTCATCAAAATAGGGTGTTTGACAGAAGTTTTTTTTAATTTAGCATAAATATATCATTTGTAAATTTTGATTTTAAGTAAATAAACTTATAAATGTAAATCTTCACCAAAATATTAATATGGAGTACTTGACAAAGTACTTACAATTTATTAATTTATTATAACTTTTTAAAAATATATATATTTTTTATTTAACATATAACATATCATTTATAAATTTTGATTTCAATGCAATAAACTTATAAACATTTACATTAAAAAATTATTTAATTCAAGGGAAAACAACAATACTATGCAAGTCAACAACTAGTGATAAGTAAAATGAAACTTAAATGTTGGATCTGTAATGTAATATAGTTGTTAGACTAACTTTTAAAAAAAAATATCTATAAGAGAAACTATATAAAAAGTAAAAAGTTTGGCATTTGGATTAGTTAGATGTTAACATAGTGCGGTACTCTATCCTATTATGATTACAACTATTTGTGATGGATCTTACAAAACGGTGACGATTGCTAATTTACAATGTTTTTCCCCAGTTCATTACTTTACAGGGCTATTTTTCTCTGATTCTCATCACCTTGTCCCAGGGTCCATTCTTGTTGCCTCAATCAGTGTCCTCAATTCTAGGTAATAGATACTTGCAAAAGCCCACACACTGCGTCGCAATCATCAACGGATAGAGAAAGAAATGTGGGCAGGGGCTAACCTCCATAACAACTCTCTAAAGAATTCCATTCTGCCTTCTGTTCCAATCGACCTATCACCACATATAAATATAACTCCAATTTTTTTTAACACCCATTTGATAAGAATTATGAGAAAATAAATTTAAAAAGCCCACCTTAATTTTAATCACTCAAACTTGTTGCAATTTAGTTTCCTTCCCAACATCAAGCAAACGCTGCAGTTTTTCGCTGCTCTGGTCTTTGAAATGATGATGCCTTGAAGCCCTCTGGGCTTCTTTAATCATCAACCTGTACTACAAAATCAAACAAAATACATCTTCTTTAAAAGTTTGAATCTTACAATTAGGCAGTGGCAGAAATTTCAGTAAGATAATAAAGCAATCAGATAGTTCCATTTCCCTGAGCAGCGAAGGTGTAAGTTAAAATAGTGAGACGTCACCCAGTGATGTTGCTTTATTTTTAAATTGCCATAATCAGGTACAGTTAAGAGTGTTTCAGTCTTCAGAGGCTTCTTGTTGAATTGGATGTGAATGAAAAAAGGAAGGCAGAGCATGTAGAAGCCAAGGCAAGGGAATGGTAGCCATTGTAAGGTGCGGACATGCGAGATAGAAGGTCAGTTATAAATGAATGAAATGAGTTGCCTCCATTGCCTCAATTCCTGACCTGGCACAGAGTCGATGTGATAATTATGTGACTGACGTCTTTGTAAAGAACAATGTCATATCATCAATGAATGATGGAGTGACGGAATCAGATTTTTTTTTACCTGTTTTCATATTTATGGTATATTGAAATAAGTAGCTTTGGCTCGACAATCAAAAACAATAGAATTTTCAATTTACCTTTGTACGGGTTATTGTCTATGAGAAAATAGTTATTTAATTTTTAAAAATAATTTATTTTTATGGTTATATTTGGTGAGATATTTTTTTGATTATATAAAAATAATTTTAAATATTTTAAATATAATTTTTAGTATTATAAGAAGGGGTTTAGTAGTTGGATGGGGTTAAATAGTTGGAAAATAAGTTGTAGATGAAATGATTAATTGTAAAATAAAAAGAGACTAATAGTTATTTTAGAAGAATTATATTGTCTAACAATTTGTACATAAAACAATCAATCATAATTTGTCACATAAGATGTTTAACAATTGAACCTCTTTTCATAATTTTTGGTTACACCAATAAAATAATAAAAAAATGACACATCGATGTAGAAATTATAGTATGAATTTGGAACACGTACAAAATCATTTCAAAAAATTCCAATAAAATAATTAAAAAATGATATATCGACATAAAAATTATTGTATGAATTTAGAACACGTACAAAATCATCTAAAAGATTTATTTAAACTAAAACCCTTAAACTATTTAAATCCATTTTTTATATATTTAAAAGTAACATAAAATAATAGATTTAGAATCCTGAAATTAAAAGTTCGAACTACTAATCCCCTTAATTTCTTTTTATTAAATTTTCTGTAAGATATTGAATAATTAAACCAGGTCATCTTTCTATTTATTAGTTTCATGAACAATGAAAATTATAAGAGTAAGTAGTTTACATTCAATACAGTTGTCTTGTACCTGTTTAGTGAGTTTGTACACTAGGTTTTTCGTGCTATATTTTTAGGATCTGCTATATTTGAACTTCTAATACATTTAGTTACTATTTAAATTTGTCTTGTATCGGAGTTTTTGTGTTTTGATTATGCATTGTTGTTTTAATGCCTATATTGTTTATTAGGTTTCCATGCATATATTTTATATTTGAATTTTAATGCCCAAATTCTATACGGTAAGTTTAATATATATTTTGTACCCCTGACTTTGATGTGTTTATTGATATGATATTTTTTACCAATGCAAAGTGATAGGGCTATTGCCCACAAGGACCATGGATTTTGATGTGCCAAAATATCTTGCAATGGAAAAGGAGGAGGAGAACAATGTTTGTCATACTCCCTTTAAGGAATCTTATAAGGAAGACCTTCTAAGGAATCATATAAGAAAGATCTTGTAGCGAGCTATTTTTTATCGAGTAGAATCTTTTATTTTGAGATTCAATTCTTGTTTTACATAGTTTCCTTTAAAATTAGAATTTAATTTTTAATTAAAATTTGGGAGTCTTTATTTTAGAGTTTTCTATATAAAGGTTTTAAAAAGAACAAATTTTCATCAATGTTTAGCGCTCTCCTTCGGCTCATGATCATAAGAGAAAGAGACTTAAAAGGAGTAGCAAGCATAAGACAACCAAGTGGTAGGGGAGGATATTTATAATCCTTGCTTACGCTATGAACTTTTTCAATGTGCAAAAAATCTGTCAGTCAATTTTTATGCCATGTGATTATTTTCTTAAGAAAATTTCTGCTAGTAATTTAATTGGCACATGATATTTATCATGACTATAATGATTTTTTTTATATATACATATAATTTTAGATTTTTTACAAAAATAATATCATGGAGAAATGTGAACATAAAAGTAATATAATATGCATTACAAATATAGAGAAATTGTTGTTTTGAGTTGGAAGTAAGAAAAATATACAAACCTGTACATGTTACATCTTCAATTTTTTAAAATCAAATAGAATATTTTATTTTGAGATTCAATTCTTGTTTCAATTTATTCACTTCAAATTGAAGTTTCAATCTTAACTAAGATTTGGGAGTTTTTATTAGAGTGTCCCACATAGAGGTCTTAAAAAGAGACAAAATTCCATTATTGTCGAGTGCTCTCTTTGTAATTATAGTTTTAATAGAAAGATCTTTAAAAGGAATAGCTGACATAAAACAACCAAGTGGTAGGTGAGGATATTTCTAGTCTTTGCTAAGGCTATGAACCTTTTCAATGTGAAAATAAAAGAAATTTCTCAATTAATATTTATGTCATGTGATTATTATCTTAAGAAAAAATTGAGTAGTGATTTAATTCACTTTTGATAAACATGATGATTATAATGAAAATTTTCTTGTGTGCACATTATTTTATAATTATTGTGGAAATAATACTATAGCAAATGCGAACATTAAAATAATGTAACATCTATAGTAAATAGAAAGAGAAATTATTGTTTGAGTTGGAAGTAAGAAGTTTTTTTTTGAGTTGAAACATTTAAAATAGAAAGTGAGATGTTAACTTCCTTCCAAATTAGTGCCATAAGTTGCTTAGTTTTTTGGTGCCTCATTTATCTCAAAATTGAGTTGATCAAGAGAATCAAAGTTGCCTAAATTAATATAATTTTTATAGGCTTTTCTTTTTCTAGAGTTTGAAGATAATTTCTTGAGATTTTGAGTGATTTTGGGAAAGGAGGGTTGCTAAAGAGTATTTTAAGTGTAAAAGTGACCAAGGTATTTTGGACCAATGAAAGAATAAAAATGAATGTTAGATTATTGCATTAGTTTTGAAGAATATTCATCAAAATTGGGTTGTGGAAAGAAATTGAATTTTGAAAGACCTACTAATAATTCCTTTGCTATTCTTAGGACTTCTTAATTGAGGTCAAATGTAACAACTCAGAGTATTGCACATTAAAAGCATATGTATGAATCTATAGAATTGACATAAATGAGTAGGCTTGCGTAAATGGTTTTTATTTTTATTTTTAGTAAGCATTTTTTTGTGAAATAATCAAATACAAACTAAGAATGCTTCAAAACAAGTTTTATGATTCTTTGATGCTAGTATGGTAGACATGTTTTTTTATATCGATTTGTTTGTTTCTTTCAAGGACTTTCTAATTGAGGTCAAAGTTATCAACTCGGATCATTATGCAATATAAGCATAGATATGTACATATGACTTGTTATTTTACTTACATTCTTAAGATAGATATGCATATTGCTTATTTTTTCACTTAACATAGACTGATAGACCTATGTAAATGGTTTTGGTTTTGTTTTGTTTTGGTAAGAAATAATTTTGATAAATATTCAAATATTAATTAAGAATGATTCAAAATAGGTTTTTTAATTTCTCCATTTTAGTATCTTAAACATGATTAGATTTTAGAGATTCTAGATACAATGTTAAGTTCTAAACTTGTCAAAAATAATGTTTTTCTTGCTTGTCGGTTTCAATTAGTTATTTAAAGTACTTGGATGATTTTTGTGAACATAAATTTAGAGATAAATAAGTAAATAAAATATGATTTTCTATATTTCATACCTTAGATTTCTTAGACACTCGATTCAATGTTCAATGTTTTTTTTAATTATGATTTTAATTTCATGTTATATTGAGTGTATACAATTAATCCTATAATATATAACATTTTTATATTATTTTCCCATTTTAATGATATTTAATTTGCTAGATTCCAAGGCTTTCTGGTAAAACCCATAACTATCTACTTAGCCCAGTGTGCATTGTAAGCATAAATTCATCCATATAGTTATTCTTTCATTTGCATTCTTAACATAGAAAATGTAGTCTAGAAATAAAACTCATAACCAAAAATTCCCTTACCTATCATCTATTCCTACAACTATATAGATTATATACCAATAAAAAAACCATATCAAGACATTAATGATGTACTGTAAAAACACTATTTTTGATCTATGCGTAGTCACGTAGACCCACACTTTAACATTGAGTACCTTGGTCACTTAGAAAAACTCCATGAAACCCCTTGCATTATGTTCCCTCGTGCATCACTAAGGATCATGATAGATAATCTATACACTCCATACACTTTAAAATAACCCCTTGTATCATGTTGCCTCTTGTGTAATGTAAGGATCTATGCTACACATCTTCAAAGAAAAACTAAAAGGTTCAAACACTTACACACAGACCCTTGCATCACATGCCTCTTAAATAGTACAAGGATATATATATTTCACAACACATAAGTCAACCTTGCCAAACTTATTTAAATTCACAAGTCTGCCTAGCTCCATAATCACACCATCTATCATGTGTACCATGCATGGCAAAAGGAACCATGGTGCATACTTATAAAGTTAACTACATAACACTTTGAATCTTTTGCATAACTCATTGCATCATGTGACCTCATAAAATACAAAGGTACATTTCATTTTACTCATAAATTAATCCCTTTGCACCATCCATAGATCTTCACGTAAGTCCAAACCTCTGCACAACATCAAACCAACACACAACACTCATGGCATTCCCAAGACTATTACATTATAAAACACTTGTCAAAAACCTATATATTTGGAGTTTGAGAGACATAACCATTGGAATGTGAAGATTCACACATGGGAGCTCAAAGGATTCAACTTCCACAACATTTATTGAGCCTCCACAACATGTAATCCCTATATCAATATCTATAACATTAAATATAGTAAATAGTATAAGTATAGATAGTCTTACATCTTTCTCAAGAGTAATCTATGTATAGAATAATATATTTTTTTCCAGTTCTATTACTTTCTCTATTATCCATCTTATTTTATATTGATTCTGCATATGCATATAACCCATCTAGATCTTCATCTAGTGTGTTTTCCCTTAGACCTCTAGCGATCCTGGGATCACTGATATTAGAGCTATTGTTCATATTGTATGACCCATTGAATGAGGTTAGATTGTCTAAATCTCAATTTCAAACCTTAAGATCTCTCAGACTACTTATGATTTTGTATAAAAAAAGTTTAGATGGTGAGAGATAACACAATAGAAGATGATGTCCACACTTGTATTAAAAATAGTTTACTAAAAAAGTGGTTTATTAAAAATAGAAAATTACTAAAAATAAAAAGTTAATAAAAATAACATGTTTTTAAAATTGATAAAAATAGAAAGTTTTGAAACTACTAAATATAGTAAGTTTCAAAAACTAATAAAATAGTACTAAAACTTTTTAAAATTGCTAAAAATAACAAGTTTAATTAACTCTAGGTTTTTTTAATTATTTTAATCAAAGCTAAAAAAATAAGTTCAAATACCTCTATGATTAGATTTTATTTTAATGGGATTTAATTTATGCATGAAAACTCTCTTTGATTTGTGCATTATTATAAGACTCAATGTATTATTTGAGAATAATAATGTAAACAATGAATAATTAAAATTATCTTTTACTACTCAATATTGTTTCTATATATTTTATCTATGTTTTGAAATTGTTGTACATTCTTGGCACCATCATTTAGTATCAGATAAAATTTAGCTATGGGAAGAAATAATTAAAGGTAAGATTGTGTGTGATTTGTTTTGTGTTTACAATTTTTTTGTTGAGAAATTATGTTTATGAAGAGCAAGTTTTTGAAAAGAAATATGGAAACAAGAGGAGGCTATGATTAGATGGAAATTAATCTAAAATATTTGTAGATGATATTGGAATATATTACATGAATTATTTTAGGACATATACAAAGGAAAAAATGAGATGAAGTGATGAAGAAAGAGAGATGGAGAAGCAAATTATAAATAAACAAAATAAAAATATTATGGAGTCATCAGAGACTTGAAGGGATAGTTGTGAGAATACAATTTTTTCAATAGAAAGAGGAGAAATATGACATGGATCACACCATGTGTTGTTTTAGTGAAGATGAACAATTTTTTTTGGGGCAATAAGACCTTATAAGAGATAAAATAATATATTGTGGAAGGAAATATTTTTGGTTTTATTAATACATAATAAATAATTTTGTTAACAATGGATTTCATGCATGGAGATGGTGCAGTTGAAGATGTTCAATATGTTGCACAAATTGATCTCATAGAGAATGAAGATAAAAGTGAATACAAAAAGGAAGAAGACAAATATGAAAACAATAAATTATAAATGGTTGAAAAGAATAATCCATCGAAGGTTGATGAGAATGTGGAAGATATACATCTAAATGGTTAAATGCATGAACAAAATATTGAAGATGAAGTTGATTTTCAAGTTTTTGCCAAATTTCATCCTATGAAGCATGAGAATGAAGATGAATTTGAAGACTAAGAGATGGAATAAGATAAACATAAAACCATTTTAGATATTACTATTAAAATATTTGAAGTGATTGAGCTTAACATTGATTTCAACCTTTGTGATTTAGTTGATTAAAGTGGAGATGTAAGAAAGGAAAAAACTATTCTTAATACTAGTATACATGAGATTGTACAAGAAGATGCATGGTTTAATAAATCAAGGAGAAGGAAGAAGGAAAATAAGACCAATTTTGAACCAAGAGGTTTACAAAATTTCAACTAGAGGAGAATGATGTGTTACAAAAAAGTAGGATACTAAAAATAGAAAGCTACTAAAAAATTATTACTAAAAAGATCAGGTTATTTAAAATAGTAAGTTTTGAAAACTGCTAAAAGTATAAATTTTAGAAAACTCCTAAAAAATAGTAAGTTTGAAAAACTGTTAAAAATAGTAAGCTTCACAAATTCCTAAAATAACAAGTTTAGTTAACTCTAGGATTAAATTTTTTTGATAAAAGATATAAAAGTAAGCTTAGTTGACTCTAAGATTAAATTTTATTTTAATATAATTTTAGTTGTGCATGACAACTCTATTTTTAAGTTGTGCATTATTAAAATACTCTATGCATTGTTTGACAAGAATAATAAACAATAAAGAACTAGAATTCTCTTTTGTTGTTAAATATTATTATTTTTTATTTTAATTTATGTGTCATGTAATTTTCAAACACTTGGCCCCATCATTGTTCTATGAATGGACTTTTTGATGAAGAGAAGATCGATATTGCACTTCTGAATTTGTCTTCACCTATCAAGAAGTGTTGGCAAGCATGCACATTATGGGAGAAATACCAAACATAAGAATGTTAAAAATGTGTTGTATACTTTTCAAGATTTACACTCTACATATACATTCATAATGGAGGGACCAACTTACCTAAAGTTTTTGGGACCTTATGGATGGTTTTATCCCATGTTTTATATATCCCATGGTTTTGGTACCCATGGCATTGCAATATAACTTTTATGTTTTCCTATTGATGTGTTTACAAATACTTGAACGTACAGTATGGTAAAGTAAAATTGGGACATATATTATTATGATGTGGAGGAAAAAAATACTATCCATGAGTCACTATTCACTGATGAGGTGGTAATCTCTATTCATGTTGATGAGGTGTCCACAACCCTATTCATGATGGATATGTGGCATGGAGTGCCACATTCCTCTAAAACACATGTGGGTACTTGTTTTTATCATCTAATATACATGTGGGTCAAAATTCCAAGTGGATAACACCTTTTAATTTGCACATGCAAGTATATGACATAATTTACTTTGCACATGCAAGGAGGGACCCTTTCTAAAGTCATGCACATAGGGGATACCAAGAACACTATTATAGATGCTTGCACATGATTGAGGATCCTAGTAAAAGGTGGATCACATGGAGACATCATTTCTTATTGATTACTATTCATCCCATGTGAAAGGGTCATGCCATTTTTGGCCTCCTTTGTAAATTCTTTCTATTATTCATTCTTTCAAATTTTATAAATGGATACTCCTTTGCTTGGTAGAGTAGGATAGTAGTAGAAATGAAATCTTTGTGTGAAATCTTGGAAAGCCTCTTTGGCATGTTGAGACCAAGTTATGTATGTGTTTGTGTGTAAGGTTTTGGAATAAGCTTGTAGATCCTTGGCATGGTTTGTAGCCAAAATTTGTGTGGAGAGTGAAGCTTTTTGAATCTTATGTAATGTGGGGATAAATTAGTGAGAGTATGTGTGAGTTTTTTGAAGAAAGCTTTGCGATTTTAAGCTCCATAGACTATTGAATACATCAACTAGTATCAAAGCTATTTTTTTCCATCAAGTGGCATCAGAGCAAGTTCAATCCCTATGGAGGGATTGTTTTGTAGGTATGAAAGAAACCTTTCAAGTGTAGAGAGATCATGAAGAATGACAAGTTTTGAATATATGACACCCAATAATGGAGGAGAACCATGAAATTAAGACTTAGAGAAGAAGTTGAAGTAAATCCAAACACACTTGGATATGATAATAGAGTATATAAAAGTGGAGGAGAGTCAATGGAATGGTCAGTTAATGAGGAAGAGGGTGAAGTGGCCTATGAAGTTATTAATTGAAATAAGATATAGGCAAAAGATGGTAACTACCTTAAGGACAGAAGATGAGTTGTTGAGAAAATAACAAGAAGAGATCATATGTGATCTAGAAGATGGAGAGATGATAGAGGAATATTGTAGCCATATAGAGTTTCAAGAGAATGAAGAAAATTGCAACCCTGTAGAGTTTCATAAAAGAGAATATTATAGCCATGAAGAGTTGCAAGTGAGTAAATAAGGAAACCATATAGAGTTACATGTTTCCATGGTGGAAGCATTAAATGAAGATGTTTTGCAATCAAGTGCACAAATGAAGAGTTTGGTGGAGAATGTTTCTGTGAAGGAAACAATAAAAGTAGGGATGTGCAATAAAGTGCACATAAGGATAACGAGGAGGATGATTTTGCATCCATGAGAGAGGAGCTACAAATGATGATTTATGATGTTGTGGTGGATCTAACATCTAGTTGGATAATGTGTTAATAAATTTAAGAGGGATTTTGGTGGAGCTAGATAGTTTGTGGTGGGACTAATCCCACAAGGAGAGAGATGGGGAGAATAGGTGTGAATATGAGAGGAGGAAAACTAGCAAGTAGAAGCTAGAAGTGGAGGAGGAATAAAGATAACCTCCTAAATTACTTGGTGTGTTAGAAGGGGATGTTGTGGTCATCAAATTCTGTGACCAAAAGAGTGGTTCTACCACTTACCCCATCTATGTGATCAGGATATCACATTATAAAACCTTGGGTGTTTGATGCAAGTACATCTAAGTGTTCATGAAATCTTGCATCAACAAAAAAAAGAATGATGTGCATATTTGTTTTCAAAATAAATGACATGAGTACATTCAGGACAAATTTAAGGAGTTGATTTATTTTCAACTAGAGGATAATGATGTGGAGGAAAAAAATACTATTCATGTTGACACTATTCATGAGTTACTATTCATTAATGAGGTGTTGGATACTATTCATCTGGATGAGGTGTTTACAACCCTATTCATGATGGATAGGTGACATGGGTTGTAGCATTAAACTAAAACATGTGGGTACTTTTTTTGGCATCTTGTATCCATGTGGGTTGAAATTCCAAGTGGGGAATACCTTTTGCTTTGCGCATGCAAGTGTAGAACAACATTTGATTTGCACATGCAAGGAGGGACCCTTTTTAAATTCACGCACATGGGGGACACCAAGAACAATATTTAAAATGATTTCACATACTTGTGGATCTTGGTCAAAGGTGAATCACATGGAGACATTATTTCCTATTGATTACTATTTATCCCATGTGAAAAGGTGGCTCCATTTTGGCCTACTTTATAATTTCTCTCTATCATTCATTCTTGTAAATTATGTAAATGGATACTCCTTTTCTTGATAGAGTAGGCTAGTGGTAGAGGATAAAGCTTTGTGTGAAATCTTTGAAAGTCTCATTGGCATGGTTTATAGCCAAGTTTTATGTGGAGAGTGAAGTTTGTTGAAGCTTATGTAATCTGAGGAGAAATTAATGAGAGTATGTGTGATTTTGTTGAAGAGATATTTGTGATTTTAATATCCATGGATTATTGAATCCATCAAGTGGTGTCAAAGCTAATTTTTTTCCCTCCATATTGTATTACAAATAGTTGATTTAAAACAATAAGAAGATGCAATTTTTTTCCAAAGGGGTTTTTCCAAGGGAAAATATTATGTATCATGTGTATGTAATTTATATTTATGTTATATCTTTAATTCATTTATTATTTATTATATTGTATTAAATTACCCATTCATTTTCCTCTTTGTTTGGTATTACAGCTAGGTTTTAGCTTTGTGTGAAGAGTTAAGGTTTATTTGACGCATTATAAACTATTTCTTGAGTGGTATATTTGTGCTTGAGAATATTTTATGAATTAAAATGATGGAAATAATAAAGATATAAATCAATAAATTAAATGGCCAACATTTTGAGTTTTAGAAGCTCAAGCAAAAAGATCTTATTATGGACAAAGATCAATAATTTATTATATCAAGAGTACAACCTATGGGTATTAAAGTAGAAGAATGATAAATATCGAGAAAAAGATGAATATTTTAATCAAATTATATCTATTAGATTCATTTTTTATTTTTGTATCGATAGATATAAATGATGAGGATAATTATAAAAGTTGGGGGCTTTGTATTAGACAAGTCTCTAGTGAAAAACTATTTCTCTGAAATAAACTATATTCATTGAGAAAAAATGATGATGACTCTATTTTAGAACATATGAATGCCTTAAATACTATGTTAATTTAGTTAAAATCCATCTAAATTAAAATGTATGAAGTAGAAAAGTGAATTACTCTACTTTGTTCTTTGCCTAACTCAATCTAGTTATGGTAATTTATAGCACTACATCAAAATTCAAGGTTGAGGATATAGTAGTGGATTTATTAACATAAGAAATGAGGTAGAAATCCATTAAGGATTATCAAACTACTAATTCCTTATTTTTGAGAGGTCATTCCCAAAAAATAAATAGAAAGAATCCAAGGCACATGAAATCAAATTCTAGAGGTAAATCTAAGACTCAAGGGAAAAATCATAGGAAATGTTATAACTATGGTAAAAGTAGGCATTTTAAAAAGGATTTCAGAGATAAAACCAATAAAAAGGGTAAGTCATCTAATGGTTATAATTATTAAAAATTGAATACCTCTAGTGAATACTTGGGGTGGTCTATTTTTGGTATCTTTAAGTACACATGCATGTGATGGTGCATGGTTAATTGAATCAAGTGCCTCATTTCATATGACTCCCCATAGGGAGTGGTTTCATGAGTATGAAAATGTAAACATAGTTGATGAATTATCATGATAAAATATGACATATAAGATCATAATTCAAAGAAGAGTCAAGTTGATATTAAAATACATAAGGGTTAAAACCTTCCTTGGTGTTTTGCACATTACAAGTTTGGATAAAAATATAATTTTTAAAAGCATGATGGATGATGTGGGTGTGCAAGTGATATTTAATAAGGATAACCATAAGATGGTTTATGTATCCATGGTATTGGCAAGGAGAGTCTAAACTAGAGTGTTGTTTAATCTTAAGTTAGGCACTATAAGTGATGTGTGTAATAACTTTGTTGTTATTAAAGTTAAAAATGAATCAAAGCAGATCTTACATTTCCTGTAGAAAATAACATGCTTTGGAATTAGAGTATTGATAATATTGGAGAGAAAGGCCTTCCAAAATTAAAACCAAAGGTATGGCTCAAGGAATTTCTAATTATACTTTATATTTTTATTTTTAGAACATTGTATAAATAGGAACTAGAATCAAGTAAAGTATCCCAATTGTGCCACTAGATTAGATTGAATTCTCTAGTTAATACATAAAAATATATTTTTAGCTATAAAATTTTCATCACTACTAAATTAATTTTATTATTTGTCTTTTATAGATGACTACTCCATAAAAAATAGGGTTTATTATATGAAAAATAAATCTAAGGTTTTCAATAAGTTTAAGGAGTTTAAGGCTTTTGTTAAAAACTAGATGGAAAATAAGATTAAGGTCTTGAGAAGTGATAATGGTGGATAAGATTTCTCAAATATATTGTATAAGTTATGGAAGGGGTGTGGAATGAAAAGGCAAATTATAAATCCATATACAGAGTAAATCATATAAATGAGTACCATAAGGTGGCCAACTCAAGGAGCCTTAAAAAATTAAAAAGGGGTTTAGAATGAAGCCCATTCATTATTAAGATCTTAGCATGAAGGTGCTTCCTTCTAATCCCCTTAGAAGGAAGCAACTTCATTCTAAGCCTTATCTGAATATTAACCCTCAAGTGTCATTTTTTATTATTATTTGGTTTTTGCCACATTAGATTAGAACAAAGGGGTTTCATTATAAACTCCTTCATTATAACCCATGTGGCACAAAATAATAAGCCATGCAAGTGGAAATATCCTATTAGATTTAGGGTGATAAATCAATAAAAATAAGTAGATCCACGTGTAAATAGGTCTATTTATGAGCTTTCAATTAATTTATTAAATAGTTTTTTAAATTTAATAATAATAATTATTTTTTTATTAATTTAATAAAATATAGTAATTTATATAATAAATTATCATCTTTTCCTAGTATAAAATATATGAGAATGGGTGCAAAAAATTTGGTAAAAAATCACTCCACTTGCTTTCAAAGTCATCATTCTAATGATTAAAAAAATGGTATATTTTGATATATATATATATATATATATATATATATTTTGAGGAGAGATCAGAAGTGTTGATATTTATTGATCTAGTCATTAAAATAAAATAAATATTACATATTTATCAATAAATTACCAAAACAAATTTTACACTACGTCAATGTCTCTATGACATCTTTTTAAGAAATATTGAAAAACTATAACGTTTTAAAAAATTTATGAGGAGAGATCGTCCACTCAATAAAACTTTCTATACATGGAACACACACACACTCTGTGTGTGTGTGTGTGTGTGTGTGTGTGTGTGTGTGTGTGTGTGTGTGTGTGTGTGTGTGTGTGTGTGTGTGTGTGTGTGTGTAATAAAATAAAAACCTAATCTAGAATTAAAATGTAACATATCATTAGCTAACACAATTTTCAAATTTTATAGGGTTTAGTCTCTATTGCCTATAAAAATTAAGAAATGTGCATATCTCATTTTTTATTGTCCCCTTTGTACCAAAAATTTGGGACAAACTATTATGATTTAACTTGTATACCATATAAAAAACTAGTTTCAAAAATTATGAATATGACTCTAATGGATATCATGAGAAGAATGCTCAATGATGCATGATTAAAAATAAATTTTTGGGTAAAAGCAATCTCAATTACTTGTTACTTGATCAATATATTTCATACATCATCCCTTGTCAATTAAAATCCAAAGGAAGTACAAAATAAAAAAAAATTAAGACATATTAGGGTCTTTGGTTGTGACACCTATATGTTTATTCCTATAGAAAAATAACTAACCTAGATTTTGAATTAGCCAAGTTTATATTTAATGCATATAGTATTGGTGTAAAGGGATACAAAATTTGGAACTTAGAAATAATAAAGTTTGTCTCTAGTTAGAATATAATCTTCAGAGATGTTAAAAGGGCTGAAAAATAGCAAAGAAAATCAAATTAAGAACCTAAAAAGGTCCATGCAAAGTTATAATAGGGAGAATTTGTGTTTGAATACAAAGAAACTAAAGAAGATAAACTAGAAAGGGAGCTGCACAAGGAATATTTACCCAAAGAAAAGGATGATGAACTAGAAGAGGAAGAATCTACAACATTCGTATTGAGAAGATCAGATCAAAATAAAAGAATACTAGAAAGGTATAGTCCAACTGATTTCTATTTTACATTTTTATTATAAAAAAATTTTAGTTACCGATGAATACCCCAAGACTGTTAAGGAGGATGTCATTTGGTAATGTTTTCCAATAAAAATGAGTTAAATGCATAATTTTTATTATTGTTTAATTAATTATGATTTCCTAACAGTAAATGTCAAGAATAAGTGTGATGTAAAAAAACAATCACAAATGTGTCTTACAACATTATGAAATGTATTTGTTTCAATTTATAACAAGAAGTAATTGGTTGTCTATTCAAGCAACAAAAAATTAATTCATTTTGAGATAATTAAAATTTGGTTTGAATTAAATTTCATTATCAGGTTCAATAAGAACATGTTATATATCATTTGTGAGTGGGTAATTCAACACAAATTATGTTTTAATAATAAAACATACAAATAATAATATGTATAAGTAGACTCCATAACAAAAGGTATCTTTTAATTAAATCTTATTATCATTAATTTAAATGTATATAATAAGTTATCATTATCTTAAGTTAAACAAACAAGTTGTTGAATTTATCACACATGTAAATCATCAATAAACTTAGGTTGTAAGTTAAAATCACAAGACAAACATTGATTCAAGAGAAAACACAACATAAAAGGTGTTAATCTACAATAATTAACATATAGTCTAGAAAATATGATCACAAAATATGTATAATAATAAGGTTGATAGTACCTAGGACTTGGGTTGCCCAAGAATTTTTTAATTCATTATTAGACTGATGATCCTAGATAAAGGGTCTTATTTCAAATCAATGGATTAATAATAAGACAACCCTAATGTAGCCTAAGACCTAGGACCTGATGCCCCACTCAATTGGAATAACCTACATATCCACTCCTCAAATTTAGGTTCAAAATTAATTTTCCACTTGATTAAGTTATCTCCTCCATGAGATATTAGATCCAAATGGTTTGACATTCTAATCTAATACAAGGGATAAAACTACTATGCTACTAAAAACTTTTATAAGTTTTAGATATGTAACACTATAACCTTAATTGTTCATTTTTTTTAAACCTTAGCATTTAATTCCATCCTTAGGTGTTAGTGAGAGAGATACAAGGTAATTCCAAATTCATAGTTCATTATGATATCACAAAATAACCATCTCACAATAGTAATCTCTCAACATTTCGGAGTAACTCTGCATCTCAAAAGTGTTCTCATCAATGAAGATGATTAATTAGTTATCACCAAGTTCCAATTTTTTCTCAGTAATTGTAACAATTTATGTCACCACCTAGTTATATTATTAGGTCTTCACACACTGATTATCCTTATGTTCTACAAATTTAACAAGTTAGGGAATTATGCTTAGCGTACAAGAGAAAGTTCCATAAACATTAGTCACTATTGTCTACACTCACTTCCCAAGCTATATACATATCTGCGTATGGCCACCGTCATAAGTTAAATCAATTCTAGTTTTAGTTCATCCATTATAAAAATGAGTGTTATTACTTATTGCAAAGGAAATTGACCTTTATCACACAACCTCATAAATTCATTGTCATGGTTACACCTACAAGAAACATTGCAACCATTATCTAGCCCACGTGCAGTTAGACCTTACAAAGGGTTAATAAGATACATGATTACACACAAAATTATGGCTCATTTAGACTACCCTATTACGATCATGATAATATAGTCTTAATTTATATAATACTCTCTTAACTCTATAACCAACACTATATTCCCTAGGATTACATAAAACAACTAAAAAACTTCTTAAATAAATTATGTTTAAATTCAATAAATCAATCTATTGTTTTAAAATCATTTCCTAGGCTAACAAGAGTGTATAAAAATCATCAGTTGACCAATTTTACTTATGTAATTATGCATTAAATAATTTTCATAAGTAAATGACAATTATAAATAATATTTTGTAAATTAATTCTAAGCTAATATAATGTAATTGTAATGACATCTAATTAATTAGTAGAAATTATCAATAAAATTATTTTATGATTCCGATACACTTTTTATACTATAAATAATATAAATAATTCACATACACATTTTATCTATAAATGAAACAATAGATAGTTATAGAGGTAAAAATAGTTTCGAAACAAACATTTTTCACATCAATATTAAGTTATTGGAGTGCATATGAAATCATTATTAAATAAATTTTTCAAGTAAGAAATAAATTAGTCAAAATTTTTTATCATATTTAAGAAATAAATTATTAATAAAAGTATACTATAAAATTACTTAGCATTCATGGATGACTTTTTACAAGCAAAAACTATCTGTAAAACTAGTTTTAAAATCCATCCAATTTTTAATGGTAAAATAAAATTATTGGTTGTTGAAATGGTAATTTTAATCCATTTAAAAAGCTTTTAAATTCTTACATTTGATAAATTTATTTATTTTTATATATTTATTTTACATCAGTTCCATACCAAATTTTATGAGCTATAAAAGTACTAATAAATTGCTTCTAAAAATGATTTTAAATTTGACCCATTTTATTTACAGTTGTTAGTAATAAAATTATTTAATAATTTATATAATAATTCTAGTACATTTATAAATTACTTAAAATTTTATATTTCAAACATTTCAACAATAGTTATTTAGTTTTACCAAAATTTGGATTGTTTTTATTGGCCTAAACTAAAAGTAAAATTTGTTCTCTATAATATGTAAACAACTATTAGAATCATAATTGTTTGAGGTGATACTAAATCACTATTTATGAATATTTTCAATTAGCATAAGGGTAAAAATGTAGAAATGTTATCTATTTAATGATAACCTCTAATTTTGAGATGCTTCATTTGGGCACACATACAAAGAAAGAACCGTACTAATAAATTATACTTACAGACATCCATTAAATAAAACACATACTTTTTATTGATTTTATTACATTACAATGTTTTTAAAGAAACATACATCATATCAGCTATGTGCCTTATAGGATTTAAAGTATAAACATAGAGTAAAACATCTCCACCTATAGTCCAACATCTAACTAGCTCACCTACAAGTTTGTTTTCTCCCTTTCCCCCCTTTGCATCACCCTTTTATCCTTCTCTCTTCCTACCACTTCATGAGATCCTTCCCTTGACCACTTCTAACATGTGCCATGTCTCTTTATATTATTTTTAGTAAAAAAATTTCTCAACCTATTATTCTTTATTAAAAAACTATTACTATTATGTTGTTGATAATTTGTTGTTCCCAACTGCTTCTTTTTATTATTTCTCTATTTTTTGTTATGAAAGATTTCATGAACCCTTGGATGCTCCTACATTAGATACCTGAGATTTTAAAATGTGATCTTTTTTTCACATGGATGGAATAAGTGGTAAAATCACTCTTTTGACCATGAAACATAATGTCCATGGTGTTCCCTTCCAACACACTAAGCAATTCACTTTATTTTATCTCTTTATCATTCATTTCTAGCTCCCTCTTGTTGGTTTAAATTCATTCCTCTTCTTCTTGTCTCTCCTTACTCCCATTTTATGGGGTTAGACCCTCCATAGTTCATTCTTCTTTGCTAAAGGCTTATCTCATTTTCTCTCCATCCTCTTGTGGGATGAAACCCACCTTCATATGACCATATCTAATACGATGATTTTTCTTGCATCTAACTTTATCTTATGGTCTTAAACCCTCCACTAACCTACCATCTCCTTCTAAAGAATTCTTGGCTTTGTTTACTCACTATCCAACCTATTTTTGGATTCTTATTTATGTCACTCATCTCTATTTGTAGCTCCTCTTCTCTCATGGCTTCCATCTCCTATCTCACCACCACCATATTTCTTTTGGATTTTTTATTTATAAGAGTCTTAAATTATTCTTCTTCCTTCACTTGTGCACATTCTCTTGTTGATGTAGAAATAAATTGTTCTTCATAACATCTTGTGAACTCAAGTGACTCACTCTTTTCACCTTGTAAGGCCTCTTTGAATTATTTATTTTTCTTCATCTCTACACCTGCAACCTCATACTCTTCATCATATGCTTGAGTTGACAACAAAATCAACTATTCTATCTCATCCTTATATTCTTTCATTTTCAATCTCTTTACATAAGCTTTAGGCTAATTATACTCTCTTTTATTCACCATAACCATGTCATGTGAAAATAATATTTCACTCTTCTTGACCACATAAAAATAACGCATATCTTGACTCATAAGAGACTCCTATCCAATGCCCATATGGGTTTATCCCATATGTGTAAAAACATTATTATCCCTCATTCTTCTTGGTAGAAACATGTTCACCATCTTTCTCTTATTGCTTTCCTCCATGCCACATGAATGAAATTATTATTATCTCCTTATCCAAATGATCTTTGGATCAACTTCTATAAAAATTTACTAATTTTTCCATCTACCAATATAGTCACTTCTAATGCATATCTTTATCTATCAACCATTTTCCTGTTGAGAATTTTATTTTTATTTTCAATTTCTTTCACCTGATTTTATGACATCATGCTTTTCCACCTCTAGCTATTGCAAACGAACCCTATTGCATGTGTTATTGAGAAAATTATTGTACACACTATTTTATACTTTCTCTTATCTCCATAATTATTTGAAGAAAATAATCTCCTACTGGTATTTCTTTACCAACTATGTCTTGAACTATCATTGTCATATTATCCTCTTGTTTCACTTATTCATTTTTTTCTCATATAAATGAGCATGTTGAACTGAACCACATTTTCAATTTCTTTGTCATCTTCTCTATTGTTGGACCTACACATTGAACAAAAACATTAAGGGAATCAAGGATTCTCATAAACACTTTTTCCATCTCTTCATTATGCCTAAAGGACATGCTATCCAACTCTTCTTTGTTTCTCACATTCTCCTCATAATTTTATTTCCA
This sequence comes from Torreya grandis, assembly GCA_037957365.1. Lineage (NCBI taxonomy): Eukaryota > Viridiplantae > Streptophyta > Pinopsida > Cupressales > Taxaceae > Torreya > Torreya grandis. The sequence goes on along the minus strand of JARHVA010000943.1, from coordinate 2,556,669 downwards.
TCTCTTCATTATGCCTTAAGGACATTCTATCCAACTCTTATTTGTTTCTCACATTCTCTTAATAATTTTCAATCTTATGATGGAATCCCATAGGCCTATTATCAACAACCTCCATTATTGTCATATCCTCATTCTTTTTTATATTTTATTCTCCTTCACATGGCTGGTCTTCAACCACACTCTCATGATGTGAATTAACATATACATAAACCATCTCTATTATATCCTTCATGGAAACTTGGAACTCTGCATGCCTACCTTATTCATCCACTTCCATTGTTTCCTTCATGGAAACTTATAACTCCTCATGGATGCATTCATCATTTACCTCTATTGTTTCATTTATGGAAAATTTCAGCTCCCCATGGTTCCCTTATTCATTCATCTCTATTTTTTTCTTGATGGAAACCTAAAACTCATCATGGATACCTCATTCATTCACCTCTATTATTTCCTTCAAATAAACATGTAGCTTTCTTTGGTTGTCTTCAACTCTGCTTCCCTCAAAAATAGAAAATACAAATTCACTTCCTTCATCAATGAAGGAATATTTTGAATCTTCCCACATATGGGATATCACAAACTCCTTCCCATCATCAAAAAATGTGTTTTCATCTTCCGATTCAACAAGCATCACATCCATATGCTCTTGCATGAGGATTCATTTCTCTATGATCTAATCATAAAACTATTTCTCCTTTTTTTGGAAATCAGATTTGGGATTCCCACATGGAAACCTCACTCTCTTGGTGTATTTTAATACAACCTCCTTCACCTCATTCATATAATTTCCATTTCTGTTTCTCAATGTAGGCTTGAGCTACTCACATGGAAAATTTCCTCTCCTCTTTTCTTTCATGACAATCTATTTATTTTCTTCTCTCTCAAGACTAAAGGTATGAAACTTATTCATCCACTCTACTTGCATTCTCTAGTGAAAAACATGACCCATAAAATTAGAACCCATATATTCCCAACTTATCACCTTATTCTTTCCTTTTCCATGTCTCCTATCTTAGAGATCTCTCCAATACTCAATTGTAATTCCACATAGTCTCTTACTTGCAACCTTTGCCCTCATGGAGTCTTCAATATTCCCATAATCAAAATACATTTATAATTTCACAATATAGTTAATTAGCTCATTTTGGATCTATTTACCACAAAATAAAATAATATTACTAGTGTGGAAACCTCTTTTATTCATCTTGATCTCTATTGGTCAATTTCTTTTCTAGCTAGTCCTCTCTCCAAGATATCCAATTTTTTTATAGGGATATCAACAGCTCTAAAATTTATTCTTCTTCACATTTTTAATCTTCCATGATGTCCAATATTTCTTTGAGTCCTTTCAATTTTTTTGTCAAGTCTTCTACCTTTAGTGATATTCCTTTTTTTTTTCCATTTATCCTAAACAATGAAGATTATATTTCATAACCTATGATAAACTAAAAAATAACCTCTCACACTTATTATACGATTTTAATAATTATCTCACACATGAAACAAACTTATCCTCTTTCTTATGCAATCTTTTTTTCACAACTTCAGACTAACTCAAGTAGACTTCTCTTACACAACCTACAATTGACTCATACAAGAGCATTACAAACTCAACCTAGCAAGGAAAGATCTTTCTCTGATACAAAATGATAAAAACACAAAAATGGTATCCACTTGAGAACAAAATCTAACTTTTTGATGCTTAGTTTTGGCACATGCACACACATTAAGAAAACAACTCAGAAATTATACTTGCATACCTTTACCAAGGAAATTACAGTCTTTTAATTGATTTGAAGACATTATAATGTTTTTACATAAACATACATCCTATTATCTATGTACATTATAGGATTTGGATTATAAACATTGAGGAAAACATCTCCAACAAAATCCCAACAATTGACTGGTTCACATTACAAGCTTACTATTTTTTTGATTTCTTATTGTAGATCCATTTCCCCGCTTTCTATCATGCTTTTCTCCTCTATTCTCCCAACTTCATAGATCCTTTCCCTAGCCTCTTCTAAAATGTTTCATATATATTTACATTCATTTGAGTAAATAACAACCCCAAATCTATGATTTTTTCTTTGAAAATTGTTACTATTTTGTTTTTATCCTATTATTGAGGATTTGTTATTCTCATCTACTTCTTTTTCTATTTTTCTAATTTTTTGGTTGATGAAAGATTGCATAAAAACTTGGATTCTTCTGCATCAACATCATCTAATCCAATTTTTTTCTCACTCATATTGATGCGATAAAATCTAGAGAAGGCATTGCGCTTAACCTATATACCCAAACTAATATTAAGTCTAATAAAATGTATTACTATTAATGTTACTTGATAATGACATTAATAAGTTAAAAAGAGAATTTAAACTTATAAATTTATCAAAATCATTCCTATATCAGTTATTAATGTTTCAACTTATAAATCTATCAAGATAATTTCATCTATTTATTCATTAACAAACATGATAATCTATTCTAGAAGCCCAATTAGAACATTTTATGTTTAAAAATCAAGTTTCATCAATGTAGTAGATAAATGAGGGTATCAAAATGATTATAATATTTTAAAGTTATAGAGGATATATTATATGGTACTAAGGCCCATCTATGCTATGATATATGATATCGATATTATAATTTATGAATATAATCTATCAATTCAATGTAATTGATAATACTCAAAGTCAAAGCTCTAAGTATATAAAACCATCCTATGTGTGTTTGACCAAATTAATAAATAATGACCTTCTTAAAATTGTAAATAGCTCATATATTATTTTAATAAAACTAATAAGGGATATTAGACTATAAAAGGATGGAATTGATGCATATAATGTCAAAGTATTTAGTGGGTCATCAAGAATTTATCTAAATAAAATTTAAAAGCTAAGTTTGAAAAAGGGAACTCCTCTAAAGATTGGATAAATAGATCATATCCATCACATCAAAGCCTCCACCCTTTAATTAACACCATAATGCAATGGTCAATTATTTTTCATTTCTTATTCCTTTTCCTATATATATATATATATATATATTTTAATCTCATTTTCTTCATCAATTTTTGTTATCTCCAAGTTACAGGTTAAGGTCTTATGGTTCCAAATTTCACGTATCAAAATAATAAATGGTGTATATACACAAAACATATGAAACCCTTCCATATATGTATGTATACATAAATTAAAAAAATATTTAATTTTTAATTCTCAAAATATAAAAGGTAGATTCATCTGTGCATGCACATAGAGTTATGTATACATACATACATACATACATACACACACGCATGTGTGCATTCATGTGCATGTTTATGAGTGAGACATCAATGCATATAAATAAAACATTTATGGATTAAGATATTAGAATTTGTACACAACAAGGGAAAGTTTATTGTATTATGTATGTATATCATGGATAATTTTAAGAAGGGACCTCTAAAATCTTACTATAAAATCTTGATGAGTCCTATATTTCGTGTATAATTCCATTCGAGAATCTTTGGAAAAATCACCACGTCAGTATAAATTCATTGGTGATTTTTATTAGTTATTTCAAAAAAATTATAAATATATGAAAAATCAAGCATCATATTCAAATCAAGAAATAATGGTAAAAAAATAATGGAGAAAGAGGTTAGAGGATGAGATGTCTAAAGTCAAGATCTTATTTGCAGTTCTTTTTTTTAATGATTAAATTTGTCATTCTTTTTAAAGATTAAATTTGTCCTTTTTAAGTGTTAAATTTGATGGCTATATGACTAATTATAAATTGAGTAAAAAGATTTTTAAGTCTCTCAAAAGACCAACTAAATACTATAATAAATCGAGTGTAGCAAATAATATGAAAAAAAATTGAAGTATAGAGTATAGACCAACTATGGGGGCATAGAACAAGACAACTATGAAAAATGAGAATGACATAACTGAAAAAAATATTTAAAACATTTTCATATTTTTAAAATTATAAACTATATAATAAGGTCTGCAAAATGTCTTAACCACATCCATATTGGCCGTTCAAATATTTCTTTATTTCAATTAACAAACCATGCTAGCCAAAATATAATTATTATCTTATATATTTACAAAAAAGATACAGTATGATCATGAAGCTCTGTTGCATTTATTCATTTTGTTCTTTGTGCATTGTTTAAAATAAGTATATTGCATATCATTATTTATCAAAGAAAATCAATTTCTTGTTTGTTTAAAATAAGTATGTGGTAAAGGCCAACTAGTAATATAATAAATTGAATATAGAAAAAATATAATGAATTAATGAATAAATATAATGATAAGTTACTTGAAAAATATTTCTTTAAAGATATTTTCTCAAAATATTGTCTTTAAAATGTCTTAACCATATCCATAAGTAATAATGACAAGGTCTGCCAAAATGTTTTAACCATATCCATAAGCAATAATGACATTTCAAATATTTTTTTATTTCAATTTACAAATCATGCCAATCAAAATATAATTATTAACTTAAATATTTAAAAATAAAATAAAGTATGATTGTGAGGCTCTGTTATAAATATTTAGTTTGTTCTTTGTGCATTGTTTAAAAGAAGTATCATGCATGTCATTATTTCTCAGAAGAAATAAATTTCTTGTTTATTTAAATAAGTATGTGGTAAATACAAACTAGATAATATCATAAATTGAGTATAGAAAAAATAATTACAAAAAATCAGAGTATAGAGTATAAACCAACTATGGGGCCATAGGGCAAAAAATTATGAAAAAGGAAGATGACATAACTGAAAAATATATTCAAAACATTTTCATAGTTTTAAAATTATAAAATATATAATAAGGTCTGCGAAAATGTCTTAACCAAATCCATATTGGCCTTTCAAATATTTTTTATTTCAATTAACAAACCATGCCAACCAAAATATAAGTATTACCTTAAACATTTAAAATCAAAATACGGTATGATCATGAGGCTTCAGGACTCTTTTTGTGTAGTATAAATGGTAAGATCATGTGTAGTACTTAGTATAAATTGAGTACAGACCACAACTCCTAGTTTTGACACAGTTAGTTGATCTAATAGACTCAAAGAAGTTCCTGTTACAAGGAGTCAATTTCTTGAGGTTGTATCCTTTGTAAGTTACACCTTGAAGGAAGCTACAAAATGTTTCTCTTCAGAGATTAGATATCATTTTCCTTGTGATGAATTACTAGAATCTATGGTTGTGATGCACCCTCAATATTGGGAAAATGTTAGCTCATTAGATTTTCAAAATAAAATAAGAACCTTAGCCCAACACTTCTATAAATTGTATAATTGAATGGTGAACAAACTAAAGGCATTTTAGATTTGCCAAAGCTAAGGGACTGATCTATTTGATTTGCCACAACAAGTTTTGGACTATGATTTTTAAGATGACTCAATCACTAGAGTATGGGTTACCTTAAGTTTGAGTTAAATACTATGTGATGGTATCTTAGAATATTTTAATCTTGTTAATTTATGCCAAATAATGATTTTGGGCTCAATAGAAGATAAGAATTTTTTTAATGCATTGTCATGTATAGAGTCAGAGTTAAAAAACAAGCTTGACAAAAATTGGAGACTTTATTGAGGATTTATACAACTAGATACAATCTGGTGCAGGATCATCTTCATGCATTGAATATGTTTGTTATGTTTTTGGTTAAGTTTAGGAGAGTCTAGATGTGACTAGATTGATTTCACTCCAATTTGTGTTATTCAATTTTCAAAGTTGCAATTATGCTTATTAAGCTTGTAATAAGGCCTAAACTTGTCTTAAGGCCAAAAAAGTGTATATACTTGCATCTAAATAGTTTGTGAGATCATATTATATATGGTCTTAGGTGGTTTGGATGGAGCAGCTGTGATCTTGTTTATTTTGAAAAGGTTGTTAACTCCATTTTTGGAGTTTGTTACATGAGCCTATAATAGAGTTTTGATGTCCAAGTTAAGGTTTTCAGTTGTATGGAGTGATTAATTCAACCCATGGAGTTTTATTATGATTATTTTAACGTGTAATGAGAAGATAGAGTGTTGAAGGACAATTTGAGTGCCTTATTCAAGATTTTTAATGGACTGTGCATGAAAGACAAGCAGGGTAGCAAACTCCAATTCAATAGTCAATACATATAGGGTTAATTTGGTTAATTTAAGTGCTTATATATTTAGTTTAGGTGAAAATAAACACAATGAAATTTTTTTGGGGTCTTGACACTTTATAATTTTCCATGTGGCTCTTTTTGTTTGTAGACTAGGTCTTAACTAAGGCTTCCTGGTTCTCCTAATCCATATGGTGGAATTTATTAATAATTTTAAATCCTTGGTTTATCTATGCATACATACATTTTTTAAATTTTCAAGACCCAATTCATTATTTAATACTATGTTCTAACCCTTGAGCTTGTTTTAGCCCTTGTAGGCTAAACATGACTGAGATAGTAGGTTTTGATCATGATCTAGGGTGATAACTTGCCAAGTTTTGAATTGAATAGTCTTATTATGTAATTTTACATATATAATATGAATATTAAGTCTTAATACCACTTTATTTTCCATATACCCTAAAAATAGGGCTCTTGGAGGCCTAATTAAGTCTGACACAATGCATGACAGGGCCAATCAATACAAAGAAACCCCAAGAGTATTTGAGGTATGTTGTGTAATACTTTGGTGGGTATCCAAATATTATTTAACATTTGTGTTATGATGAATATAAAATAATTTATTCCCTAAAACCAGGATAAATAGGGCTACAACCCCGTGAGCCCATGTGTAAAGCCAAAAAGGTCTTATGACCTGTTGGATATCTTTTGATCATCTCAAGGTATGTATATAGTTGTAAATAGTCTAGGTATAATGTGATTAGGGTGTCTAGGTTATTAATTAGTGATTTAGAGTCTTTTACATAATTCTTGTTGAAAACCAAGCCTTAACACTTATGTAAAGTCAAGTGTCTTATCAGGTCTTGAAAACATGAGTTTAAGTGAAGTGCTTAAGCTTGTTTTGTAGTGTTGAAAGTGTCTTCAGGTGATCTTAGGGTCACACCACAATGTAATCAATTTTCCATATGATCAAGCTTTAGAAATTTGGTATTCAACATTTGAAAGAAGAGGATTGAATAATAATTTTTCAAACACACTATAGTTCTACAATACTAGATCTAAGTCCAACAATTTTTGAAGATAATGTAAATAAAAATTATCAAGAATCAAATGAAGAAAAAATGTGTATTTTTGCTTTTATTTTATTGAGAGAGCATGCCTATAACAATTTTAAACTCTATTATAAATATTCATAAGTATATTGTGGTGTTCCCTTGTTATTTTATACCAAGTAGGTATATTTCTATGTTCTGTTTGATTGAGAGAACATGTCTATAATAGTTTCAAATTTTATTATAGAGATGCATTAGTATATTATGGTGTTTTATTGTTATTTTATACCAAACTTATTTTACCTATCTATAGCATAATGAACTGTCAGTATCTATATTAGATCAACAACTTCACTTCCACCAATAACTTTCAAAAATGACTATAAAATTTGAGAAAACCATCACATATGTATTCAAGCAACTTTCATTAATTCTACAGGTAACATGTTGGACCAACATTAAATTTTGACTTAGATCCCCTCAATGTGTTGGTACCAATTATTTAAACAATAGGGTAAAATCTAAAACTTAATCCCCGTAGCTTTAATTCCACTTGCATGGCATTCAGTTCTAGAAATGAAATAAACCTTAGGCTTGAAAATTATTTATTATTAAGTTTTTTAGTCATTAAAACCATATAGAAGGAAGAGCATGTTTTTTTAACTTAGTTTTATAAATGTGTTAAGGACCACTTGTGACTTAGGACACAATAATCTTAAGGTAATAATTATATTTTAGTTGGCATAGTCTGTTAATTGAAATAAAAAATATTTTAAAGGCCATTATTGATTATTAAAATATGGTTAAGATATTTTGGTAAACCTTATCATTATTGATTATGAATATGGTTAAGACATTATCATTATATTTATTCATTTTAAGATATATGATTGTGCATGTAAACAAATGTCTTTAGTCTTCTGAATAAAATAAACATAATTATATACCTTGCAATCACAAGGAAAATAGCTTATAAATTATCTGAACTTTTGTTTCCAACCTCTCATCCCAATATTTTGACTACCAAAGCTTCTTTTATTCCAATATCTTACATCAATGACTAGAAAAATCAAGAAATTATGACATATGTATTCGAGCAAATTACTTATGCTTGAATACATATGCATCTCTATAATAAAGTTTACAACTGTTATAGACATGTTCTCTTAAACAAACATAAGACTTAGAGAAGTTGTTTACATGCATAATCATCTATCTTGAAATGAATAAATATAATGATAAGATCCCTAAAAAGAATTTATTTAAAGATATTATCTTTCCATCCTTGCTTTTCATAGTTGTCTTACCCTATGGCCCCATACCCAGTTTAAGATAATTATAATATTTTGGTTGGTATGGTTTGTTAATTGAAATAAAAAAATATTTGAAAGACCATTAAGATATTTTGGCAAACCTTATTTTATTTTTTTATATCTCACTTATCAAATATATGTATATGTGGTTAGATTTCAAATAATATAATCTAACCTATCCAATTGAGTAAAGCCTATAGAATAAGCAATATCCTGAAGGAGAGATTTATGATTCTATCAAAGTATTTTATCAATCTATTGATATCCCTTTTATATATCTATAGCTAGAAAGAGGGAAAAGGAAATGAAATGAAAGCAACGAAGAGAGGAAAAGACTCAATGTATACTTACATATTAGTCTCTTATATATCAATCTCTTGATATCCCTTAAATTATATCTTAGATTAGTCTTTTGAAAGACTTACAAAGGCCTATACTCAATGTATACTAAGTAATTCACATGATATTACTATATGTATTGCACAACAAGAGCCCTCGAGAACCATAATTTTGGAACATGAAGGATAACACAAAAATATTGATTTCAACCTCTCCCTCAAGCTGATATTGAATCTTGTTCATGTTACATACATTTATTTATTGATTTTGGCAAGGCTAAAACATGATCAATATGTATAAATAATTTTTACAAATAATTATAAAACATTAAAATCCATGTGTCTTTCCATAATTATTTAGTAAATAGTAAACCATTCCAACATAATTTTTTATAGGAAATAAAATGCTGCCATATATATATATATATCAAAAGAACCAAAAATAATATCAACATGCTTAAAAATATCAAGACACTATTTAGAATTAATACCAAGTATCATCAAAATTTTAAACACAAGAATTTAAGCTTTAATAAGAGTTTATATCAGAAACCAAATCTATTAAAGGGGCACCCTTATCAGTTAAGTACTTAGTGTACTTCATGGAAGCAACAAGAAGTTCTACCAAGTGGGTTGAGGGCCCTTCAAAATCATCCACCTCCAATTTAAACTTTTTAATATTCTGACCTCCATGTTTCCTTCTAGAAGAATTAGGTATTTTAGGCTCAAGGGGTGGAGTATTAGTGTTAAGTGAAACAATTTCATTAGGATGAAATTTTGTAGTTAAATCAAGAACATTTTTGTGCTGAGGTGTTTCAGAAAATGAAACATTTTACTCATTAGGCTGAGTGGTAGCATGAACATGCATGTGTTGAGGGGGCTCATTTAGAATTCCTCATCTACATGGATGATTTTTTCCAATGTGATCCCCTCCATCCTCTATTTCCATAAAATTTCAAAGAGTTAGTAGGCAAAGAGTTGATAACATTTCAAAAGATAGGGTCATTGGCATCAAAATGCAAGGAAACATGGGTTCCCCAATTAAATGGCCTAGCAAATGTGTTAACATCCCTGTAACTATGAAAAAATTAGTCACCTCAAGAAATACCCCATGAAGGATTAGCCTCACTACATTGAACATCATCAACCCAAACATTTGTACCTGAATCATTTAAACCTAGATTCTAGCTTGACATCTAATAAATATGCTAAAATAAACATTTTATACAACTGAGCTCAAATACTTCATAGTTTTCATTATCCTAAAATATAATGCATCAAATTGTTTAATTTGAAATAAAATGCAAATAATAATTATATAACCATCATTTTACATAAAAATTAATTATTACTCTTATTTACAACCATACTAAAATACCAACTACTAGCCTAAGAAGACCATGCATTATTATTTCACAATCCTCATGCCATGCATTATTCTTTCACAATCTATATGGCCTTACAAATATTTTTTTATTTTAATTAAAAAACAATGCCAACCAGAATATAATTATTAACTTAAACAATTAAAAAAAATACAATATGATCGTGAGGCTCAAGGACTCTTTTTGTGTTATACATATGGTAAGATCATGTGTAGTACTTAGTATAAATTAAGTAGATATTACAACTCACACTTCAAACATTTTGGCATACCTTATTATATATTTTTTATTGCTCTGATTCACCAAAACAATTTCTGAGACATGTATAGGTTAGTTTGGAATCGTTAGGTGTATATGTATATGTATATAAGGACCACCTAGGACTATTATGTGAAAATATTTTGAATATTATTTGGCACCACATGTTCTTCCTTCTTTATGGTTTTAATAACTAAAAAACTTAATAATAAATAATTTTCAAACCTAATATTTATTTTATTTCTACCATTGAATGTGGTGAAGGCAGAATTAAAGCTACATGGATGGAGGTTTAGATCTTACCCCATTTTTTTGTGAATTGGCACCGACATATTGTGGACACAATTAACTAAAGGTAATAATTATATTTTTTTAATTATGTCATGCTTGTTTTTCATATAAGTATCTTTCATGCCATTATTTTTCAGAGAAAATCAATTGCTTGTTTATTTAAAAGAAGTATGTGGTAAAGACCAACCAAACAATATACTAAATTGAGTATAACAAAAATTGTGACAAAAATCAGGGTATAAAGTATAAATAATAAATTGACTATGGGGCCATATGGCAAGACTCTGTGTGTGTGTGTGTGTGTACCTTAATTTTTTGTCACAATTTTGGATATACTCATTGTACTACACAAAAAGAGTCTTAGAGCCTCATGATCATACTGTGTTTTGTTTTTAAATGTTTAAATTAATAATTATATTCTGGTTGGTATTATTTTTTAATTAAAAGAAAAAAATATTTGTAAGGCCATATAGATTGTGAAAGAATAATGCATGGCATGAGGATTGTGAAAAAATAATGAATGGTTTTCTTAGGCTAGTAGTTGTTATTTTAGTATGGTTGTAAGGAGGATGGAATGAATAATTTCTATGCACAATGACATTTATATAATTATTATTTGCATTTTATTTATGAGACATGTATAGGTTAATCTAGAATCACCAAGTATATATATGTATATGTATATAAGGACCACCTAGGACTATTATATGAAAATATTTTGTATATTTTTTGATGCCACATGTTCTTCCTTCTTTATGATTTTAATAACTAAAAAACTTAATAATAAATAATTTTCAAACCTAATATTTATTTTATTTCTAGCATTGAATATGGTGTAGGTATAATTAAAGCTACAGGGATTGAGGTTTAGAGCTTGCCCCATTTTTTTTAGAATTGGTACTGACATATTGAGGACACAATAAACATAAGGTAATAATTATATTTTTCTAGTTATGTCGTACTCTATTTTCATATAAGTATCTTACATGTCATTATTTCTCAGAGAAAATCAATTCGTTATTTATTTAAAAGAACTATTTGGTAAAGACCAACCAAATAATATATTAAATTGAGTAGAGAAAAAATTGTGATAAAAAATCAAGGTATAAAGTATAAATAATAAAGCGATTATGGTGCCATAGGGCAAGACTGTGTGTACACACACACACACACACACACACACACACACACACACACACACACACACACACACACACACACACATTTGTGTGTGTATCCTTATTTTTTGTCACAATTTTTTACTTAGTCTAATACACACACACACACACACACACACACACACACACACACATGTGTGTGTGTGTGTGTGTGTGTGTGTGTGTGTGTATTAGACTGAGTAAAAAATTGTGACAAAAAATAAGGATACACACACAGATGTGTGTGTGTGTGTGTGTGTGTGTGTGTGTGTGTGTGTGTGTGTGTACACACACACAGTCTTGCCCTATGGCACCATAGTCACTTTATTATTTATACTTTATACACTAATTGTTTGTCACAATTTTTTACTCAATCTCATATATTATTTTTTTGGTCTTTAGTTTTACCACCATAAACCCTAAACAAATAAAAAATTGATTTCCTCTCATAAATAATGGATTACAAGATACTTATTTTAAGAAATGCACATATAACAAAATTAATTATATTATGCATTTAGTATTTACCACATAGTTCTTTTAAACAAACAAGAAACTCATTTCCTCTGAGAAATAATGGTATAGTAAACACAAAATAAAATGAATTGTATTGTGTGTTTGGTATTTACCACATACTTATTTTAAACAAATAAGAAACTCATTTCCTCTAATAACTAATGTCATGCAAGCTACTTATTTTTAAAAAAATGAATAAATGCAACAAAGCCTCATGATCATTTCAACCATATTTCTGATTAACCCAAAAATACCCATTTCACAAATTTTGAGTTTAAAGAAAATATTTTTAGATATACATGAAATTTATATTAAACCCAACATGCAAAATATTTTTATAAAATATAGTTAAATAATTTTTTTAGGGAACCTATTAGTATATCTATTCATTTCAAGATAACTGCTTTCAGTCTTTAAAACTAAAAAAACATGAGTCTATTCCTTTCAATCACAAGGAAACTAGCTTAGAATTTGTCTATGCATTCATTTCCAACCTCGACTACCAGAGCTTAACTTCCACAAATATCTTGCATAAATGATAAGAAAAAATGAGAAACCATCACAAATGTATTTGAAAATTTTCCATTAATCCTATGGGTGATATGTCAATCGACTTTCATTAATCTTGTAAGTGACGTGTTGGACCAACATTATATTTTACCTTGTGACCCCTCAATATGTTGATGCTAATTCACTAAAAGATAGGGTAAAATTTAAACCTCAATCCCTGTAACTTTGATTCCACATGTACCACATTCAATGCTAGCAATAAAATAAACATTAAGTTTGAAAATTATTTATTAATAATTTTTTTAGTTATTAAAACCATATAGAAGATAGAGCATATTTTGCCAAAAAAGGTTTAAAATATTTTCACATAATAATCCTAGGTGGTTCTTATATACATATACATATATGTATTTATGTATGTATGTATGTGTGTATGTATGTATGTATACTTGACAATTCCAGACTAACCTTACATGTTTCGTATAATTTTTTGGTGAATCAGACCCATACATGTATAGTAACTTTGATGAATATTTATACCGAAATAGGATCAAGTATAAACTATAAGGTGAATATATGTCTTAAACTATAAAATTGTATAAAATTTTGGAAATTTGACCTATGTATATTTTCATAGAATTAGCCATTTTCAAAAATAAAAAAAACTTATAGCCAATTGGCTATAAATAGCCACTAAAATTTTCCCTGATGTATATATGCCTATGACTAAGATATCCACACTTATAGATTAGAATTACAAAGAGGAAGATATATAAATTAGGTTGTAGTAAGAACAAGGTGGTTGTGTATATATATTTCTTACACATTTATTGTTATTTACTTGTATATTACAAAGTTATACATGATATTCTTATTTTCTATGTGACATTGATATATATAGATACTGTAGATTAGTTTTCAATTATTATATATTTAATTCATGTTGTTACTCTTTCATGATAGGTTAGTCATTGTTTATCTATTTTATGTGGCCCTTGGCCTTGTATGTGTGACATTATTTATGTCCCTTATTTGTGACATTTTCGTGTTCCTTAATTTTGGCCATTAGCCTTGTTTGATATGGCATATTCATGTCCTTTGTATATAACCCTTGTTCTTATGTGTTATATTGTGTTCCTAGGAGTGGATTAATCTAGGATTGTCCCCCGCCCCCACCCACACACATTTGTGACATTTTCGTGTCCCTTAATTTTGGCCATTAGCCTTGTTTGATATGGCATATTCATCTCCTTTGTATATAACACTTGTTCTTATGTGTTATATTGTGTTCCTCTGAGTGGATTAATCTAGTATTGCGCCCCCGCCCCCCCCCACACACACACATAATGGGTAAAAATTCATGCCCCACCCTAATTATTAACATCTACCACATGCACTAACCATGGTCAGGATTACTCCATCTAGGCCACTCTTTGCTTGGTTGTGGTAATGACATTAATTTAATACCTTGAAAGTGCATTATTCTTGGTCATAGGGTTTTTGACTAACTCCAATGTACATGCTCTCTCTTTCTCTATGTAATTATATACACGTGCATGCATACACACACACGTAAACATAGTTCTTGTTGTCCATTTATGAGGATTATAGTTGACTTAACTATTATGTAAAAATATATGTATAAATGTTAGTTAAGAATTTTCAATCATATATATTTAATCAATCATTTCATATTTTAGAAAATGAGAGATAGAAATATAATAATTCAATGACACAACCCATGTTATGTAACTATTGGTTCTTTCTAACATAAGCACTTTTTTATACTACACACTCTTTTCTTCATAAATGGTAAGAAAACCAAATAAATTGAGTGAAAAACTAAAGCATGAAGTGATGGGGAACAAGAAACTTATCTTGGGTCTCCAATTACTTTTTGATATCACTCCAATATCTTTCCTCCAAGCTCATTCTTAAAACAAGCTCCAACAAACCACCAAAACTCAAAAAATGATGTTCAACCCATAAATAAGCCAAGGATTGGTAATTACATATAAACATTACATAAGAAAACTTCACCAAGAATCATTAATGGAGTATATACTTCCTTACATGGAAGGTACTTTTCTTACAATTGCATTTAATCTTCTTACATGTCACATACTTCTTCTAACACTTCCATTTATTTTTATTACATTTTACATGTGGGTTTACTTGCATGAGTAAACCCACTTTCTTACACATCTAAAAGTGAAATAAATCTCTTACATACCCAAATTATCTTCTTACAATTTCACTAAATGCACCTATAATTTCACTTATACACTCTACCCACTTGCACATTCTACCAACACTTTATCATATTTACATTTGATTTTGTGTTTTCCTTGTGAAAGATAGGGTTTTGTCTCTTTTATGATATACACACATAAAATCATAGATCACACATAAATTACTAATTTATATAGATAGGTAAACAATCTCAAACTTTTAGATTTAGCACACAGATAACACAGACATAGTCACATTAGAGGATAATGATGCACTACGACCCTGTATAACTATTGTGCACTTGTCCCAATTATAGTGAAGTAAACTTACTAATTAACACTATGTTTTAGGGTGTTGTAAAATATTTTTACATAGTCATATTTGGTATAAGCATAATATAATTTACATAAATTAGTTTGTAAGGACATCTCTCTAACTCAAACCTTAGTTTCTATATTTAGTAATTTACAACTTCTATAAATTTTGTCTATCTCTATATTTTAAATTAGGTTACATTATTTATCTATTTTAGATCATATTTAATGTTTAAATTAATTCTAAGTTAATTTTCACACTTAATTAATTATAAGGGTAAAATTTTGGTGAACCCAACATGAGTCCACTTTTGAACATAACATTAATTGTACTAATTGATCTTTGGCTTAGGATTTTAGTTAAATTATGTAAATTCATAAAACATAAATAATATAGTTCTCAATCTTGGATATTATTCATAACATAATGATTCATATTTTTTGACATTAGAGTAGTTCAACATGGGAAATTTTTGTCTTCTCACCTCAGATAAACACTGATATAGAGGCTCTTTATTTTCACTTTAGGTTGCCTTTTATTGGTAATTCCCAAAAATATTTCACCTTTATTTTTAATTTTTTTAGTTTTTTTTAGAGATTGTATTCCAACATTCTAAAATATCCTAGCTATTATCATTACATGCTATGTGATATTCTAGGTACAGATATCGTGGTGCGAGGAGATTGCTCTAATACACATAACCATTATATAGAGATAGTCACAAATTTTAAGATCTCCTTATTTACACCAACTAGGAAGTTATTTTTGAAGATTTTTCATTGATGTCATGGAGGTGTCCAGGTGAGTGAATAAAGTGTCTTGATAATCTAAGTGTCATTGACAAAGTGTGTAGTGTACTTGTCTTAGTATACTTAAAGTAGGCTTGGTTGATCTTCAGTTTTGGCATGATTAGAGATGGGTATGAAGTATTTGTCATGTGTGAGGGGTCCTATCATAGTTCAAGGATTATTGGATAACTTGTGGAAATTCATGTTATTCATCTAGTTCTTCGTTATGTTCATCTTGACATAGTTGGTTCTATGGTAGAAAAATCTGAGTAGGTAGTTTGTTGATCTCACCATTGCCATGTATGGATGAGTCAGGGGGAGTTGGTCATATGGGTGTGATCAAATTAGTCCCAAGTTTCTATGGTTTAAATTTAAGTTCATGAGGTTAATAATAGCTAAAGATATGTGGGTGCAAATTTGGCCTCTTAGACAGAAGTTCACTAAGTTTCTATACTTAGTTAAACCATCACTGCACATCATACATATATGTATGAACCAAAAAGTTTGTGTATTTATTTTAGGTATGAAAAAATTCATTTTTGATAAAAGTTTTACATGGAGATATTTCATATATTTCTAGGATGATACCCTAAAAATTTGAAGTCTTGAAGTCTTTTCTAGATTAAGCTATAAAGCTTGAAAGTTGCTCTAGTAGACTGTGATGGGCCAGAAACCATCAAGTTTAATCGCATTGAAGTCTAAGGTCATTGGTCTAGAATATATAATGGTGAGATATTAATCATACATATTGAGATTAATAGTGCATATCAATTCAACATGTCAAAGGTTGCATGTGCTGGTGACAAGTGTCACAAGCTCACTAATCTAACAGAATATCAATGGTGAGTGACAGTTTGTACTTATGAAGATCAAAAGTGTAGGATAAGTCAAAGAGTCAACAAAGAACGCAAGACTACAAAATGGAATAAGCACATGGATTGATAGTAAGTTATTCATAAGGCATGCAAGGATGCCAAACATCATAATCATGGAAATTTTGATCAAGATCTATTGGTGAGCATTGCAAGATAAAGACCTCGTTGATCCAAAGATATCAATGAAGCACATTTATTCCAAATTGTCAGGAAGTAATGAGATGATGTCAAGTGTTAAATGTATAATAGTAAAGAAAACATAAAGATCAAGATAATTTTGAGGAAGATCGATGATGTGTATTCATTCAAGCTATGAGAGGCCATTAGCTGTTGACAAAGTGTTTGATGTTTAATAGTGACCATTGGAATTTAAGTTTTCAAATTAACAAAGGAAAACCAATACTTAGTTTTTGAGTTATAAATTTTGATCTAGGATGAATTTATTGATGAAATAAAAATAAAATTTTTAGAGTAATTTAAGATTCATATGTTGAATCTAGTTAGAAGGTCTGATGGTCTGTACAATCAAATTTATTAAGCTCCAAATTTAACTATGTGTTTGACCATGTTTTGTAAGTGACCCAATAATGATATTTGAGTTATACTAATGGTAATTGGATGTTAAAATGGGACTGAGCTATTGGAGAGTGTTTTAGACTCCATGAGGATGATTTGTATGGATTTTAGAGGTTTGACCAATCCATATTCAGTATGAACAAATGCTTAAAAGTTGACTATTTATTCATTCATAGTGTTTTCATGTACAAGGCTAATGTTTGAGTAGATTGAGCATATGCAAAAGTGTGTAATGATGATTGTAATCATTTGAGGATGTATAAAAGGTCATGTGAAGTGAAAATATGCTTTTTTAAGTTGTATTTTGTTTCTAAATTTCTTGATGGAGTGATAAATGGGTGAATAGGTTTGCATGAGACCTATAAGGGCTACTAAGGCCTAATTAAAAGGTGTAGTTGATTAAGGGTGACCCATTAATGCTATGACCAAACTATGAGAATGGTATTGAGATATGTATTTATATGATATAATCCTTAAGGGTCAAGGCAAGTCTAAAAGCTGAATAAGAAGATAATAATCATGAAGGCTTTATAAAAGGTGAAATATAATGTGGTGATTTCTAGACTTAAGAGAAGAGGCATGTGTGAGAGTTGTGGAGCGAAGGAAAGAAGAAAGGTCGTGTGACCAGTGGATGGGTTATAAAGAAGATAAAGTTGATGACTATGTTTATGATCTATAGGTCATATTTATAATGTCATAAATATTTCTCTTGTATGTTTTAAAATTGAGCATAAGCAAAAAAAGAGAGATTTTGGCATGCTTATATGAGAGGATTGTATGAGATAAAGGGTGTTTTGCAAGGGATAAAAAATTAGAGGTCCATCATCAGGTGTTGAAGACATTAGTTCAAAGGTGGATATGTTCACATCATAGGTGCTGGTAGGGTGATCAACATCTAGGTCAGAAGGACTTGACCATTCTAGGGGTAGGTACTCCTTATGGAATAGGTGTTTCACTAAATTTTGGTCAAAAGGACTTGACCATCTTAGGGACAGGTGTTCCTTGTGGAACAAGTGTTTTACTAAATTATGATAAGAAGGACTTGACCATCCTAAGGATAGGTGCTCCTTATGGCATAGGTGTTTCGCTAAATTCTAGTTAGAAGAACTTGACCTTCCTAGGGATAGGTGTTCCTTGTGGAATGGGTGTTCCAATAAAGTATCATGTTTTTAATACCTTATAGGACAATTAGTCCATGTGTTTGTAGGCTTGAGAGTGGGTTTTATTCCACAATAGGGTTTCCCACCTAGATCTTATGTTATGTGTATGTGATCTTTCATTATCTATTGTTCATTGATATAAACATCTTGAATGCTTCATGAATGGTTGTATTGAATGCTTAAGTGTTTGAAGGTTTTGGAAATTAAATTGGATTGTTTAACACCATTGATTCCACCCCCATCTTAGTGTTTTATACCTCTAATATTTATACCATCCATCATATTTTATAGTGCATCAATAATTGGTTAGCTCCAAGATATTACTCTCAGCTAACCCTCGAAACTAGATTTAGTGGTCTATGCATATGGTTTTACCTCTATAGTTAGTGCTATGAAATATTGGGCTGATAATTTTTGGATGATCAAATATCTTTGAGAGCTTACACTCATTCAAAACCCTTCTAGATCACCCTTTCAACATTTATTTTTACTTGCATTATCTATTTAAATAATATATTTACTTATTTTATTTTGAAAGTTATGTTACTTTGCATTCTATTGTATGCATCTAAGGCATAGTGCAACAATAAGTGGTGCTCAATTTTCTCATATGGAGCTCCCTTTGGTATATTATACAATGGCAAGCCATGAGGAAAATGAAGTTTTTATTGAAATTTATAATTATAGTATTGATGTTGAATATGATAATGAATAAGACACACATAATGATTTAGATGCTGAAATACAAAGCAAATCAAGCACAAGTGAAACAATTATCCTTATTTCATCAAGGTCTTAAATATCACCCCCATTAGGTGAATAACCTTATCATCATACTTATCAAATATCAAGTTTATCACAAATCCAACATAGCCTCCTCCACTCAACCTTTACGTTTTAAATTCTTTCAAACCCCTAACCTTAATGTTACTACTTCTACCAATGAGCATATTCCTATTTTTCTACCTTTAGTTGCTTCTTCCCCTTTTTATTTGGGAACATCTCTTGATTTTCCTCAATTATATATGCGTATGCCAACTCATAATATATGTTCTACTCCCATTACCACATACAATACTTCCCTTGAACAACCCTTCTTCTTTTGTAAGCCAAGCTAGCTAACATTAAGTAAACCATTTCTCATGCTAGTCCTTCATTATATTATGTCACTTTGTTTCATAACCTTTTAGGTCCTCAAATTTCATCCTACCCTCTTCTAGTTGTCTTTGTGGCCCCAAACTTCATCTTTATGAAAAAAAGGGTGATCTTGAACAACGTTTGTGTGCCTTCCATGTAATATGCTTAAATTATGAAGATAATGATAGATTATTAACCAAGATATTTCCAAGAAGCCTCAAGGATTATGTTCTTAGGTGGTTTTATGATATTCCTCTTCAATCAATTACAACTTCTAAATCATTTGAAAATTAATTTTTAGCACATTTTCCTATCAATATTGGTGAGAAATAATCCTACGCTTAAATAGAAAATCTTAATCAAGCATAAAATAAGATTATTAGTGCATTTGTTCTAAGGTACAAGACCATGATAGACAAAATGTCAAATAAAATGGTAGATAATGATATTTAAGACATTTTCACTCAAATCTTGCTTGCTCCTCTTTAACTCAAATTTTTCTTGCTCCTCTTTAAGAGTCTATCATGTTTGATAGGTTTATATTATTTATTAAGTTATGTCATACACTTAAATAATGTGAGGTCAAATTGATTGCATTGAACAAACTCAAGTATAGCTCTATTATTCCTTATACATCTACTATAAAGTTTCAAGGCAAGACTAATTGCAAGTTCAAATCTGATGAGAGAAAAAATGAGTCAAAAGTTACAATTAATGTTATATCTCAACCACAACAACTACTACAATTACAAACTCCACCAGGATGTAATTTTCAAGTCTTCCTTCACCTCCTCATGTGTTATTACAAAGTATTATTACACTTCCTCCACCATATGAGTTTGATCCATCTATAGTTTTACCTAAATATTCTAATGGAAATGCATTTTGTGACTATCATAGATCTATGGGACATTCCACACATAAATGTATGAAACTCAAGCATAAAATAAGAGATCTCATTGATGGAAATCTTATTGATGTTAGTACACCTATTGAAGAGGGTAAGACACAATAAAATGACAATGAAAAATAAAAATGTATCAAGATCCCTTTCCAAATCATGGGGTACAAGATAACAAGAAAAATTCTAAATTACATTATGCATATAATGTTCATCATCCTCCTCCTTCATATGGGCATCCATTTGATAGTATTATTTTTAGTTATAAGAAACATAGCATCTAGACCATGTATTATATTTTATGATTCATAAATTATTGATGATGACTTTCATAGACATGCATTACTCATTAGAACATATTTTGGAAAGCAACCTGTCCATAGTGTTATGATACATAATGGATCAAGTGAAAATTTGTGTACTATAACACTTCTACATTCTCTTGGATATACCTAAAACAATAATAAGCATATATCTAGAGTTGTGGAGGCATTTGATGTCCACACACAAGATACTCTTGGATATATTATTTTTACCTTACAAATGGGCTCTCTCAGATTGCATACTTATTTCTTAATTTTCCTAACCACAGGGTATTTTTGATATGTTATTAGGAAGACCTTGGTTACAAATACCTAAAAGATACCCTTATATAGTTCATAGATGTTTAAAGTATATTCATGCTAATAAAGTGGTTAAATTTGTAAACATTAAATATGAATATTCATTGGAACCTATGGTATTTATTATTCCAAAACAATTGCTTAGCACAGTTATTTATAAAATTGGTAATGGGTTAGTTTACACTACTAGCCAAGATAATGATTAAAATTTAAATATGCACACTCCAAAATCAATTTTACATATATAAATGAGCATGAGAATATTTTAGTTTATTCATCTATCAATAAGCATGATGATATTTAAGTTATTCCACCTATTTTTAAGAATAAAATGATTACAAATGAACATGCTCATTTGGTATAAGAAATCACACTATTTAATTCTACATAGGTACATGTTAGTCAAAATGATCTTATACAAGTACAATTCATTCAAAAATATCCTACATAGGTACATGTTGTGGCATCACCTCCTCAAATGGATTATGATACAGGTTTAAATATATTTATACATAATGATTTATAGGGTTATTTGACAACATATGGTTCTTCTTTAGATTCATAAACTCCTACATATGGCACTACTTCTATGGCACATTATATGGATCCTTGTTATCAAGAAGTTGGGTACATATATGAGAATTATATTGATGAGATCATTGGTTTGACACATTATAGCATTTCCTCCCACTCTCATAATTGGGCCTGTTCCCTTGATTGGAATCCTTCAATAGTTTTTACTTGTTCATAGTTTTATTGTTTATTATTCTACACCTATACAAACATATTTTAGCTTATTGGTTTTCATCTTTCAAAATTGGGGTAACTTTCACCCTTAATTGATTTACCCTAATTTGAACACCCCAAAGCAACCATCTTACCATGCTTTCAAATTTAAATATATTTCACAGAATCCCACACATCCTATAATCTATCATATGTATTTTCATGCTTACATTTTTATACATGAGTTAACATGGTTATGATTTCCATCTTTGAAAATAATGCATTTAAATTGAGGTCATTTGACATGTTTTCATCTTTTCCATGCTTTGATTCAACATATTATTGAGAGTTAATAGAATCTTCCCCTTCCTCTTCTACTTTTGCAAACCATGCTATATTTTTATCTTCATATCTTTTTACTTCATGCACATTAATTTATTGTCAAATATGAAAAATATAAAAACATTCATATATGCTAAAAATACCAAAAAATCATAACATTCTATAAAAATGAAAAATAAATCCCTCCAAGCATCTTTGTATGTTTCTGAATATGATTTTGTTTATGTCATATAACCTTATATATCACCACATAGAATATTTTTTAAATAATATTTATTATCACAAGGTACTATGACTGTGAAATAGGACAAATTTTACAATAAAAAATAGTTTTCATACACAAAAAAGTTTTCCTAATCATAAATTTTTTAAAGCAGTCAATTTGGACAAAGTTGTAGTTGGTAGATAATGGTGCACTGCACACATATCCCTATACATATTAGCTCTCTATTCTAACAGAAACCCAATCAAATGGAATTATATCATAGTTTTTTCAAATAAAAAAATACACTCAAATATATGATTAATTTCAAAAGCTAAAGCATGCCTTCACATGGTTCAATGTTGGTTTAACATCTCATCCAACAAACTCGCTTAGTTGAGAGAATCACATTGCTCTATATGAACATGTTATAGGTTGTATCTACTCACAAAATTATCCATGTTGAGATATAAATGAAAATCAATTCTTTAATCATTCACTATATCTTCACAAATGCCTTGGTAAAAATGCTACATGCTAAATTGAAACATAGGTACATATGATTTACTTATTCTAGTTCCATTTAATATATGTTGCTCTTACATGTTCATTTAAGTTTCAAATCATGATTTCAAAACTTTTTTGATCATTTAATTCATCCATTATCCATCTATATTTTTTATATACACTTTTTTATCCAACACAACCATGCCTTTATGAGCATGGCCTTTATGGCCTTTTATGCCTTATGTGACATTTTCATGTTCATGTATTTAGACTTTAAGATCTATATGTGACATTTTTGAAACATTTATATGTTCATTATAACATCTTATGTGTCACTTGTATGTGGCCTCTATACCCTCTTGCATGATAAATTGCATGACTTTACTTACATGTTTTCTCTTTGGATACTATAGTGCCATGATTACTAGCATGCACTACTATATACACACTTATCTATCTATGAATACATGATACATATCATGTAAAAAATTATTTGTGTGCTCCAATGCTTCAAATTATCAACTCTATGCTTACAATACATATTCAAATCTTACAATTTCCTTACAATGCATAATGAAAATAAATTTTGTAATCATTCACTATGTCTTCACAAATGCCTTGGTAAAAATGCTACATGCTAAATTGAAACATAGGTACATATGATTTACTTATTCTAATTCCATTTAATATATGTTACTCTTACATGTTCATTTAAGTTTCACATCATGATTTCAAAACTTTTTTGCTCATTGAATTCATCCATTAGCCATCTATATTTTTAATATACACTTTTTTATCTGACACAACCATGCCTTTATGAGCATCGCCTTTATGGCCTTTTATGCCATATGTGACATTTTCATGTTCCTTATATTTAGCCTTTAAGATCTATATGTGACATTTTTTAAATATTTATATATTCATTACAACATCTTATATGTCACTTGTATGTGGCCTATAGACCCTCTTGCACGATAAATTGCATAAATTTGCTTACATGTTTTCTCTTTGGATACTATAATGCCATGATTAATGTCATGCACTACTATGTACACATTTATCTATCTATGAATACGTGATACATAACATGTAAAAAATTATCTATGTGCTCCAATGCTTTAAATTCTCAACTCTATGCTTACAATACAAATTCAAATCTTACAATTTCATTACAATGAATAATTTTCATTATTACATTATTATATAAAAATTAAATGATGCGATAAAATATAAAAATTATTCAAATTCTTTAATGATTACATTTATATCATTCAATAAAACAATCAATCTATGCAAATGACTATTACAAGATTTATCCATCATTCACAAATTCTCTCACTTTTTATTTGGAGATAATTTATGTTTTCAAGCATTCTCCCTCATATAAAAATGGAGGCATCACAATGGGCCTTTTCAAGCAATATATTTTCACTTTTGGCAACTTAAAATATGTGAAAATATTAAAATTTATAGATTAAGGTGGCATTAAACTTATTTATGCTCTCCACTCATGTAGTTGCTTGAGCATAGACACACTTGCACGCAAAGATAATACAAGACTCGAAATAATTTTCAAAAGATCATAGTACATGGGGCATTGTATACAATCACGACCAAGCTACTATTTTGAAAAAAATAGATTTCTCTTTTTATAAGTATTGACTATCAAATATCAAGTAATTTTACTAATTTATAGTTCAAATATATATCCATTTGTAGTGGAATGATTTATATTTTATAAGTGGACCACACTTGAGATTAATTGTAGTCCAAATCATGGTTTTGATGTATATCAAGCCATTCACTGGTTCCCATCTATTGTTTCTCAATTTAGCAAGTGGACTGCATGAAATCTTAGTGGTACTCAATGTTTTGGTTGTACTTTTAGTGAACCACTTTATTGTTTCCCATCTCTTTTCACATTTATAGAGTAATTTGTGATGATTGGAGCATTCATCTTTCCAACTCAATCATATACATTGATTCTTCAAATTTAGACTTCATCACTTTCAATTCAACACTTCTCCACATGCCTCAATAAGGGGGCATGCATATATCCATGATAAAGATAAACAATGTTTATAAAATCAAGTATCACATTTCATTTAATCTATTAATTTATGCATATTGGGGGGATGGGGCATGGGGGAGGTGGGAGGGGATTGAAGAGAGGCCAAATGTAGACACTGAAATTAAATCAATAGATTCTTGAAAAAAAAATTACTTGACATTTTTACCTTCTTTGGCCAACTCTATACTCTCATAACCATTTATCTATATGAGAGAAATTTAGGTATTAAAATTTATGTGAATATATCCTATACTTTCATAAATTATTCCTAAACATCCCTATTCAATAGATACTTCAACATCAGTTTAGTTTTAGAAGCCTCTGTCCAATTTAGACAAGTACACACTATGAAGACATGAGTGCACTGAACACTTATCCTTCAGTGTAGATGTATCCTAAAATCCAATGGATATATTTTAAAAATATAATGTTTTATAACAATTCTACCATGAAATCCATAATGTTGGTTATCAAAAATAATGTAGAGATTCTCCTATAAGAGCACATTAAGTGTTTCACTTCAAACCCCCATAATTACTCACTAACACTCTCTTGAAAAAGAAATTTCAAAATCACTCATCTATTGAAAAAATATCCATACTATAATTATAATGAATTAATATAGTCATTTAAAACATTAACATTGATTTCTTTTAGGGTGAAGCCATCCTTTTTTAATCATTCTAATCAAATTGACTGGTTACATTCATTACATTTATAATATCTTACCCATAGGTAGAACTACATCAAATTGAAGTCCACATGGATTATGTAGAAACACTTATTCAATAAGGAGTTTTCTACTTTGATAGTTTGGCCATATCCAACATCCCCACTTTATTCCCCTTTGTATTTGATCTTGTTTATTCCTTGTGTAGGCTAGGGTTTTGTATCATGTAGGTTATCTACATGTCAAAACAGAGATTGCATAGAAATATTTTACCTAGAGATAGAGGCAAAAAAGATCAAACTTTTAGATTCAGTGCAAAAACACCGTTAGAGTTACAGTAGAGGACAATAATACACTATAATCATGTCTATCTATTGTGCACTTGTCCCAGTATACAATGAATCAAAGTTTTTAAGTAATATTTTATTTATAGGTCTTGTTAATCAGTTTCACAAAATCACATTCACAATCAGGGAAAGCATAATGTGGTTTATATTAATTAGTTTAAAAGGTATCTCTCTAACCCTAACCCTATTTCCTATATTTAACAATTTAAAACTTCTATAAATTTTGTATATCACTGTATTTCACAGTAGGCTCCTGTATTTCTCTCTTAAATCATATTTCAAGTTCACAATACTTTAGAGTTAATTTACACACATAATTTATTATAAGGGTAAATAATCCCCTAGTAAAGGCCAAATATGATTATGGACTACTCATCTTCATTCTCACTTTCAGTTTAATGACAGTCTATGGATATTGCGTGAACAATTTATTTGTATAGGATTATGAACATATCACGACTATAATTTTAGTGTGTGTTATATGTATAGTCATCAACATGGTAGTTTACCTGATCTAGGCTAGGAAGATATTCATAACTTTATCATTCACAATATAGAATGACTAGCCCAACCCTGTGAAGGTGACAAACACAAATATTCTATATTCCTTTTTTTCTAGTAAAACTGAGATTGAAAGTCTTATACAAATAAAAATAACTCATATTTTTCTTATTAAAAGGTGCATGGTAGAATACTTTGGAGAAGAAGGGAATGACAACAAGGACACAATTTCTAAAGGCTAAAAATGTGTTTTAAATTCAAAGTCTATAGAAAATATCTCTTGTAAGCCTATTTTGAATCCTTTGAAAATATTAAAATTTTCATTCATCAGTGGTAAAGTTTTGAAAAATTATCAATAATTTTTTTTATAAAATATATATTAAGCTAGAGATTTAAGGTTTTCTCAGTCACTATTTTGTGTATTTTAAAAATAATTATAAATTATAAAATATATATTGTTAGAGATTTAAGGTTTTCATATCCATTATTTTATGCACATTTTAAAAATAATAATAATTTTGAATCACATTCGTAATATATTATTGAGAAAATATTATTAAATATAGATCACAAAATTTAATTTGAAACATCAATCAATCAAAAATTATATAAATTTGTTTCAATCACAAATGTGTGTGTGTGTGTGTGTGTGTGTGTGTGTGTGTGTGAGAGAGAGAGAGAGAGAGAGAGAGAGAGAGAGAGAGAGAGAGAGAGAGAGAGAGAGAGAGAGAGAGAGAGAGAGAGAGAGAGATATCTCTCTCTCTCTCTCTCTCTCTCTCTCTCTCTCTCTCTCTCTCTCTCACACACACACACACACACACACACACACACACACACACACACACACACACACACACACATTTGTGATTGAAACAAATTTATATAATTTTTGATTGATTGATGTTTCAAATTAAATTTTGTGATATATATTTAATAGTATTTTCTCAATAATATATTACGAATGTGATTCAAAATTATTATTATTTTTAAAATGTGCATAAAATAATGGATATGAAAACCTTAAATCTCTAACAATATATATTTTATAATTTATAATTATTTTTAAAATACACAAAATAGTGACTGAGAAAACCTTAAATCTCTAGCTTAATATATATTTTATAAAAAAAATTATTGATAATTTTTCAAAACTTTACCACTGATGAATGAAAATTTTAATATTTTCAAAGGATTCAAAATAGGCTTACAAGAGATATTTTCTATGGACTTTGAATTTAAAACACATTTTTAGCCTTTGGAAATTGTGTCCTTGTTGTCATTCCCTTCTTCTCCAAAGTATTCTACCATGCACCTTTTAATAAGAAAAATATGAGTTATTTTTATTTGTATAAGACTTTCAATCTCACTTTTACTAGAAAAAAAGGAATATAGAATATTTGTGTTTGTCACCTTCACAGGGTTGGGCTAGTCATTCTATATTGTGAATGATAAAGTTATGAATATCTTCCTAGCCTAGATCAGGTAAACTACCATGTTGATGACTATACATATAACACACACTAAAATTATAGTGGTGATATGTTCATAATCCTATACAAATAAATTGTTCACGCAATATCCACAGACTGTCATTAAACTGAAAGTGAGAATGAAGATGAGTAGTCCATAATCATATTTGGCCTTTATTAGGGGATTATTTACCCTTATAAGAAATTATGTGTGTAAATTAACTCTAAATTATTGTGAACTTGAAATATGATTTAAGAGAGAAATACAGGAGCCTACTGTGAAATACAGTGATATACAAAATTTATAGAAGTTTTAAATTGTTAAATATAGGAAATAGGGTTAGGGTTAGAGAGATACCTTTTAAACTAATTAATATAAACCACATTATGCTTTCCCTGATTGTGAATGTGATTTTGTGACACTGATTAACAAGACCTATAAATAAAATATTACTTAAAAACTTTGATTCATTGTATACTGGGACAAGTGCACAATATATATATATATATATATATATATATATATAGAGAGAGAGAGAGAGAGAGAGAGAGTTTGTGTGTGTGTGTATATTTGTATATACACACAAACACACATCTATACACACATATCAAAAAATTAATTTTTTCATATATATATATATATATATATATATATATATATATATATATATATATATATATATATATATCTTTGTTTTCAATATAATTCACATACAATATATATTTGTCTATTATTTTCATTCAATATAACTTTTTAGCTTGCATATAAATCTCAAACTAAGATATTTTTTA
This sequence comes from Torreya grandis, assembly GCA_037957365.1. Classification (NCBI taxonomy): domain Eukaryota; kingdom Viridiplantae; phylum Streptophyta; class Pinopsida; order Cupressales; family Taxaceae; genus Torreya; species Torreya grandis. Next base: position 2,527,487 of record JARHVA010000943.1, on the reverse strand, counting down.
ATGAATTAATATGAATTTTTCTTGTGATAGGTTTTTAAAATATTATTTTATTCTTTCCTACCTACCTCCCTCACTCCACTCAATAGTTGCAACCCCCAATAGATTTTATTGTAGCAGTTTTGAATTCGAATAATTTGGAGCTATTTTAGTTTTAGGGGGGAACTGATGTGGTAGGTAAAACTACTAGTAGAAGTGGAAAAAATCATATAAAAGATAAAATAAAAGATAGAGTGCAATATAAAATAGATGCAACAACAGTCAGGAAAAGGAGAAACAAAATTTATGCACAACAATAGACTGTGTAGAAGATAACAAAAAATATAGTGCAACAGTAGGCAGAAAAGAGCCTGGAGAATATTTTAGTAGCAACAGACTATAGTGGATAGATAGGAAAGAGGAGGTAGAATATACATGGTAAAAGAGTATTTCATGATAGTAGCCATAGAAAATGATTTAAGTAGAATGATAGAAAGAGGAAAATAATAGTTTTGTTGAGTCTTTTGTAAATAGTTGTAGCTGTGCAAGTATATGGATTTAAATTAGATTTGTATGAGAGTTTTTTGAAGCAAATTAATATATGTAAACTTTATTATTTCCTACCATACTCGACATATCCTTTTTAATGTTTTTAGCATGTGTTTTTAGTGTGTTAGTATCAATGTTCTATCAGCTTTGGACTATCTCCAAAGTCTCAAATTTTAGTATTTATTCTGATGTTGTTTGTTACCCATCTAGGCCTACACATTTGTATTTTTCTCCCAAAATATGGTATCAGATTCTATAGTTTGTAATCTCATTTAGATATGGAAATGGATGGTTTTAGTTCATGGCAATAGCCTCCTACATTTGATGGAAATAACTACAATTTGTGGAGCATCAATATGAAGACCATATTCAAATCTCAATAGCTATAGGAGTTAGTTGAAGCTGGATATAATGAGGTTATAGACTTGTCAGCCTTTGATGGATTAACCTAGGCACAAAGGAATGTTTTGAAGGAGAATAGCATAAATGATGTCAAGGCACTCAGCTACATACAAATACCACTAATTGATTCAATATTTCCTAGGATAATAACAATTTTCCATTCTAAATAAGCATGGGACATTTTTCAAAATGTATATCAAGGGAGTGACAAAGTGAAGCTTATCAAAGTTTAAGATTTTAAGAAGGGCCTTTGAGAACCTAAAAATGAAGGTGAATGAGTCCATTAGTGACTTATTCACAAGGATAATGAATATTTCCAATCAAATGAAGACATGTGGTGATACCCTTAAAGATCATAAGATCACAGAGAAGGTCCTGAGGAGACTTTCAATTAGATTTGACCCTATAGTGAATAAAATAGAAGAGTTAAATTATTTGAGGCAAATGATGGTGGATGAACTAATGGGTTCCTTGAAAACTCATGAACATGTTAGGAAATAATATCTTATTGTGTAAGAAATAAATGTGGAAATAATAAGATAAAAATAAATGACAAAGGAATAACACATTATAGAAGTAAATGACATGGAAACCTTGCTAATTACAAGGAAAAACCACGGGTAAATGGAATCTATATTCTTCTTACTAATCTTCAAAATAAATAACCTCTCCATAAAGCTTCCTCTTCAACACACACTCTCCTCTTACAATGCTTTCACACAATCATCCAATCTATGCAAAACTTTTCAAAAAACTAATTTCAAGATTCTACACACTCACAAGATTCATACACTTCCTACCAAGCTTACACTTTCTCTCAAACTCACATACATAAAGAGGGAGTATCATACATACACAAAATATAAGGAGATAAGAGAATAATGGATAGTAAAGAGGAGTGAGTAGAAAATTTTCTCCCTTCCATGTGGCCTTACTATTAATGAGTAGGAAACTTGTCTCCAACACATGTGCTAATCAAAATATGTTCCCACTTTTGAATTGAGGATCCCACCTCCATGTGACCCAAACATGTTGTCCCTAATTCACATGTGACTTCCAATCAAGCGTAGTGATCCTTTTCCCCACTTTTTGATATGCACACATGTGTGAGTCAAAATATTCCTCAACATTTTGATTTCAATCACATGCACATGCTTGAAGGATAAATGATTAGATCCTATTTTTCTTGTCTCCCACATGCACCCACAAGTCAAGGGTCAAAGATGGCTCCCCACATGCTCCCCACATGTGATCTCAAAAGGTAAACCCATGTTTCCAAGGAGAAATTCATCCCATTTCTCTCTCTTACATTTCCAACAATGAAAGATACCTTGTGGACCATGCCACATCACCTAAAGTGCCATCTAATACACCCAATCAACACCAAGTCACACTACCAACTCATTAGCATAGTCATCATCAACTCATTGTTGTGAATAGTAATTGCCACATCATCACATGAATAGTGCCATGTGAATAGTGACTTCACATCCTAATAGAATATGGTTGAATAGGTCAGCCATTTCTTCCCATGAGCAAGCATTCAATACTAATGTAAATGTGAAAGGAAGTGGGAGAGGATCAAACAATAGAGGAAGAGGAAGAGCTTGTAGTAGTCAAGAAGGTAGAATGCATAGCCATCAAGAGTCACATGGAAGAGGATGAAGAAGGATTAAAAAAACTTTTCGAGGAGTATCTACACAAAGGTATGATAAGTCTAATGTCGAGTGCTTTTATTGCAAGAGGTATGGACACTATGCTAGAGAGTGCAGAAAGAAGGAGTATGATATGAATATGAATAATTCAAATTTATCCAAACACAAGAGGTTGAACCTAATAGGAATGAGAAAGGTGGAATTTTGTTCAAAACACACAACATTGTTTATCAAAGTGGTAAAGAAACATGGTACATGGATAGTGGTTGTAGAAACCACATGAGTGATAACAAAGATATGTTCAACCTCACTAATGAGTCAATAAAATCAGAGGTGAAGATGGAAAATAATGAGAAGGTTCCCATCATGGGAGAAGGAAGCATTGTTAGGAAATAATATCACACTATGCAAGAAAATAATGCGTAAAGAAAAGATAAAATAATAATGATAGAGAAAAACACATTATACAAGTAGATAACGTGGAAACCTTGCTAAGTACAAGGAAAACCCATAGTCAAATGGCAGTTGTAATCATCTTATTGATCTTCAAAATAACAACCTCTACACAAAGATTCCTCTTTAACATAATCCTCTATTATAATTACTTCACACAAGCATTCAAGATATGAAAATATTCTCAACAAACTACAAGCTTCTACACACTCACAAGCTTCATACACTTTCTACCAATCTTACACTTGATCTAAAAGCTTACATACATAAAGAGGGAGTATCATAAATATATAGAATACAAGGAGAGAAGAGAATAATGGATGGTAAAGAGGAGAGAGAATAAATCCCCCCACTCCATGTGGTCTTACTATTCATGAAAAGTAAACTTGTCTTCGTCACATGTGCTAGTCAAAATATGCTCCCACATTTGATTTGAAGATCCCACCTCCATGTGACCCAAACATGTTATCCTTAACTTACATGTGAATTCCAATAGATCATATTGGTCAATGTCCCTACAAGCCATGTCCACTCATGAGTCAAAATATGCCTCAATCATCTTTTTGACTCCAACTAAAACGGCCCATAGATAAATAAGCCCCACAAGCACATGGGTGAAGATGTTTATTCCCATATGCCTCCAAAAGTCACTCATCATAAAATTCATCCCATTTCTCTCTCTTAATATTTTATTCAATAAAAGATTCCATGTAGACCATGTCACATCAACAAAGATCCACCTCATTCATCCAATCACTGCCAACACACAGTACCACCTCATCACATGAATAGTGATGGTGAATAGTAATTGAGAATAGTGACTTCACATCCTAACATTATCCAACTTGAAGTCAATATACACAAGATTTGTCACACCTACATATTCTTCCATCTAACTACCAACCATGCCCTTTGTTTCCCTAACATAAACCCTATAAAAGTTTTGTTGCACTACTAAAAATTTTGTCCTGATTGGATTTGTCAACATCCATTCCTCCATAACAGATTGTAACACCTAAATTGATTCTTCACTTCTCCATAACCACATAGGCCAATCCTCATATCATTATTATACCATGAACCGATCACAACTCCCACTGCTTGAAAGTATCCAGTCTAGTGCTCACCATGGCATCACAAGGCTTCTTACTCTTGATGAATAGAATACATAAGATAACAACATTTCTTCTCCTCCATTATAGGATGCTCCTAGGAAGATAAATCACACTATAAGAAGTAGGGTACTTACTTGTTTTCTCATCCTTATACATCTCCATCTTTGGTTTTCTCCTCATACCACCTTCATTGCATCCTTATCACTAAGCCATTATAATAGGGATCATGTTGAGGCCTGCATACAATATGTCATCAACACATATAGCATCAACCTTTGCTAAACACTTTGGTTCTCTATAAAGGTGTTGTTGCACTCCCATCCACACTTCTGATTTAGCTACTATAGTCTTCAAAATACAAACCATACTTTTGGCTACTTTATATCTTCTAGAGAGATAACCAAGTAAGAATTAAGTTTCTCTTACTCTAAATAGCAACCATTACACATAACACTCTTGATAGTAGTCAAGAAATAAGATGACATAGTTGTCAATACCAAACTTCTCATAGCCTCTATCTATCAACTATACTAAAACATGGTACAAGTGGACCAATCATAACTCTAGGGAAGTCATCATGCTATTAAGTGCATCAATGCATCTACCAAGTTTTTGAGCCTCAAAAATGGATCCAAAATGTATCATGCTCTATTGCATGTCCAAACATATGACCTTCTCCTTCTAAAAACACTAGGTCTCACTTTTCCTTCTTCATCTTCTCTTTTCACTACTTCAAATAGGTACAATTTTAGGTGTCTTTTATACCTCCTTTGTATGGATTTTCTATCATTTATAACATCCTAGTTAACAACATGTGGTCAGTAGGATACCACATCATTCACCCCTTCTTCTTTCTTACCAAAAACTATACTTGCTTGTTTTTAAATCAAGCCTAGACATAAACTTGTGCTTTAAACTTCAACCTCTTATAGGGCTTGCTTCCAGCTAGCATCACATCACCCTGATCAATATTTGATGTTGTTGAATCTTCACACAGTCGATATAAGGAGCCATAATATTATATTTTTTCCACCACTAGGGATCCTTTGGAAATTATACATTTACCATTCCCAAAGGTACAAGAATACCCTAGCTCATCCATCCTCTTGATGGAAATCATATTGTTCTTCAACATAGGAACATGATGCACATCCTTCAACATTTTGATTCTACCATCATTTAGCTTGATCCTTATGTCCCCTCTTCCCACAATCTCTAATGGATGATAATAACCCATATGGACAAACTCTCCACTATATGGCTGGTAACCCACAAACCAATCTCTATGTGGAGACATGTGAAAAGATGCACCTGAGTCCAACACCTAATCATTCTTTCTTGATTTACTGCTAGTAAGGTAGAAACCCTCATGTAATGTCACTGACTTTGATTCTATTATGATAGCCTCAACTGAAGATGGATTATAATTTCCATCCTTTTCCTTATTATTTAAATGATAACAATCCTTCTACAAGTGTCTTGGCTTTACATAGTGCCAAAACTTGGTCTTTTGCTTGGATCCTCTAGATTGTGATATAGAAGGCGTTCTTCCTTGTGTGCTCTTCTCATTGGATCTCTCTCTCACAGCTAAAGCTTCATTACTTGAGTATGCACTAGAATACATTTTTCTCATCTCCTCTCCAAAAAATGATGAAACCACATCATCAAACTTAAGAGTTGTTGATGATGAATTATAGATGGTCATTGTATACACATAATATTTTCAAACTTTTATCACTTACTAAAACTCTTTATCTTGTAAAAACTCATCAAGTCTCAATATTTCTAAGTACATGCCCTAATGGGTACACTAGGAAAGGGGTGGGTAGACCATTGGTGCTTCACATGATTGTTGTCCCTTTTTCCACTTGTTATCTACACACTTGTCTCCTAAAAACCATATCCCCAAGCTTGTTCTTCTCTATTACACTCTCCTGAGTCATTTTCTACCTTTTGTCCCCATTTTTCTAACCTTAATCCCCTTTTGAATGTTCACTCTACTAGGTCGACTGGGTCAACCCTATATAGTTTTGGGTAAAATTCATTAGGGTTTAGGTCAGCTCTTGGATGACCTATCCTATAACCTAGTGATTTTTTTTCCATAACTATACTAAGTCAACTAGATCGACCCTATCAACCAAAACCTTTAGAATGGCTTAAGTTTAAAGCCACCTATATATACAAGATCATTTTTTGCTTTTTAGAGAAGAGAAGAAGTAAGAACTATTATGCATTTACTTATCCACCATTCTACTTGAGGAACAAACTTATGTTTTCATACTTTATTTAGAGATATGGATCTTGTCTTGTGGAGAAATACTTTGGATCTATTGATAGGTTGTGTAGCCTAGAGCAAATTTATCCTTTTCGTCCTTACATGCCACAAAAACCTCTTATAAAGCACCTTTTCCAAGGGAGAGATCGAGGCTCGATGGGTTCATCTTCAAAGGTAAGTATTCCTAACTTTGTTCCTCCTTTGTAAGAGTAGATAGATATGTATTTTTATTTATCTTCCATGCATTAATATTTTTTATACATTAATGTGAGTATATGTCTCCTATGCATGTTTACTTTTATTGTTTCTAACACCCACTTTGTGTCACAAGCTTTGGTGAGAACTAGATTGGATTTCTTTTCTTTTCTTTTTATTAGTTTAGTGAGATATGAAAACATATGACCTAAATAGTGTCATTATGTGATTATTATTGACTAGAGGATTTGGAACCCTCCCTAGTATTGTGTATTGTGATAAGAGATCCCCTAATTGGGTCTAACAGATCCCCATATAGGTCATGTTTTAGATTATCTAATGTGTCCCCAATTGGAAGTGTAAGTATGATCTATTTTCTCTAAGTTAGGATTGATTTATAGACATGATGAATTTTTGATTTCATATATTTTGGTGAACCCAAAGTGAATCTAACCCTTGTAGGTTTTATCTCACATTTTCATTATCTATCATTTTTATATATTTGAGATACTAGGTCAATAGTGTAAGTATAGTTATAACTTTTATGTGCAGGTTTAATACACAGTCACATCAATATGACTCTATTCTATTTGTGTATGTTTTTTTATCAAGTACAGGTTACTAGGTTGACCCTGTCAACATAGTACACTTTCAAACATCTAAATTGGATACTAGGTTGACCCTATCAACACAGTAGACTTTCAAACTTCTAGATAGACTACTAGGTCAACCTTGTCAACACAATACACTTTAAGAATTATAGAAAACATATTAGGTTAACACTATCAACATAGTATACTTTATAGGTTTTAGCAAATAGGGAACTGTAGAACTAGGTCAACCTAGTTGACCCAGTTGGTAGAATTTGAAAATATAAATTAGGGTACTTCAACATGTCAGGATTGCGAAACACCAGAAGCATACAATTGATTACCAAATACCAAGCAACTTAATATGCGGAAATAAACCAGATTCACCAAGTAACTAGAATTCAGAATAACACAGCATATGAGAGACAATACACAACTTGTATTAACACTTTATACAGAAAAGAATACAATAAAGAAGATGCCACTTCTTCTCCACCACCTTACAGAGGTTTCCCACACCTCAAGTGAATAGTAATTCTTCTCCCCAAAGCTCTCCCTCTCACAGGTCCCAACACCCAACTCAAATACAGAGTTGGTGTTCACCTCCCATGCTCCACGCACAACACAAGTGCTCCACGCACTCCACAAGCACTCCACGTGCTCCACAAGTACTCAAGGTACTTCAAGTAGATCTCCCATGAATCTGCAACAACCTGCAATTCAACAGACCATACTTATGGAAGGAACTCCCTTGCCTTCCTCTCTTGCTCTATCTGAGTACACACCTGTACTCCAAGTAGATCCTGCCTGATACTGCTCCCTGTTGTGTTGCTGTCTATATGACCTTGCACACCTGCAAATCAAACAACGGTTTTGCTCACCTGTGAACCTCGACCTTGCACACACATACACCTGTAGATCAACGATCTTACTTACTATGTAGATCTCCTATATAGGCCATGCAACTGTGACCAAGATCCTACACTCCTGAAGAACCCAGCTGGCTCTCCAATCCAGCACCAACACACCTGGTACTGAGGCACTAGGAGGAACGCGCCATTGCTCTACCTCACACACAGAAAGAGCTTATAATTATGCTCTCTTACTCCCTAGCACACTTTTCCAATACAACCATGAGTCTATTATATAGATCTCATCCAAACAATAATTAGACATCTAATTACAATAATTAGATCCGCAGCTCTCAGTCTAAAAATAGATCTCTTCATGCAAACACTTGGTTCGTTAGAAACTGTCCGTAAATAGCTCGCAGTCAAACCACACAGGCGACCGATGTCGGTCCCTGTCTGCCTGGAGGTGACTGACGTCGGCCGATATATGACCGATGTCGGTTGCTTCCCTTTGCTATCCTACCGACGTCGGCTGATCAGACCGACCCCAACTTCTCTGCAACTCAGCAACCTTCAGCAACCTCCTCTCCTGTTTGCATCAGTGAAGCTTTTAGCTCCACAATCCTAACAATCTCCCACTTGGAGATAAATAGCTACACTGTACCTGTACCTGTACTCTATCTAATCTATTTCCTGGTTTGTATCCCTCTTCAAGCTCCCACCTGAAGACAACCCACCACACATCCCGTGGTGTACCACCTGTCATCCGAGTACCCTGCCACATCCGAACCTACAAATCCATGTAGTGAAGTCCTGACCCTGCATAGCAACACCTGCTGCCGGTCCCTCTCAGAAAACTTGAGAACCCACTTCCCCGAATTGGCTCCTAACTCTGATAGCTCCCACTGCATGGGAATATTCAGGTCTATACCAGACCTCATGTGATTTCAGACACTATACCTGTCCAGCCCTTAGTGTGCTCTGGTTTCGCATCCCGAACCTCGCCAACACCTGATTCACATCAGCTCCCACTCGAGACAAAATCAACCTGTGATCTCCATGCCTCCCATGTCAAAGAATTTCGCTGCTCCAAACTCCTCATGACATGACACTGAACTAATCTTACCCTTAGCTCAGCAAAACCCTGTATGTACTCCCCTGCTAGCTAGCATACTATCCACATACAGCAACAGAATGATGTCATGACTCATCATCCACCTGGTAAGACAAACCACAGTAGTTACCTGACACTGACTGAAGCCATGCTTTGTCCACCACCTGTCAAACCGGTACCACTGTCCTGCAGCTCCTCAAGACCATATACCTAGTCTTCCGTCTCACGTATCCGTTCTCTCTATTCTTTTACTAAGGCATCCATTCGTCTTTGTGCTTTCATCCAGCTGGCAAACCTACCAAAACTCCCGTTTGGTTCTGCATCATATCCCTACCTAGCTCCCACCTGTTTCCTGGATCCTTCCTGCTCTACAATCAACAACAAGTATGAAGAAGAGGAACACGAATTTGAGGGCCTACTTACGCCTTCAGTCCTCTGTATGGGTGTTTGAGACTCCTTGACATCATGCTGTCCACCCAAAATTCATTACAGTGACCAACCTCGGTCTCTCCACAGTCTGCATCTGACCGACGTCGGTTCTCATGTGTCTGTACCTGACTACCAGCCTGCCAGCGCTAGTGTCCCTGCTGCCGACGTCGGTCCTTCTGACCGACATCGGTCTTACATACTACCGACGTCGGTCTCATGACCGATGTCGGTCTTACCCTTCCCGACATCGCCAGCTTCGGTCTGCACATGACCAACATCGACACCTGTCTGTTCGACGCCGGTTCCTCCTGACCGACGCCGGTACCTGTGTTCACCTGTGAGTGATGACTTTTTACCCGCGAGCTTCTTTGAATCAAAACCCATGTCCAAACTGCTCTGCTCAGAAGTATCCAGCCTCATCCACTGAACTCTGTCTGCCATCTCCTCCAAGAACACCAAGGCTTTCCAGTTCTTAAGCCTGTCAAATATATCTGTCTTCCACTTAAGAACATGCATCTCCTTCCTGCTCATGTGACCAAGCCTACAAAGCCACGTCTCTGCAATAGAAGAAGAATCAGTAATATAAACAAGTAGATAAAGTGTACCTATTTTCTTACCACCAGCTAATTCAAGTGCTACCGCTGTGAGAGTTCTTGTGCATCTCTCATCACCCAATCTTTCTAAAGAAATTAGCCATATCTCCAAACTTGGGACCTGCATGACCTTCATCAACACCTGTGTGTTGGCTGCCTGCAATTTCAGCTTCACTTCTCCTTTGCCAATTCTTTGGCAAGGCTTACCAGCTCCTCTACCTGGGGCTGCATGGAAAGAGGCAACTGAATCTTTTATCCAAGATTCAACTTTATCCAAGAAACCTGCAAACACATCCTGTGCAACAACACCTGCTACATCTGTATCTTCAATTTCTTCATGCTGATCTGCTACCAACCAACAATGTTCTTTTACCTGCTCTTTCTTTCCATCGGACCGTGAGTAACCGTCTGTGCTTTTCAACTCCTCCATTCTTAGCTTACTTTCATCTGCCATTGCTCTACTCCCACTCGATCAGAAACCCCTGAGAGTGACCTGTAACCAAACACAACCCTGCTTCCTGCAACCTTAGCTCTGATACCACTTGTCAGGATTGCAAAACACCGGAAGCATACAATTGATTACCAAATACCAAGCAACTTAATATGCGGAAATAAACCAGATTCACCAAGTAACTAGAATTCAGAATAACATAGCATATGAGAGACAATACACAACTTGTATTAACACTTTATACAGAAAAGAATACAATAAAGAAGATGCCACTTCTTCTCCACCACCTTACAGAGGTTTCCCACACCTCAAGTGAACAGTAATTCTTCTCCCCAAAGCTCTCCCTCTCACAGGTCCCAACACCCAACTCAAATACAGAGTTGGTGTTCACCTCCCGTGCTCCACGCACAACACAAGTGCTCCACACACTCCACAAGCACTCCACGTGCTCCACAAGTACTCAAGGTACTTCAAGTAGATCTCCCATGAATCTGCAACAACTTGGAATTCAACAGACCATACTTATGGAAGGAACTCCCTTGCCTTCATCTCTTGCTCTATCTGAGTACACACCTGTACTCCAAGTAGATCCTGCCTGATACTGCTCCCTGTTGTGTTGCTGTCTATATGACCTTGCACACCTGCAAATCAAACAACAGTTCTGCTCACCTGTGAACCTCGACCTTGCACACACATACACCTGTAGATCAACGATCTTACTTACCATGTAGATCTCCTATATAGGCCATGCAACTGTGACCAAGATCCTACACTCCTGAAGAACCCAGCTGGCTCTCCAATCCAGCACCAACACACCTGGTACTGAGGCACTAGGAGGAATGCACCATTGCTCTACCTCACACACAGAAGGAGCTTATAATTATGCTCTCTTACTCCCTAGCACACTTTTCCAATACAACCATGAGTCTATTATATAGATCTCATCCAAACAATAATTAGACATCTAATTACAATAATTAGATCCGCAGCTCTCAGTCTAAAAATAGATCTCTTCATGCAAACACTTGGTTCGTTAGTTAACTACCCGTAAATAGCTCGCAGTCGAACCACACAGGCGACCGACGTCGGCCGATATATGACCGACGTCAGTTGTTTCCCTTTGTTATCCTGCCGACGTCGGCTGATCAGATCGACCCCAACTTCTCTGCAACTCAGCAACCTTCAGCAACCTCCTCTCCTGTTTGCATCAGTGAAGCTTTTAGCTCCACAATACTAACACAACAACAATATCATTTTCCTCTACATCCTCCAACCCATCAAGGTTCCTTTTTCTCCTTCTCTATCATTTCTATTATTCATTATAGTTCTATTTTTCATACTTTACAATCTTTAAAACTAACCCTATACATCAAAATAGGTCCACTCTATCGACCTAGTTCTATATTTTGTCTTTTGTCTACAAAACTAGGTCAACACTATCGACATAGTTCTTTTGCAGACCCTTTCTTTAGCAATACAATAGTGGCACTGCCAACTCTTTTCCATAATCTTTGCATACACTATCATTTAAACCAATACTATACTATGTTTCAAAGTTTAAATTAACATTTATATGTTAATAATTAGTTCACACTTTCACTTTTAGTTGTTTGCATGCTTAAAATAGATCACATATTATAATTAGGTGATTTTTAAATATACCATTTAGCTGCACTATTTTCTTTCACACACTACCAAATCACATAATCTTAAAAACACATTTAAATAATTATCTACCCAAGGCCTACATACTTATATTTCATCACCAAGGGGGAAGCTGACTTGGTTTTTTTACCAAGTATAAGCACATGGTTAATGTTATATATTGGATAAGCACCCAACACCCTTATCATTGTGGTGTTTGAAGTGATGGGGTAGGCCCCAATACTAAGCCAATACTGTTGCCAACACAGATCCCTTTTATCATAAACATTCTGAAACCATCCATAGATTACTTTCTAGTTCCTTGCTTATAGACAACTTCTTATCACATCTTAAAATCAAACTTTAATAATCTAAAAACATTTAGTATGACCACTTTGCATTTACTTTCCAATTTGATTTCTTTCTCTTTTCTCAATTGTATGTTATATTACAAAAACTTTTATTGGCCAGCATTGGTACAAGGTTTTATGTTGTGTGCCTCAATTGGATCATCCTCATTGACCCAATTGATTGTGTTTCCTTTCATTTCTTACTTTCAAAAGTACTTGCAATTTTTTTTTGTTTTAGTACACAGTCATTCTACTTGACACTGTCTCTTACATACTGTCTATTTTCCTTGCTTGCAGTACTAGGTTGACCCTATCGACATAGTACTCTTTACTGCTTCCCAATATATATAATTAGGTCAACCCTATAGATTCTATATCTTTTTCTACCTATTTATTACCCAGGTTATAGAGCTAGGTTGACCCAATCAACTTTATATTCTTATTTTCTTAGCTTTTTGATCGTGTTCTCTATACTAGGTCGACATAATCAACTCTATACTTTTATTTGCCTCTTCCTATTTCCTTTATTTTACATCACTTTTTGCCTTCTATAGTCCTCCTTCATCATGGACTTCGTGTTTAAAGATAACACTAAGTTGAATTCAATGGATATGATGAGTCTTACCAACCCTCATAGGGTCTCCTATAAATATATTAGGGATCCTCTCTTAGATGAGAGTAATGTTCATATATCCACTTGCACAATGAACTATGGGACCCCTCCTCATTATTATTCACTATTTAATCCTCTCTTCTCACTTGAAGATCAACTCGAATTAGAGTATACCCATTAAATGCTCTTCTTTATCTCCAAATTTCCTCAACATTGAGAAAAGGATCCTTCTACCATTTACCATCTCATGATAAGTGGTCAAGTTGAAGAGCCTCATTCATCTTCTCCCACATTCTCACATGGATTTGGGGATACTAGTTTTTTTTATTCTCAGCCTCTTCCCTCTATTTTGACCCTTCTTCATATCATGACTTATTCTTCTTTAACTTCTTCTACCTCCATGCCTAGTATCTCTACTAACATCGTAGGTTCTACATATAATGGGCCTCTTCTAAGACTTACTCTCCTTAGCTCTTCCCCTAGTGCATTTTTTTCTATCCAAGGTAATCATTCTTCTAGTGTTCCCTCTTCTCATCCCTTCACTAGTCCATCTTTTACTACACAAGCAAATTTTTCCACTAGTGCCTCACATTCTAACAACCCTTCTCAAATTCCTACTAACACCAATATTGGTACCCAAGCCACTACTTTCAATTCTAATGCTTCAAATAATGCCAACAATGCAACTTAAACCAATCAACTCTTATTACAAACCTTTAATTAAATGGATAATTTTCAAGCTCATAATACAAATCAAATGCTACGAATTCAAAACCACCTTATCCATCTTCAAACCCACCCTCAACAAATGTCATGAGGCACACATAATCAAAATGTTCCCCCACCTCCTCTTCAATATTCCCATTATAATATTATCCCACAACCCTCTCTTGTAAACAAGACAATCAAACATCTTCAAAATGAACCTCTTACATCTCAAATTTCTAATATCAATATAGGAGGTATCACCCTTACCATTTCTTAAAATGGGTCAACTGATCATACTATTCATCTAAAAACATTTGGAAATATATATAAAGACAAGGTTAAATTAAACACCTTCACCACTACCGAGATATTAGCCAAAACTATCATGAGTGATACTTTAGATTGGTAAAACCAAATTAAAACCCATTCTATTACTAGTTTGGAAGATTTAATAAATGCTCTAGTCCAAGAGTTCCAAACTAGTGATCTTCCTAAGAATACCTTAGCCCATTTGATCAATTGTAAGCAACTTGAAAATAAAATTGCGATTTTGTTAAAAGGTGGAAAAAATTATCCAAAAAATGTTAACATAACATTGTCAATGATAACCTTTTCCATCTCTTTACTAATGCTCTTTTTCCCAAGTTGTAATGTCAAGTCTGGACTCTCTCTCTCTCCACATACTTTGGAAGAGTCTATTGACAAAGATAAATGTCAATATTTCCTTATGCATTAATTCAAGCCACCCCAACCTTATATAGGTCCTCATATTTTAATCAAGAAAAAGAATAATCTTGCTACCAATGATGGTGTCATAGACTCTTATGACACCATTCACACTATTTAAGTTGTTATTCCTAACCAATCTTTGAAACCAGCTCCCCATTCTAAATAATTTACCAACCCTCACTTATCTTCACACAATGACTTAAATGTACACAAACATTTATCCTTAGTTAAATTACTAAAATGTCTACCTAGGCCTCTTCCATGAGAACTTGATCCTACTCATCCTATGAAATCTTGATATGATCCCAATAAATTTTGTTGGTTTCATGCTAGTTAGGGTCATTCTTATGAGACATGTAAGCAAATTCATAATTTGGCTATGGATTTCCTTCTTGGTCCTAATTTTGATCATGATTATATTATTCAAAAATGCCAATAAGCTTATGACATTGTTTTCAAATGCCATGAAATTAATATTAAATCTCAAGCTTTGAATCAAACTAATGCTCATTTGGCCATCTATAAAAACCCTCTTTTAAATCACCAATATAACCAATATAATCCGATCCCTTTTACCAATAATGTTGAAAGTCTTATTGACCTAACTCCTAAAGATAATGTGGTTAATATGACAAATATATGAAGCATGGTTGCTTTCATTGATCCTCAACCTATCTACACACCTCTATTATCTCACACATTTCATGTTATCCAAGATTTTCTCTAACTAACTTAAATGAGTTGGGGCAAGATGACATTATAGATTTTTATGAAACAGTTCCAACTCCTCCCTTGGATAGCTCTTCCCATTCTATTTCTACCATCCCTCCATCTTCTTTACCTAACACCCATGATACTCAAGCTTATATCAACACATCATCTAGCACTTCTCAAAACCAACTTGAATCAACTACCTCATCTTATTAACATGATTTACAACTTTTTTCTAAGCCTTATACCTATTATCAACATAAATTCCAATGTACTTTAGCTCCTCCTTCCAAGGACCTCCTTCAACACTATGTACTTATTTCTCACAACCTTGTTATGGGTTATGATGAGTGGGATCCTATCACAAAACTCACTAAACTCCCATCCTATATTCCATTTATTAAATATTATGAGGACCTCTCCACATCATTGAAACTATCTTATGCAGCTTTTGTTCAAAATAAACATCCCTCGTCCTCTCCTAGTAGGACATGAAGTAACCTTATTTGGATGTAAAGATAGAATATTGTAATAATACAAAGAGATGTCCATACATGTTGAAAAATAATGGACACTTATATTTTCATCAAGTTTCCCATTACTTCTATGATTCTTGATGAGATTTTTCTTTGTGCA
This sequence comes from Torreya grandis, assembly GCA_037957365.1. Lineage (NCBI taxonomy): Eukaryota > Viridiplantae > Streptophyta > Pinopsida > Cupressales > Taxaceae > Torreya > Torreya grandis. The sequence continues at coordinate 2,511,448 of JARHVA010000943.1, read as the reverse complement.
GATGATCCTCCTCTATTCATTAGTGTCCAAATTAGTGATATCCAAATCAAGCATGCCTTGATTGATGAGGGTTTTGGCACCTATGTTGCCTCTCTATATTTTGTCAAAACACTTGGATATCTAAATTTAATCTCAAATCCACATGCATCACATGTCAATGCTATGATCGAAGGTAAATTCCTCCTCTAGGTTGTGTGTGGCTTTCCATTACCATCTAACCTATCACCATTCATGTGAAGGTGATGATATTTAACTTTCCTCTATCTCACAACATTTTTCTTGGTAGGATATGGACTCACCATATGAGAGTAGTTGCTTCTTCTACCTACCAATGCATTAAATTCCCTTATAATGGATCCATTTATAGGATTTAAGGTGACACTAACCCTTAGAATTTTGAACAATTCTAAGACTGTGGTATCTTCAATATTCCTACTCTAGAACCTTTGCCCAATGTTCTATTTCATGAGTATCAATGATTTAACTTTCCCATAAATCACACTCGAGGTTACAAAAGTCATCCTAAACTCATTAGGAATATTCTCCCTAACCTCCTAGATTATGATGATGATGAACCTGATGAGATCAATCTCAAGATTAAAACTTATGATCTCTCACCTCATCTCATCTCTCACCTTCCTCCTTCTTTACAACCTTGTTCTTGTAAACCACCCTATGATGACATGCCTATTATCAGGTGTATGATTTTATTCCTACTTCTGATCCCATCATTTCTTCTATTGAGCTTAGTCCAATCCCTTTAGCAACACCACCTTCTCTCAGTGATGGTTTTCTTCCCTCACCATATATGGCTCCCTTACCCATCAAAAGGGTTGATGAGCCTTCTAAAACTCCTTCCACTTATATTACACCTCCTCTTATGAGTACCTATACCAAGCCTACTCACAGCTGTATCTACTACTTCCATGACATAGATAACCATTCATTCATGCATTATCATAAGATGTGATAATATGTTAACACTTTACATCCTTCTAACCCTCAATCCTCAAACAAGGCCATAGCTTGCCCAAAGGTAGTACCTGAGTATATTCTTAAGTATGGAGAGGTGTATTTTCTTTGGCACCAATGTGGTACCCATCACATTGATCATTGCCAAATCCCTTAATGACACCTTAAAGATCATCTTTTTCCTATTCCTGCACCTTCTATCATTTCTCCTATATGTCATTCCTATAAGAAGGCTTCCCCTTATTCCCCCATGGTTCCACCTCCTATGGTTCCATCTCCTCTAGTGTTCCCTTTTTCACCTCCTATTCCTTCACCCATGAATCCTTCACCCATGGACCTTCCCTCACCTATGTATCATTCTCCACCTGTGAGTCCCTCACATGTGGATCCTTCCCCATTGATGATCCCTTCATCTTCTATAGAGTCCACTCCCATCATTATTATGAGCATCCCTTGCTTGATATCCCTCTTCAACATGATCCATCAAGCATTACTACCTTTTCTATTGAGGAGATTAGACGTGAAGTATTCTCCCAATTTTTTCCAAAAATAGATGAGACATTAGTTGTAGTTTGTATTCAACTACATAGAGACATATCAGATGTTATGGATAATGTGTGTGGGAAAATTTATTAGAACTTATGAGCATATGCATGGTGTTCTTACTTTTTTATTTAGATTGGATGTGTGCTCTGATTTTATCTTTATCTATTTGTTATATCATTTAACATTGTGTCAAATTCTTATCTATTTTACATGGTGAATTTAATTTTGCAATCTAAATTGCTTGCAATGTCATTTATGTTTTCTTATGTATGTCTTATTTAGAATTTCTTTCCTTTTACTCTTGAGTTTATTTCTTAAAAAACTCCCTTATTCTTTTTTCATGATTGTTTTCTTTCTTATCTCCATATACACTGATAATTGTCAATGTGACTTGGTTATACAAAAAATATTGCCCTTAGTCATTCCTTCTTTACCATGTGATCAGTTATTAAAACATTAAGATCACTATAATCTCCTTTTACTAGTCTAATTTGGATCTCCTTTATTCCCATTATTCCCTTTTTTCAAACTAAGTATATACATTGTTGAGACTTGAGATAACATGCTGGTTCATTGTTAAGCCTAAGTACTCTAATCAATCTTGTCTTTGGTCACTTAGCTTCCTTTATCCTAAGCCAAAAACTCATTCATGTGTATCACTCTATCTCTCATGATTGGTGATTCCAAGTTATTATGAAGGAAGAATATTAAAAAAGCCTTAAACATATTCAAAATCCAAATCATTTACCAAAAGGCAATCCTACAAAAGGTAAAAACATTTCAAAATTATTAAAAGTCAAATCACACTAAATGACATGATTTAAAAAACATCTTCTTATTCTACTCAATGCTAAAACTCCATAGCTTGCCTCATGATAGAGCTGAGGTGCATTGGGGTGCAGTAGGCCAGCAGATTAGAAAAGGAGAATAAAAAAATCTTTTAGTGCTACCTACTTTCTAATTCAAGTACCAAATTTTTGTAGTAGACTGACAACTCTATTAGGGGTTTTAAGGAATGGGTAACATGTCATGGGAAGGTAGATCCATTTTAATTTTCTTGTACCAATCTAACTTCATGAGTTGATCTTAGTAGCATGCTTATTTTCCTACACAACTTTGTGTCTATAATGAACATGTTTCCTTTGTACATTGATGGTCACTAGTCACTTAGTGTGTTCTCATGTCCTTAGTATGCCTCCTATCTCCTAAGGTCTTCTCATAAGATGCATACGTTATTATTTTGACATTCCTTATTTCACTCCCTACATTCATCATATTTCCCCTTGAGAAATATTATTTTGTTCACTGATCATTCCTTTAGGGATTCCATTTGTGAGTTATATTTTAAGACCATGGAATGTCCTCACAAATTACCACAATTTCACATTCCTTGTTACCATATTTCCAAATTTATTCAAACTCATTGGTGTTACCTTTGTGAGTTATAGTTAATACCATGAATAGGACCTACCCTTCCTCTAAAATTTTTCCAATAATCCAAGTCACAACAAAAATTACATGTGTCAAATATGAGATAAGATGTGATTGATCATGAATTTACACATCATTGACATGATCCCCATATTGATTTAGTATGTTTTACGCTTACTTAATCACTCTTTCACTTTTATCTTATTTTCCAATTGCATGTAATAATCCAACCATTTCTGAAAAAAATTCATACTTCCTAGCTTCAATTAGTGTGATAAATTTTAGACCAATTTTTCCAAGTTTTGTTTTTCTTTTATACTTCTCAACATGATTTAGTAAAATTGATTAACTTAGTTGCTTTATTTTTATACCATTTGTTCTTTTACACATTCTCCACTTTATTACATTATTTTCATACTTACCAATGAGACTTAGTATGATTCTACTTGTTTTAATTTGGTGGTAATTATTCACTTGGTTTAAAAAAAAATCCATCTTGTTTACCATTCTTTGGTTTCTTATACTTAGTCATTTTCTTATTATTTCACATTTCCCAACATGAAATAATATGTAGTACATTTTGATTTTTATTGATTTTACTTAGCCAAAATTATTTTCACTTATTTCTTTTTAACCATGCATGCTTCCTACATAAATAGAAAAGAAACCACAACTCATATATTTCCAATAACATATACAAAAAATAGCTAAGTACATGTGCTAGAATGAAATATATCCAAGCATCCACAACCAAAAAAAATCATACAAACACATAATATCAACATCTGACTACCAAAATGATAAATCTATATAGATATCATGTGTTTTTACAAAGTACAACAATATACATCATCCTAGCTCTACAGCTAGGCTTTATCCTATCTATCTCATGGCTTAGCCATGCTACCCATAGATGCCTCAAATAGTTCCCTTTGAATAGTACACTATAAAAAGGCTATCTAAGATCTCAAACATGTCACCTATCCTTGTAGGTTGGCCACCTAGGCCTGTACCTATGCTAGTTAGGCATGTACTTATGATAACTAGGTCATGGCAGCCATATGCATGGATCTTTCCTGATCCAAGGCTTACCATGCCTATGCCTCTCTCACTTTCACCCTTATTAGTGGCTATGGCTCCTTTATACACACCCGTACTCACCTTGCAACCTCTCCTTCTAGTTTGAACAAACTCCTTAAAGTAGACACTATCACAAGATCTTACAGTGTGATAGGGTCATATGGTGTCAACACCTCATCAAAGATATCATAGAGTGTTCCCATCACCTGGGATCCCCATCTAGTTTCCTCCTCCATAGAATATATAAAATTCAAAATAGATAGATATTAGATCATAGATATATCTCAAAAATCTATCTATAATCTATCTCAAATAACTTAAGAAAAATTCAAACCATCTATTGTTACCTGTTTGTGTGTTGCCTACTACCATCTCACCATTTACATGACTATTGATCATGGTCTCTCCATTAGTTCATCCACTGAGTACCTCATTTTTAGGTCACTACCTAAATGAAAATCTTGGGGTCACCACTTATGCTCATCTCAAGCTATGCCTGAGTGGTACCTCTATCACCCAACTCTATCTTAACTCGCTTGATGGGTCATTTGGGATGACCACCATCTCTATTCTCTCCCATTGTTGGTGCCTCCATCGATGGTACAATTGAGGTGGTCACTACTCTTCTTACTATGTTAATAATGATAATACCTCTAAAACTCATACATCTTCATTCATATCCTTTCTATCTACTTCTTGTCATGCTTGACCAGTCTATGGGTTGTCATGTCATGGTCTGATCATTGACCTAGAAACTAGTGGCCCCAATCCTCCCCTCCCCCACGGCTCTCTCATATGTTTGGCAGAAAATGTGGGTACCACTTTAGAGCTGTTGGGTGATGGAGTCCCATCTATCCTACTACATGTGCCATTGGATATGGCTCTTTCCACCAGGTATAGTGGCCTATAATCTATATCTATGCTAATGTTGGTGCCACTATCTCCCAACTTGATCATATCATATCAATGTTCCCATATGGTTAACACATGATATGTACCTGAATAACCATCCTATAGTATTGGCATCTGGTACATCACATGTACTACTTGATCCTATCACCACCTCTGTACCCAAGGTAATCAATCATCAACCACATGGGGTAACCTAGTTGGTCAATACATCAAGAACCTCTAATATATCCAAAAACTCAATAAGGTAATAGACCCAATGGTCTTCTACCCTCTGGATGGTATCTCATACATGTCATGCATAATCTAGACCCAGATGATAGAACCTAGACCATATAGTACTCTATGCTCCAAAATAGTCTAGCATAAGGCTATCACATATAACAATACCTTTCCATCTAATTTGTAACACAACACTCATGATATCACAATTCCTATAAATACCTTCTAGATATCTAAAATTAGATATGTATAAATGTCAAACAAGCTAACTCTCATCCTAGGATATAACCTATCTAAGCTTATCACCCACATGGCTAAGGATCTACTCTCCTCTTATCCATCAGGTACTCCCATAATCACAAGGGTTACCTCATATCAGTAGTCCAAGAATTGCATAGATATCCTCTAGGGTGATACCCACCTTAATGGTGTCCCCATCCACCTCCCATCTAAATCTATTAGTCAATCATTCCTAAGCTCCCAAGAAAATGACTATCAGATCAGAACTCAATGAGACTTGACACATATATATAATCCCTAATAAATCTAATAGAACCAATTTTGATCAATCCTAAATTATCAATCATTCCAAGAGGTCTAAGAGCTATGTTGTATCCACCAAGCACTAAAATCTTGGATGCCCTTGCAATCATAAAATAACAAAATATGCCCCTACCACTTTGATTCCTTTTAACCCATTTCCTCTTCTAATTTATACTACCCTTAGCAACTTTATTGAGTTTATTTTAGTTTCTAGAATTTATCTAAATTACAAATTTATATAAAACCCTTAATTTTAATAAAATATTCAAAAACAAGTTTGAGATTCTTAGTTGCCTACTTGTATTGCACCCGTTATCACCACTAGGCATCCCTCTCATCTTGACTATCATATTACCACCATCCTAGCTCTATTTCCTTTTATTTGGTCTCTCATAGGTATTTTTATCTCACCCACAAGTCAAACAATAAGCAAATGACTTCTCTTTGACCCTATTTAAACTTTATTTTCATAATTCCTTACCTCTCAAATATTTATCGTTAGATTCATTGTTTTGCTTATATCTTTGTTTTTACTAACCCATTTGTTGAATCATAAAATGTTTTGGAATCATTATGTCATAAAGAATTTTTACACTACTATATGCCTATATTCCAATTTTTTTTATTTTTGGCTATTTTTTGCTCTAATCTCTATAGGCTTGCCTAATGTTCTTCACATTGGACAGCTTCACTTCTCTTGCAGTCTATTTCTTTATCTATAACATTAACATAAGTAAAGGTATGTGTTTTTCAATTTTGTCCTTTCATTTATCTTATTTTCTCCTTACTGCATTTTACTTAGCATCAACTTTACGTATTCTCACATTCTATTCTTGAAGCACCATCTTATATTACACTCACGTGACATGTGATGAGATTCGAGTGGGGAATATGTACACACATAATATTTTCAAAATTTTATCACTTAATAGCACTCTCTATCTTATAGGAACCCATCAAGTCTCAATCTCTCTGAGTAAATGCCTTAAGGGGTGTATTGAGAAAGGGGTGGGTAGATCATTGGTGATTCATGTGATTTTTTTTTCCCTTTTTTCCACTTATTATCTACACACTTGTCTTCTAGAAACCATATCCCTAATATTTTTCTTCTCTATTACATACTCCTCAGTCATATTATACAATTTGTCCCCCTTTTCCAAACCTTAAACCCCTTTTTATTGTTCAATTTACTATATCAACTAGGTTAAATTTCTACTATTTTGGGTAAAATTCATTTAGGATCTAGGTCAAATCTTGGCCGACCTAGATCGTGACCTAGTGAAATTTTGTCCTTAACTGTACTAGGTCAATTGGGTCAACCCTATTGGCCAAAACTTTTGTAAGGGATTAGGGCTAAATCGAACTATATATATATATAAGATCATTTCACCATTATTTAGAGAAGAGAAGAAGAATTAAGAGCTATTGTGCATATGCTTATCCACCATTCTACTTGAGGAGCAATCTTAGGGTTTCATACTTTCTTTGGAGATACGGATCATATCTTGTGGAGAAGTCTTTTAGATGCATTGATAGGTTGTTTAGCCTAGAGATGATTTATCCTTGTCATCCTTACATACCATAATAACCTCTTGAGAAGCATCTTGGCCAAAGGAGAGATTGAGGATTATTGGGTTCATCATCAAAGGTAAGTATTCCTAACTTTGTTCCTTCTTTGTAAGAGTAGATAGATATGCATTTATACTTCTCTTTCATGTATTAAGATTCTATATACATTGACATGAGTATATTTCTCTTATGCATATTTACTTTTATTGTTTCTAACCCCCACTTTGTGCTACAATCTTTGTTGAGCACTAGATTAGATTTATTTTCTTTACTTGTTATTAGATTAGTGAGATATGAAAACATAGGACCTAGCTAGGGTTATTGCATGATTGTTCTTGAATGGAGGCTTTGTAACCATCCTTAGCATTGTGTATTGTGATAAAAGATCTCATAATTGATACTAGTAGATCCCCATATAGGTGTTCTCAATTATTTAATGTATCCCTAATGGGAAGTGCAAGTATGATCTATCTTCTTTGAGTTAGGATTGATTTATAGAAATGATAAATTTTTGATCACATAAAATCATCACCACATGATCCCAACTATCTAGTAGTGATCACAATAAGGTGATAGCCTTGTTTTCATCCTCCATCTTCACATTGATGGAGACTACCTTGATATAATAGTGTTGAACTCATTCAAATGAGAAACAATGGATGAACTCTCCTTCATCCTCAAACTATATAGTTGCTTCTTCAAGAACAATTTTTTTATATCTAACTTCATCTGGTATAGGTTGTTCATCTTCTATGATTATTATTCTATAGTCTTATCCTTAGCAAAATTAAACAACATAAATTTTTTAAGACAAGGATAGATTGTATAAACTACATTTCTATCTATCTTACTCTAATATTCATCTATCATGTCGTTGGGTTTGCTTGAAAGACTCTTCAAGGATATAGCTTGGTAATTCTTCACCAAGAGATATTCCACTTCAAATTCCGTAGAAATAATTTTTTTCTATCAAATTTATCTACTTCAAATCTTGTTACTCCTCTTATAATTGTGTTAGTTCCCACTTGCACAAAATTCCCTAGCTCAACAAAAAGCATTCACACAAGAGTTTATCAAAGAGCCTAGCTCTGATACTAGATGTTAGGAAATAATATCCTACTATGAAAGAAAATAATGTAAGAAGAACAAGTTAAAATAATAATGACAGAGAGAAACACATTACACAAGTAAATAATATGAAAACCTTGCTAAGTTCAAGGAAAAACCATGAGCAAATGCTAGCTATAGTCTTCTTATTTATCTTCAAAATAAATATCTCTCCACAAAGCTTACTCTTCAACACACTTCTCTCTTGTAACAATGGTTTCACACAAGAATTCAAGATATGCAAAGCTTCTCAACAAAATAATTACAATCTTCTACACACTCACAGCTTCATACACTTTCTACCAAGCTTATACTTGCTATCAAAGCTTACATACATAAATATGAAGTATCATACATATATAGAATACAAGGAGAGAAGATAATAATGTATAATCAAGATGAGAGAGAATAAATTTCACCCCCCTATATGTGTCCTTACTATTCATGAATAGGAAACTTGTCTCCCTCACATGTGCTAGTCAAAATATGCTCCCACTTTTGACTTGAGGATCCCACCTCCATATGACCAATAAATGTTGTCCCTACTTCACATGTGACTTATAATAAATCATAATGGTCAATGTACCTATAACCCATGTATACTCACATGAATCAAAGATGCCTCAATCATCTTTTTGACTCCAACCAAAAGGGTCCATAGATAAATGCACCCCATAAGCATATGGGTGAAGATGCTTGTTCCCACATGCCTCCAAAAGTCACCCATCATATAAATTCCTCCCATTTATCTCTATTAATATTTTATTCAATAAAATATTCCATTTTGACCATGTCACATCAATAAAGAGCTAACTCATTCACCCGGTCACTACCAACTCACACTACCACCTCATCACATGAATAGTGATGATGAATAGTAACTATGAATAGTGACTTCACATCCTAACATTATCCCACTTGAAGAAAATATACAAAGGCTTTTCCACACTTGCATATTCTTCCATCTAATATCCAACCATGCCCTTTTTTGCCTTGACATAAACCTAGTAGAAGTTTTGTTGCACTGCTAAAACTTCTCTATCCTGATTGGATTTAGCAACATCTACTCCTCTATAATAGATTACAACATCTAAGGTGATTATTCACTTCTCCAAAACCACACATACCAGTCCTCCTATCATGATTCTACCATGAACCGATCATAAATCCCACTACTTGGAAGTATCTGGTCTAGTGCTCACCATGGCATCACAAGGCTACCTACTCTTGATAAATCCCATACATATGACACCAATATGTCTTCTCCATTATAGGATGCTCTTAGGAAGAAAAATCACACTATAATAAGTAGGATAATTATTTTATTTCTCATCCTTATGCATCTCCATCTTTGTTTTGCTCTTCATACCACCTTCATTGCATACTTGTCACTAATCCATCACACAAGTGATCATGTTAGGGCCTATATCTGACATGTCATCAACACATATAGAAGAAACCTATGCCAAATAATTTGGCTCTTTATGAAGGTGTTGTTGCACTCACATCCACACATCTGCATTAGTATGTATAGTCTTCAAACTGCAAACCAGCATTATATCTACTCTATCTCTTCTAGAGATATCACCATGTAGGAATTAAGTTGCTCCCACTCTGAATAGTAACTAGTGCACATAACACTCTTGATAGTAGTTAAGAAATAATATGACATAGTTATCAATATAATAATTCTCCTCATAGCCTTTAGCTATCAACTATACTAAAACATGGTACAAGTGGACCAATCATAACTATAGAGAAGTCATCACACTACTCAATGCATCAATGCACCTACTAAGTTTTTGAGCCTCAAGAATGCATTCAAAATGCATCATGCTCTACTTCATGTCCAAACATATGGATTTCTCCTTTTGGAAACATTAGGTCTCACTTTATCTTCTTCAACTTATCTTTCCACTACTTTAAATAGGTACAATGTTAGGTGTCTTTTGTACCTCCTCCTTTGCATTAATTTTTTATCATCTGCAACATCTCGACTAATGACATGTGTTTAGTAGGATACCACATCATTCACCCCTTCTTATCTGTTGCTAAGAACTATCCTTGCTTGATTTCAAATCAATCTTGGACATCAAATTTTTATTTAAACTTCACACTCTTACAAGGTTTGCTTCTAGATAGTATCACATCCCCTCGTGCAATATTTGATGTTGTTGAATCTTCACACAATCGATACAAGGATCCATAATATTATCCTTTTACCACCACTATGGATCCTTTGTAAATTCTACATTTACCATTCCCAAAGGTACAAAAATACCCTAGCTCATCCATCCTCTTGATGGACATCAAATTCTTATTCAACATAGGAACATAATGCACATCCTTCAACATTCTAATTCTACCATCATGTAGCCTAATCCTTATGTCCCCTCTTCCCATAATATATAATGGTGATCATCACCCATATATATAAACTCTCCACTACATGGATGATAACCCATAAACTAATCTCTATATGGAGACATGTGGAAAGATGCACCTGAGTCCAACACCCAGATGTTGTCACTTTATTTACTACTATTGAAGTATAAATCCTCATGTGATGTCACTTTTTATAAATCTGCTATGCTAGCTTTAGTTGAAGGTGGATTCTAATTTCCATCCTTCTCTTTGTTCTTTAAATACCAAAAATCCTTCTACAAATGTCATGGATTTACATAGTGCCATCACCTGGTCTTCCACTTGGGTCCTACAGACTATGATCTAGATGTGTTCTTCCTTGTGTGCTCTTCTCACTAGATCTCACTCTCATAGCTGAATATTAATTACTTCAAGATGCACTATAATATATTCTTCTCATCTCCTCTCCAAGCAATGTTGAAACCACATCATCAAAATTAAGATTTGTTGATGATGAATTATTAATGGTCATCACCACATGATCCCAGCTATCTAGTAGTTATCACAAAAAGGTATCCTTATCTTCATCCTCCATCTTCACATTGATGAATACTAGCTTGCTAACAATAGTGTTGAACTCATTTAGATGAGCAACAATGGATGAACTCTCCTTCATCCTCAAATTATACATTTGCTTCTTTAGAAATACTTTGTTTTTAGCTTACTTCATCTGGTTTAGGTTGTTCAACTTCTCCCATAATTATTTTATGGTCTTCTCCTTAGAAACATTAAACAACATAGAATCTACAAGACAAAGACATGGTAGAAAGTGCCTTTCTATCCATCTTACTCCAATCTTCATTTGTCATGTTGTTGGGTTTGCTTGGAAGACCCTTCAAGGATAGAGCTTGGTCATTATGAACCAAGATATCCTCCATGTTTAACTTCCATAGGGATAAATTTATGCCATCAAATTTCTCTACTTAAAATATGGTTACTCCTCCTATCATTGTGTTAGCTCCCACTTGCACAAAATTCCCTAGCTCAATAGAAAACAATCACACAAGAGTTTTTCAAAGAGCCTAGATTTGATACCAAATGTTAGGACATAATGTCCTAATGTGCAAGAAAATAATGTATAAATAATAGGATAAAATAATAATGATATAGAAAAACATATTTCATAATTAAATAACATGGAAACCTTGCTAAGTGCAAGGAAAAACCTTGGGCAAATGGTAGTTGTAGTCTTCTTATTGATCTTTAGAATAATAACCTTTCCATAAAAATTACTCTTCAACACACATCTATCTTAAAATTCTTTGACACAAGCATTCAAGATATTCAAATCTTCTCAACAAACTAATTACAACCTTTTACACACTCGCAAGCTTCATACACTTTCTACCAAGCTTACACTTGCTCTCAAAGCTTAAATACATAAAAAGGGAGTATCATACATACATAGAATACAAGGAGAGAAGATAATAATGGATATTAAAGAGGAGAAAGAAGAAAATTTCCCTGATCCATGTGGCCTTACTATTCATGAATATGAAACTTATCTCCCTTACATGTGCTAGTAAAAATATGCTCCCACTTTTGACTTGAGGATCCCACTTTCATGTGACCCAAATATGTTTCCCCTACTTAACATGTGAATTCCAATCAAGAATAGTTGTCAATGTCCCTACAATTCATGTTCACTTGCATGAGTCAAAATATGCCTCAATCATCATTTTTACTCCAACCAAAAGGTCCCATAGACAAATACACCCCACAAGTACATGGGTGAAGATACTTATTCCCATATGCCTCCACAAGTCACCCATCATAAAAATTCATCCCATTTCTCTCTCTTAACATTTTATTCAATAAAATATTTCATGTGGATCATGCCACATCAACAAAGATCCACCTCGTTCAACTAGTAATTTCCAACTCACACTGCCACCTCATCACATGAATAATGATAGTGAATAGTAACTATGAATAGTAATTGTGAATAGTGACTTCACATCCTAACAAGAATTTATATCCTCACTAATCAAGGTGACAAAAGGCAAACTCAAGATGTCTATCATGTACTTAGGTTGAATAAAAACCTTATTAGCTATGGGTATCTTATCCAAAAGGGGTACAAGTTCAAATTTGAGAATGGTATATGTATCATATTTGATAAGATTGGTTGTGATAGGTAGATTGCAGTATTGAAGATGATAATCAATTAAATGTTTCCATTAAGAATGCAAAGTGATCTCACAATAACATTATAAACTATAGTAGATGAGTCTACTCTTTGGTACACAAGGTATGGGCATTTGAGATTTGGAGGGATGAAACTTATTCACAAGAAGTAAATGGTGAGAGGGTTTCCCCTTATATAACAACCAAACAAAATGTGTGAAGGATGCATATTGGGGAAATAATATAGGAGTACATTTCTCATGGGTAAAGCATGGAGAGCTAGAACTCCTCTAGAGCTAATACATTCATACTTGTGTAATCTAATGAAGACCCCATCCTTATCTGATAATGTCTGCTTCATGACATTCATAGATGGTTTCAGCCAAAAGATATGGGTTTACTTCTTGAAGAATAAATCTGATGCATTTGAGACTTTAAATCAATTCAAGAACATGGTGGAGAAATAAAGTGGCCACTACATCAATATTTTGAAGATGGATATAAGAGGAGAGTATATATCTAATGAGTTAATGAAAATTTTCAAGGATTATGGCATCAAGAAGTAATTTATAGATAGGTATACACCATAGAAAAATGGTGTGGTCAAGAGTAGGAATAGGACCAAAGAGATGGCAAGGATGATGCTAAAGGCAAAGGGTTTGCCTAATGATTTTTGGGATGAGGTTGTAACAACAGTTATATACTTGTTAAATATTTGTCTAGGAAAGAGTGTTAGGCAAATGATCCCTCAAGAAGCATGGAATAGCTAGAAGCCAAGCATTAAACACCTTAGAGTGTTTGGTTGTGTGGCATATGCACATATGCCCAAGAAAATAATGACAAAGTAGGATGAAAAAGGTGAGAAGTAAGTTTTTATAAGGTATATTGATAAATCAAAGGCTTATCAGTTATACAATCCTATCACTAAAGATCTCATAATCAGTTTAGATGTTCAATTCATTGAGCATGAATCTTGGGAAGAGAGACAAAAAGAAGAGTATGTGCAAATTAAGGAAAGTGGACCCTTTATTGAATCTGAACTAGGAGGTAGTATATCCACTCATGTACCAAGTTGGAATCCTATTTCATAAAGAGATGATTCATCTAGTGGCAGCAGCTATCAAGGAGGTCAAGGAATTATTCATGAGTCAACATCATCCTCCTCCAACTCAATTCAATGCCAAATAAGGATAAGAAGCTTGCAAGAAGTATATGGGAAGTCAAGGTATGAGCAAAGCAAAGATGAAACTATGAATTATGCTCTCTTTTATCAATTGATCTTAACTAATTTGAAGAAATAGTTCAGAACAACAAGTGGTGTGAGGTAGTGGATGAAGAAATGCATGCCATAGATAGAAATTAGACTTGGGAGATAGTTGACCTTCTAAAAGGAAAAGATGTCGTAAGATTCAAGTGGGTATACAAGACAAAAACCACTCCTGAAGGTAATATAGAGAGGCATAAGGTAAGACTAGTGGTGAAGGGATATAAGAAAAGCCTTGGACATGACTAAAATGATATGTTTACATCCATAGCAAGGCTAGAAATGGTAAAGACAATCATAGACATTGTTGCTTAACACAAGTGAAAGGTGCATCAAATGGATGTCAAGTTGGCATTCGTAAATGGAGTGCTATAAGAAGAGGTTTATATGGGATATCCACCTAGATATGAGATTATTAGTCATGAGAACAAGGTATATACACTAAAAAAGTCATTCAATGGCTCAATCAAACCCCAAAATCATGGTACAACCGTATAGACTCTTACTTATTGAGCAACAACTTTAGCAAAAGTGTTAGTGAGCCCTAACTCTACATCAAAGTGATCACAAGTGATATTTGATTATATTTTTGTATGTGGATGATATAATATTCACCAAAAATGCAAATTAGTCAATAGAAGAATTCAAAACATCCATGAAGGAGTTTGAAATTATTGATATAGTTTTGTTGAAGTACTTTATTGGGATATAATACAAGCAAATGGATGATGCATATTTATATGATAATATAAGTATGAAAATGAGATTTTGGAGAGGTTTAAGATGTTGGACAACAAGATATTACCCATACTAGTTGATACAAGTCTTATATTGTGCAAGGACGATTGTAGCAATAATGTAGACCCCACACAGTACAAGAGCTTAGTGGGAATCTTAATGTATTTGACTACAACTAGACCAGACATCATATATGTAGCCAACCTAATATATAGATTCATGGAGATGACAAAGGAGACACATTGGCAAGTGGGCAAGAGGATATTGAGGTATGTGAATGGTACAAGAGATTATGGAGTTTTATATGTACCAATAGAAGACTTTCAGCTTGTAGGATATACATATAATGATTGGACAAGTAGCCTTGATGACTAAAAGAGTACTTTGTGATATGTATTTCATCTTGGTTTAGGATCCATATCTTGGGATTCAAAGACTTAACCCATAGTATAACTTTCTACAGCTAAAGTGGAGTATATAGCAGCCAATTCAACATCATACCAACTATATGGTTAAGAAGGATACTTTATAATAGGGATCATGTTGTGATAATGTATCATCCATATCATTTTCAAAAAAACCCATCTTTAATGGTAGAATCAAGAACATTGTAGCTAGGTATCACTTCATTTGAGAGTTAGTTAAAAATCATGTGATAGAGCTTAGTTTTTACAAGTCAAATCAATAGCTAGCTAATATTTTTACTAAGTCATTGTCAATATACACTTTAACACACTTAAAAGGAAGTTTAGGGGTCATTAATGCATCATAATTTAACCTAAAAGGTTTTATGTTTGTTTTAGACTCCTACAAGTTAGCTCCAAACTCCATCAAGTCAGCTCTAGACTCCCATAAGGAAGCTACTGACTTTGCCAGTCAAGTTCGTAGCACATCTTAAGACTCTACCAGTCCAGCTTCAAACTCAATCTGTAGCATAGTTTCAAACTCTTCCAATCTAGCTTCAAACTCAGTCTATGTCATAACTTCAGAATCTGCAATCTGGCTTCAAACTCAATCCATAACACATCTTTGGACTTTACTCGTCCAGCTACAGACTCTATCAATAAAGCTATAAACTTCAATATTTAATCTCCAAGCATGCATAGAAGAGGTGTAGAAGCATTTGGGTAGATGAAGAGAAGTTATAAATATGTTTTAAATGTTGAGAATAGTTTTACAGACTATGATAGGAAGGTCAAGGATAAGGAGAAGTGTTGAAATATTATTTTATTGTTTCCTACCTACCTCCCTCCACTCAATAGCTACAACCACCAACATAATTTATTACAGTAAATTTATATTTGAATATTTTGGATTCATTTTAATTTTGGGGGGGGGAATTAATGTATTAGGTGAAACTGTCATCAAAAGTGTACAAAAGCATATAGAAGACAAAATAAAAGATAGAGTGTATTATAAAATAGATGATGCAATAGTCAGGAAAGGGAGTAACATAATTTATTCAAAGCAACAAACTATGTAGAAGATAGAGCATAAAAATATAGTGCAACAAGTAGAAAATATCCTAGAGAATTTTTCAGTGGCATCAGACTACAGTGGATAGAAAAGAAGGAGAAGGAGGTAGAATAGACATGTCAAAGAAATATTTCATGACAATAGTTAGAGAATAACTGAAATAACAACATAGAAAGAGGAAAACAACAATGTTGGTGAGTCTTTTGTAAATAGTTTTAGCTATGAAAGTATAGGGATTTAAATCAGATTTGTAATAGATTTTTTTGAAGAAAATTAATATATGTACACTTGTATTATTTCCTGCCATACTCTATCTCTCTTGTCTTATGTTTTTAGCATGTGTTCTTAGTGCATTAGCATCATTGTTCTGTCAACTTCATGTTAGAGGTAAAATCACTAAGAGGGGGGGATGAATCAGTGATGCTAGATAATCCAAACTTCAATTGCAGTCCTTTCAAACCCTTAACCAAATAACATATCATTCAAGAAGCATGCACATCATTTATATCAATGAATAAGAAAGATAAGTAAGATCACACACATAACACAATATCTATGTGGGAAATCCTATTAGGGAATAAAACCCACTGGAACCTATAAAAAGACTACAATCTTATAATAAAAGACCCATATTTAGACCCACACCAATTGATCAAGGAACACTTATCCCTCAATTTAGTGAGACACCCATCCCACAAGGAGGAACCAACCCCCTAAACAACCAAACACCTACTTAGCTACCTTGATCTAGTCTACACCTTTGATCTGATGTCTTCTACACCTGATGATGGAATTCTCCTTTTTAACTCTTATTCACCCTTCTATCTCTCTCAAACAACCTCTAGGGCTTAGTCACTCAATCAGCATCTTCTAGGCTTACTAGTTCTAATGACCTATGTGTTCATCTTTATCAACTTGATTAGATAAACATGTCTAAACTTTATCACACTATGTTGGTCCTCACTAACATGTACCTTCTCTTTAAAATATTCTCTCCTTCACTAAATTCCACATTTTCTCAACTCTGCTCTCTCTTTCAATTCATCACACACATTTAAAATTGCTCATACAATCAATGCATCCAAACTCCCCTTTTGGATCACTCTATGCTTCTTTTCTCATCCTCAATCTGATCTATACTTCAATCCATCCACTGAGCACACTTCATTTGATATATTTATATCTTTTTCTCTGTCAATACATCCATATTCATATATATAAACCATTGCCTTGGTCTCCACTCTTTATAGAGTCTTCATGAATATCAACTTCTAGGTCAGCCAAAATACTTGCCTTAACTCTTAAGACATATAATTTGCTAACACATAGCTCAATACCATCCTCATAGATTGGCCATAGTATCTATGGGTCACACTTAAGCAATTATTCCTTTCAATTAGGCCTTAGTAGCCCTTATAGGTCTCATGGAGACCTATTACCCCTTTAGCACTTTATCAAGCAAAACAAGAACACAATATCACTTTCAAATACATGGGTCCACTCCTATGACCTCTAAAACATCTTCTAGTGACAACTCCCACAAAAACACTCTTTTGCTAAAGTATAAATTTCTTAAACAATATTTTGTACATATTAGCACCATTAATGAACAAACAATCAACTTTGAAACTCAATAAATTTGATTGTACAAACATTTAGACCTTTTAACTAGATTCTCTATATATGCCTTGAAGTCCTATTCAACTTTTCCTTTTAATCGATTATAAAATTCTATTTGGATAAAAAATATAGCTCAAAAATTAAAAATTTGTTTTCCTTCATTAATTTGAATATTCAAATTCCAACGGTTACTATGAAAATGTTAAACATCGGATACTTTGACCTCATCTCATGCTTCCTAGCAATTTTGAACAAATATGAACTATTGATCCCCTCAAAAGTATCCTGGTATTTACCTTGAAGTTCTCACCATTGATATTTGATCCAAGCTCCCATGATTGTGCCATATGGCAGATCTATGTGCCTTCTGAGCATCCTTAGACTTATTGACTTAATGTGCATCATTGATCTCTAATTGTATGATCACATGCTCACCATTGGATCTTCATCTGTCAAATTATATATTCATTATTATATCTTTGTATGATCATATGCTCACCATTGGATCCTTATCTAGTTATATTAAATGTTCATGATTAGATATGTGATCTGATTAAATGCTCGTCGTAGATCTCTTCTTGCAAATTTGGCTAGGTATGGGAACTTAGTAAACTTTTGCCTAGGAGGCCAACTTTGCACCTTGATAAATTTTGCTACACTCAACCTCATGACCTAAAATTTGAACCACATGATCATCTTTCATAGGGGAATCCATCTATGTATCAAATTTCTCTTGAAACTTTCACATGTTTGAAATATGATGTCATCAATATACTCACTTAGATTTATCTATCAAGATGACTACTTGAGCTTAGACATTCATATGATTATTCTAGTGAATTCCATTCACTTATATAATCACCTTAAGAACTCATAACATCCCATAGGATATCTACAACATGTCTATTCTATCAATATCATCCATCAATTTCTTATCCAAGTCAAATATTAAAGAATTATGTAGGAACACTGAAGCTCATTGAAGCACACTTTGTCATTGTCATTCTAGTACACATGACACCTCATCAACATCTTTGGTCACCTTTGAGACATCATTAACAAACCTCCAAAAATATTCCCCTTTTTCATTGATGTCAAACACCAATACAAAGCTTATATTTGGACTCTATCTCTCTCTTCAAGTACTTTCTCCCCCTTTCACACAATGATAAATTAGGCTCAACTCTTGATCCTGTGGACCTGAAAAGACATCAAAGAACAAAAATGGGAAATAAACACATTTGAGATATGATACAGACTCCCCCTAAAATTGTGCATACCTATTCTTACCTTGAGCTTCTCAAACATGCTCCATGACTACACTCTTTTTTTTATCATACATAGCTTCTATGAAGATTAAACATACATGAACATAGAAAGTGCTTCAATTTTACCTTGAAAAGATTAAAAGGGACTCCCCTAATTCACTTATCTTAGGCACCCTTTGATCACTGTCAGACCATCTCTAACCATGAATAAATGGCATAATTACCTCCATACCTTCTCTCTCGAACACAACTACATAGTCCTCTATTCCTAAGACCTAACTATTTACAAAGTCCCCCCTTTATTTTATGTATGAGGATTCAATACATTGTTTAAAGCACCTGAATTGGTTTGATCAAGTCATCATATCAACATGTTTGAGTTTACATATGTATCAGACTTCTTCATATCTCCACCATAACCAGAACATCTCACATATGCTCCCCTTCACATCATGCACAACTCTTCAAGCCTTTTAAACTAACTGAGTTAGCTCCCCCTAACTCCATGCTCTATTTTGAAAATGATATATTTAATATGTCTTCTTAACTAATTCTATTTTGACACCTGGAAACATCCATACTTTGCCTGTAGACCTTTAGGACCAAAATCCCTGAATACACCTTAAGCACACATACTTACTTCTCCATAAGAAAGATTTTTCCTAAGAATCATAGGTAGAGACACCCTAACCCACAATGTCCTAGAACAATGTGAAACTAGGAGTTGCCAACAACTCCTCATATTCCTTCTATTTCTTGGACATCTTGTAGCTAAGGAACTAATTATCCTTTTTCTTCTTAGGTTTAAGAGAAACAACTTGATCATCTAATACAACATTCTCTTTCTCTTCTAAGCTTGTATTGAAAATACACGGAGACAAAAAATATTAATGACATACGTCATCACTAGGCATTGACATATGATGTTATTCACATGAAATTTGTTTAACAATAGCAAGATGTTCACTTAGATCTATACACAATTTAGGACTAGCCTTAACTAGAATCTTGGTCTTTTCCTTGAGTTTATTCTCTTCATTCACAACACGAGAAGACAATGAGAGATCTTGGTATTCTTCAACCTTTGCAACATTATCCACCATAGAAAATAGACCACTTAGACCTGTAGACTCATCATAGCTCACACTTTTCACTTTTGGTTTCCATGAGTTAACTAGCCTTCTTCCTTGAACTCTAGGAGTTTGATTAAACTTGTTTTGACTTGATTGTAGAACCTAACAATGCAACCAATCTTCTCACAGTTGTAACAAACCACTATTTTTTTAAGAAACTCAACTTGCCTTACTTTATTTGGACAATATTTTGCAAAGTGTCCCACATCATGATAGTTGAAGCATTCAACCTTGCTGACACTACTTGACTGATAATTATACTCATTCTTAGTAAGTCTTCTACACTCTCTAGCCCTATGACCAAATTGATTGCAAGTGTAACAATAACCATTGAATTTGTCATACCTCATGGTATTTGGTTATCTGATTTGATCTGTCTTCATTCTATCAACATCTTCATTCTATGATTGATTTTTGACCCTCAAGATCTGATTATCTTGGTTCACATTAGTCTTCACCTTGTCTTGAGTTGCAATATTTTGTCCTTCTTTGTAACCAAGTCTAGTTCTATCACTAACATGCTTTTGAAAATTTAGAATGTTGTTTAAATCACTTGAGCTCTTTTCAAACATCACAAATGACTTCATCTTATTAAATGTCTTTTCTAACTCAGCTTTCAATTACTCATTTTCAATAACATACCTTGAACACTCATCTTCTTTAGCTTTCAGGTTTGTAGAAAAGATTTCTAATTGAAAACTGAGATGCTTGACTATATCTTCATGCTCCTTAGTGTCTTCATTCATTCTTACCTCAATCACACTAAATTACTCTTCATATTCCTTGATTTGAGACTTTATCTTCTTGTTAGTCTTCTTCTCAATATTCAATTCTTTATGAACATTCCTCAATTCAGTCTCATAGTCCTCGTTATCTTCTTCATTATTGGTATCACTCAAAGTAGACTCTTTTTGATATGAGCAACTTCTTTCCTCAGTCATGTAGAGGAATTCATCTTCAACAAGACCGTCATCTTCATTATCAAACTCAAAATCACTATCTTCACTCTTATCTGATGAACTACAATCTTAATTGGTGTATAGACTCTTCTTATTCTTGAAGGACTTCTTGATGTAATACTTTATGAATCCATTCTTCTTCTTATCAAAATTGAATGAATTCTTGCCTTCATCTTGGTTTTCACCATTCTCTTCATCATCATTATTCTTATGCTTATGAGGGCACTTATTGGCAAAGTGTCCCACTTCTCCATAATTGAAACATTTGAAGAGTATCTTACCCTTATACTTCCTTGATCTTGTTTTTAATTTACTTGTAAACAAATTTATTAGTTCATCATCGAATATCTCATCATAATTTACTTCCTTACCTTGAGTTATTTTATTATATGGCTTCATTTTTGTCTTGAATGCTACTTCCTCCTTTGGTAGTTTATCATCATTGACTCTCATCTCATAGGCAATAAGGATGCCATGCAATTTATCCATCTTCATCTGATTAAGATCATGAATTTCTTCTATAACAGACACTTTAGAATCAAATTTGAGGGAGAGAGAACTTAATACCTTTTGTACTATAGTAACTTCTTCAATCTTATCTCCAAGACCTTTGATAATGTTTATAATCTCATCAACTATCTACAAAAAGGATGCCACAAAATCTTCTTCCTTCATCTTGAGACTCTCAAATTGTCTTCTGTAAGTCTGTAACTTGGCCAAATTGACCTTTGAATCCCCTTCATAAATTATTATAATTTTTTCCATATGTCTTTGGAAGATTTACAATGGATTACCTTGGTAATCCTAGTCTCTGAAAGACCACAAGTGAGGTCATTCATTGCCTTAGAATTGCTCTCACACAGCTTCTTATCAACTGCACTAGTTGGAGGGGTTGAAGGGGCTGAATATCTATCCACAATAAATTTTAAAATATCAAACCTCATTAACATGATATAGATCTTCATCCTCACACTGAAAAAAACCTAATTGGACCCATTGAACATTAGTGATTGCTTTGTAGTGAAACCTTGTATCTGTTGACTTGCCATATTGTACCTTGGATCACCTTCAAGTGGTTAAACTTGTAAAGAAGGTCTGATTCTAATACCAATTATTAGAGGTACAATCATTGAGGGGTGAGGGTGAATCAATGATGATAGATAATCCAAACTTCAATTCCAATCCTTTCAAACCCTTAACCAAATAACATTATCATTCATGAAGCATGCCCATCATTTATAGCAATGAACAAGAAAGATAAGCAAGATTACACACATAAGACAAGATCTACACGAGAAACCCTCTTGGGGAATAAAACCCACTAGAACCTAAAAAACGGACTACAGTCCTATAATAACAAGATCTAAATTTATACTAGAAATAATTGATCAAAGAACACCCATCCCTTAATTTAGTGAGACACCCATCCCACAAGGAGGAACTAACCCCTTAGGCAACCAAGCACCCACTCAGTGAATTTGATATGATCTCCACCTTTAATATGATGTTGTCTACACTTGATGATGGACTTCTCTTGCTTTCACTCTTCTTCACCCTTCTATCTCTCTCAAACAGCCTTTAGGGCTTACTCACTCAATCAACGTCTTCTAAGATTATTAGGTCTAATGACCTATGTGTTCATCTTTATCAACTTGATCAGATAAACATGTCTAATATTTGTTACACTCTATTGGTCCTCACTAACCAGTACCTTTTTTTCCAAAATTTCTCTCCACTCAATTCCACACTTGCTCAACTCTACTCTCTATTTCAATTCATCACACACCCTCAAACTTGATCATATAACAATGCATCCAAACTCCACTTTTGGATCACTCTAGGATTCTTTTATCATCTTCAATCTACTTTGTACTTCGATCCATCCACTAAGCACACTCCCTCTAATCTCTTTCTATCTTCTTCTCTCCCAATACATCTACATTCATGTCTAGAAACCATTGCCTTTGTCTCCACTCTTTATAGAGTCTTCATGAATATCAACTTCTAGGTCAGCCAAAATACTTGCCTTAGCCCTTAAGATGTCTAACATGCTAACAAATAGCTCAATACCATCCTCACAAGTCAGCCATAGCATTTATGGGCCACACTTAAGTAGCTACACCTTTTAATTAGGCCTTAGTAGCCCTTATAGGTATCATGGAGACCTATTACCCATTTAGCACTTTATCGAGCAAAAAAAGAACACAAGATCACTTTCAAATACATGGGTCCACTCCATATGACCTATAAAAGATCTTCAGGTGATAACTCCTGCCAAAACACTCTTTTGCTAAAGCACAAATTGATTAAACAATATTTTGTACATAGTAACACCATAAATGAACAAATAGTCAACTTTGAAGCTCAATAACTTTAACTATACAAACATTCAGACCTTCTAACCAGATTTTATTGATGCACCTTGAAATCCTCTTCAACTTTTCCTTTACTCCATTAGTAAATTCTATCAAGATCAAAAGATATAGATCAAAAAATATAGATTGGTTTTCCTTCATTAATTTAAAAATTCAAATTCCAATGGTCACTGTGAAAATGTTAAACATCAGACACTTTGACCTCATCTCATGCTTCCTAGTAATTTTGAACAAATACGCACCATCAATCTCTTCAGAAGTAGCCTAGTCTTTACCTTGAAATACTCATCGTTGATATTTGATCTGATCTCCCATGATTGTGCCACTTGGTAGCTCTATGTGCCTTTTGATCATCCTTTGACATATTGACTTAACACGTGCCATTGAACTCTAACTACACGATCACACACTTGCCATTAAATCTTCATCTATCAAATTAGATGCTCACCATTAAATCTCTATATGATCATATGTTCACTGTTGGATCCTTATTTGGTTAGATTAAATGATTGATATTATATTTATGATCTGATTAAATGCTCACCATAAATCTCTTCTTGTAAATTTAGCTAAGTATGGTAACTTAGTGAACTTCTTCTTGGAAGGCCAAATTTTCACCTTAATAAATTTTTCTACGCTCAACCTCATGACATGAAATTTGAAACACATTATCACCTTTCATAGGGGAATCCATCCATGTATCAAACTACTCCTAAAACTTTCACATGTGTGAAATATGACATCATCATTCTGCTCACTCAACATTATCTGTCAAGATGACTAATTGTGCTTAGACATTCATATGAATGTTCTGATGAATTTTTTTCAGTTCCATAAGCACTCTAAGCACTCATACCATCCCATAGGTTCTCTGCAACATGTCCATTCTATCAATATCATCCATTAATTGCCTATCAAAGTCAAACACTAAATAACTATATAGGAACACTAAAACTCATTGAAGCACACTTTGTCATTGTCATTCTAGTACACATGACACCTCATCAACATCCTTGATCACCTTGGAGACATCATTGATAAACTTCCAACATGTAGAACTATCTCTGAAGTCTCATCTTTTAGTCTTTATTCTGATGTTGGTTGCTGCCCACTTGAGCCTGCACATTTTGTATTTTCCTCAAGCATAGGTGAGCTTTTCTAGATGGTAACTTCCACAGGGGTAATTTAGGTTTAGTTAGATTTAGGGAAAATATGTGAAAATTATAATAGCTATGCATTATTTTTCATATTGTGTATAAGCTCTGAATGGTTGCATTAACTCTGAGACCATGGTAGATTATTCAAGTGTACAATATTCTTCATTCAAACTTATTTTTCACCACTAATTGATAAAATCTTATGCAAGAACCGCCATCTATGTGATCATATCTAAAACAACCCTACATGTATATCACTGTAGAGTGCTCTAAAGTGTTGAAAAAATTAGCTAATAGCATAACAACCATGACTAGAAGCACCAACATCAATCTTGAATACATAAAAAAATGATTAAACAATATCACCAATACACTTACCTGTCAAAATGTGGGTTATGTTAATTTCTAACTAATCTCCTTCACCTAATCTGTGAGGATAGAAAGATGATCAAATATCAATCTCTGGTAGTTTACATGTTTATGTCAATCTCTTTGGGAAGGTGGTCTTGGTATGAAGTTCTTAGCTTTCCTTGCATACTCCATATGGAAACAGTTTCGTTATGGAATGTAAAAAGTAATCTAATATTTTTGAACAAAGAAATAGTTTCATTATGTCGACATTTGAAGTTGGATGGTTTGATCAAGAAGAGATATTAGTGGAGCAATTAAAACATACTCGCCAATGTGGTAATCAAAACTAGCCCATGATTTTCTTTATTCATATGTTTGGTCTTTTGGTGTGACTATGGATTGACAAGTGAAATGATTGGAGTGCATTCACTACTGACAGCCTCATACCCACCATCACAAACAAAGCCTTTCATAATTTATATTCAAGGATCCATAAGAGATTATTTAAGAGATCCACAGTCCAATGTCTACTACACAAAACCTGGAGGGACATGCAAAGTCTCACAATCTCTTTTTTGGAATTTACACCCAATTTATTCCTTCTGTAGCTCAGGTAGGTTTCATTCACACGATCCGTTATTTCTGTGAGTTGATCGCCTACCAATACATGCTACATTTTATGTTTCATAATGCATTCGCTAACCAAATTATATGCAAGTATCGATGCAAATTAATTGTCAAGTTCATCAAAGCATTAGTTGTGTGTGTTTTACAAATGCAATCGTAAGAGCTTCACAGGGAATTGATTTATGTTTTAATGAAAAATGTGAATAACATATAGTGCTTTCTCATTTGGCAAAAAACCATATCTACTATTGTTTCTAGTATCTTGAGGTTTTAGGGTTTTTTTACTTCGATAGAAGCTGCAGATATAAAGATTCTTCAGGGCCATCTAGGGTATATTTATCGAGATCTTTCATTCAATAATATTATTAATAATATTCTATTTTGAGATGAAGCCTACACAGGGGTTAATTTAGCTCTTTGCATCACATTCAGTTTTTGAACATGAAAGGGGGCATAGCAGCCTCTGTTTATGCATGTTCAACTTGATAAATGTATTTTACACATTTTTTTTTGTAATTTTATGTTTTTTAATTATTGGTGAAGGTATAGTTTTTAAAGGGGCCCACCTTTTTATAAAGGAGAGATAGATAAAACAATGATAGTATAACAAAGCTCCTCTTTGAATAGAAAATGAGATGGGTTGCATATATGTTGTGACTACACTGTATACTCAAAAAAGGACATGAAAGAAACTCAAAATTTTTATGACCCTGTCATATTAATCTGATTGTCATGTTTAGAGGTTCCAACTCTTTCTTGCCTCTTCCTTTCCTTTAGTTTCTTACTACAATCCAATCTCCACCTTCCCCTGAGTCTGAAAATATGAAGATGAAAACTCAATTGTATCCATTGGTTTGTGGTTCTTCAATGAAACTCTAACCAACAACCTTCATTTGAATCTGAAGTAACGCTAATTTTAAGTTCACCAATATACCAACCACGTGACTTAAAGACTTCACCTCTTCATCCACATAGATTCCAACAATACCTGTATCCATCTCCCTGGGTTTCAGTTCTACTTAGTCTGTGTTGTTGAAGTGATGTAAGTTTTCTTTTCTTTCATCTGGTATTTGGAATAATCAAGCAGGCACGGGCTGAAGTAAGTCAACTTCTGGGTATGGATGATCCTGATTATAAGTCGAGGAAAGCCATCGTTATTTGTGGACTAGGTGGAATAGGGAAGACAACCCTGGCCACTGTTATATTTAATTGCCTCCAGCTCAACGCATACCAAGTCTCAAGAGTCGACATTTATCACAGAAGTTCTGAAACTATTTTGAAACTCAATAAAAACATTGTGTTGGGTATTTGTGATAAGGGTCGAGTGGAATTCTCAAATGCTTTTAGAGAAGATTGTATTGGGCCTGTCTTTATTTTTATCGATAATGCTTAAAGAGCAAGTGACATAGATAAGCTTCTCCTGGTGAAATTGTCATTCCTTCCAACAAAAAGCAGGATATCAACTCCGAGAATTGTTTACCAATGGCACCTAAATAAATTCCAAGATCCTTAAAAATTGTAAGTCTTTCATTTTTATCTTGAAATTTTTATTTTCAAATAAGTCTCTCAAGTTATTTTTTTATCTATAAGTAGGTGTATTATGCTCAACTAGTGGGGCATACCACTTGTTTTGCAAAATGTAGTGTACAATTGTTGTAAACAATTATATTAACTTATCCATTAAATTGTAGCTAATTTGAAAGATTAATTGTCTGTGTAGTGTCCTCCAGACTTGATTGGGTCTTCGGATCTTACTAGATTGGTTAAAGAGCTACAATTATGGAAGTCTTTGCATGTTTGGGAGTTGAGTGCTTCTTTAGGTTTCACTAGATTTCATAAAGAGTTTATCTACCTCTCGTCATTGAAAAGTTTAGATTCAAGCAGATGTCCCAACTTGAAGGACCTTTCTGAAGGCTTCGATCAACTTAACTTTTGAGTATCACCTCCACTTGAGATGCTTAATAGAGTTCATTGTACTACCAAAATGTTTTGGTGAGCTGTGTTCTTTGGCAAACCTATATTTAACAGATTATGTTAAATTGGTAAGCCTCCCAGTTAACTTCGAGAAACATAAGTCTCATTGTCATCTTCAATTGGAATGTTGTTCAGAGATCATTTCATTACCCGAAAGCGTTGGTGACATGTCTTCTTTGTGAGGGTAGGATTAAACCAATTGTACCATAAGAATTTGATGTCTTCCAGCCAACTTTGCTCAACTGAATTCTCTATCTCATTTCCACTTAAGCATTTGTTTAGGTGTAACTGCATTACCTCCAAGTTTTGGCAACTTGCCTTCTTTGAGAGTGCTTGATTTTAAAAATTGTGTTAACTTAAAAATCCTTCCCAATAGTTTTGATCTATTTTATGTCAAAAGTTAAATGATATTTAAGCATCCTTTTGTATTTGTTCTTTTTTATATAAATAAAATGTTTGTGAATTCACATGTGGACACAAGATTTTATCCAAATTATTTTTTATAGTTATTTTATAATATTGATCACTAATGCGTTCTAGTGTTATTGACAATATTTATCCATTGGTTGTATTAAAATAATTTCAATTTTTTTAATCATTGAATTCCTATTATCTTTTGTGATTAACATTATATTGTCTTTAGAGAGACAAAAATGATATAATCTCTTGAAAGAAAAAAAGGAAGTATTCTATATCATTTTTAGAAACAAAAATGCTATTGAGAAACAAAATAAATATTATTCTGTATCATCTTTAAATAGACAATAATTAAAGACGTTCATTTTGAAACAATATTTAACATAATACACAACTTTATTTTTGTATCTACAATTTAAAATGATTTAATTATGTATCATCTCAAAACATCCCCTTTTAATAATGTCCTAACATTGTAAACTTAGACCTAGATAAAAAGAGAAAGTTATGACGATAATGGTAGTATGATGGCTGCCCAGTAAAATTACCAACATGTCACCCTTAATCTCATAATCAGTCAAATCTGTTTCTACACCCATCAATGCTATATACAAGGTGGGATAAGAGGTTTTGCTCTGTCGAAGCTAACCTACTCACCACATATTTCCTCCTCTCATCGATAAGCTTTTGAAATATTTGGCAGAGGTGATTACTAGCATTTACGTCTTTGCGATATTGAGTTCCTCAAAAGTCCAAAGGGATCTGCGTTAGCATTCCGTTTAAAAGGTTTTCAAAATGGCGATACAGTACTGCCTGTTGCATTTGATTATCAATACTAAAAAAGAGAGTGCAGGAGACTGATAACAAGTAGCGCTTGATGAGTAGGAAGGCCTTCACTTGTTCATTTCCAATCCAGAAGCTTTTCATGTGGTGGTCGATGACGAAATTCGTTATGCCCACCATTTTCTGCGAAGACCGTTGTCTTAAGAACTTTAGTAGGATTTTCCTTACGTTCTTGGCATCCTCCCCAACTTTGGTAAGTAAGAAATTAGGTGCCATCTTTGCAATGGAATATGGCTAGTTGGTGTGGAGGAGCGTGTTTTCATCGTGGAAGAGAAATCGATTGCCTTGAGCACTGTAAAACATGATCGTAGGAAAACCCAAACAAGGAGGTCTTGAAGATGTCTCCTTTGTATTGACTAATTTTGTATTTGGAAAAATGCGAGTTCTTTTGGCCCTCATGCGTAGTAGGATCCGAGGTATTTTTACGAGTTCTGTAGATAAAGCAGTTGGAATGGAAGAAAGCAGACTACATCAATAAGTTTAACTTTATATGAGAGCATGGAGAAAAAATATGCATAGGGGCCAGGGAACAAATATGTTGATTGCACAGTGGAGGAATAGCTCACATAATCTTAAGTGTGAAACCGATAGGTGGACAAGACCTGAAGAAGAATGAAAACGATAACATGTTTATTTTGTGACAAGAGAATAGTGGAAATAGAATGACACTTCATTAAGGAGTGTGCAACATATTGTGACATATGTATCAAGTACAAAGACAACTTGAGGGTTGACAACTTCACTGACTTGTTTGGAGAGGAAAAGTTAAATAGTACAACAAATTTTCTA
Organism: Torreya grandis; assembly: GCA_037957365.1. NCBI lineage: Eukaryota > Viridiplantae > Streptophyta > Pinopsida > Cupressales > Taxaceae > Torreya > Torreya grandis. Next base: position 2,481,527 of record JARHVA010000943.1, on the reverse strand, counting down.
ATCAATATCCATAGGGGAAGAGTTAGTGTTGAGAAGGGATTAAAATTTTTACAATATTAGTAAGGCAGCCCTTCTGTCAACAAATTGTGGTATCACGGAATAACTTTATTGTAGTTCTCGATCCCATAGACTGTTTGGTCTCGTGGATGTTATTAAAATCTTTCATTTATTCCCACTAACGGTCACACAAAGCTTCTCGGAGGATGAATAATATCCTTTGTTTGAACATGGCTTCACAAAAAACAATGAAAATAAGTAGCCCAATTCCTATGACCACCCCTATTTTCCATCCTAGTTGTTGTGAATGTTTATATGATAATGATTTATTAAACATTATCTTTCAAATGTTAAAATAGTTTATAAGAAATAAAGATAGTTTATATATATATATATATATATATATATATATATATATATATGAATTTTTTTGATAATTTGTCCAACATCTATTACTTTACATCTAATACGATCTAAAGATGAGCCTCTTATTTTGTAACAAATATATGTATATTTAAAAAATTGCAAATGGATGACTTCAAGGAGGGGAGCAAAACAGTTTTAAAGCTTAGAGTGGATTTTGATTTGATATCAGTCACATGTACAAATTTCTAATGTTGTAGAAGCAAAATTATCACAAATTTCCAAGATAGAATTTAATGCTTCATAATCAAGTTGGAAAAGTTGAGGATTCATGATATGAGAAGTGTATCTTGTGAATAATTATAATAATAAGATATTACATATTATTTCGTGACTCAAAATTAAATATGAATATGAATAGGATGTAAAAATACCAATCGTATTCTTTCTTCTTCACATCTATCATTATATAATTAAAACTATTTTAATTCCTAATATTTGTTTAGATGGAAAAGTGGTGGCATTTCACCATATAAGCTGCCTTTATCCTAATAATGTTCTCACAATTTTATTTTACATAGTATTTTAAAATTAGGATCATAGTATATATAAGGGATTAAATTAATTATTTAAAAAACAATCAATTCTCCATTATATAAATAGAGTGTCTTTTATTTTTTATTTATATTTATATGTATGTATGTGACGAAGCTTCACTTTAAAATAGTCATAATGAATAGGTAAAGTCAATTTCATGTGTATTGTTGGATGTGATGAAACCGAAACTAATACATTTAAGGAGAGGCTTTATGGCATCCGTCATTATATAAAGTGATTAACGATTAAATTTATTAATGGTACGAGTTAAATTTATTTTTCATTTTACCACATCAAATTAAATGGTGCCATTTATTAATATTTGAACTTTTGTTTTCAAAAATTTTAATTCTTATTTTCATGAGAATGTATATATTCATGAGAATGAGAATGTATTATATTATTATTTTTGAAATGAGTTTTTAATTATTAAATTTATATAAATGAAATATTTTATGAGAATATGTGAAGGAACATTTTTTAATATTTGGGTATTAAATTTTAAAATTGGTAAATTATTATATTTTGTCAAAAGTTTTCATTAATTATGATAGGAAAAATATTTATTCAACTAATTCCTATAATATTTTGTAGGGAGGGATTAAAATTATTGGCTTTTCACTCTCTCTCTCTCTCTCTCTCTCTCTCTCTCTCTCTCTCTATATATATATATATATATATATATATATATATATATATATATATATATATATACATACATACATACATACATACATACATACACACACACACACACACACACTCACACACACACATCCTCTTAATTATACACCATACATTTTTAGGAGAGTGTGTTTTGTGGGTCAATATGAGTGTACCCATATCATGTGGTCCTGTGTTCTCAATTTTTTTCATTTTTTATCATTTAACACATTAATATCACTTTAATTTGGACTCAAATGGTATATAAATAGTATAAATATATTAAATACAACTAACAAAAATATGCTGAGAGATATCAATTACAAAGTTCTTATCTTATATTTATTACATACCACATTGATTTATAATTCTGTTACCTTCTCTACCAATTTTATACTAATAAGTAACAAATGCCATCAATCTAGCTACACCATTGTATGGGGCTCAATTTTTTTTCATTGAAAAAATGGCTCCAAATTCTACTGTATGGGAAATATATTATTATTTTTTGATTGACTCCTCCAAGTAAAAAAGAAAAAAAATCTAACTGATTGTCAAATGAAAGCCAAATTTAAGGTTAAAATTTCTTTGTGACAACCAAATGAACATTAAGTTTGAGTTCAAACATAATTGTGAACAAATCATTCCATTACACACATTTACTACCATGTTATAGAATGCATATTGATGTACATACACATGTACATTAGTGCATTTAGGAAAATAATAAAATAAATAAATACAAGCATATAAATAAGGCATCCAATAATCTAAGAAAATCTAAAGAACATTTAGTATTTGTCGTCACACATCATTCTAGAAGAGATTAAACATTCATTAGCACTTAAGATTATTATAGCAACACTTGTTTACACTGAACTACTTGGTTGAATTACATTATGCATAGTGTGTTGTGATCGATATTATGTATTGTTGAGGGGCCTAAAGACTGGTGATTCTTAAAAATAACATTGAGCTTAGGCACATGCCCCAAAATAATTACTTTTCCTTTTTCTTTTTAGGGTTACCTACCATATTAGTTTTTAAAGAAGAAGATAAATTTCCTAAGGATCAACATATTCAATAAGAATATCAAGTAAGGTTTTTGAAGAACTAGACTTTAAGAAACAATCATCAAACTAGATTGCACTTGTTTACCATTTTAATAGAAATGTGTTTTCTACACTTCTAGTAACAAAAAGTATGGAGTGTACGATTCTAAGGAGGTGTTTAGGGTTCTTATAATTTTATAGGTTCTCACTCTCTTGTCATAAAAAATCTAATCATATTGTTATAATGCAATAAATATTTCTAGATTGACTAAAAATCAAGATATTCCTCTATACCCTATCTTTATTTTTTATTGTTCTGGTTTACTATTTTACAGTTATTAGCCTCAATTAAATGTCTATGTGTAGGTGTATTACATTTCTATGTGAAACTAATTTTTTATAAAATATTTTGGTGAACCTAAACTCTCTTACACATATATTCTATGGCTAGATCTTACTTCCATTATGATGGATACAATTTTCCTAGGGTTAATCCTTTAAAATTTCTTATAGGGTTACTAAACCTCTAATGTGGTATCCCCTTCTTCCTAGGATTAACTCTTGATTCTATATAATGTTGAATTTTAATGTTATTAGGGCTTGTGGTATTTCATGTTTAGATATCCCTAGTCATAATAATTTCACAATTAATTAAAAATTGTTCTATAAAGTGTTTTCTCTATGGTTGAAGTGCCTTATTATAAGTGTTTAGTTTGAGCATAAATTTATGTAATGCCCCACCTTGAGACCTTTGTCTTGTGATTTTGTAAGTCACGTTATCATCATCATCATCATCATCATCATCATCATCATCATCATCATCATCATCATCATCATCATGATGTTCGTCGTCATCTTTGTCATCATCGTCGTCGTCGTCGTCGTCGTCGTCGTCATCATCATCATCATCATCATCATCATCATCATCATCATCATCATCATCATCATCATCATCATCATCATCATCATCATCATCATCATCATCATCATCATCATCATCATCATCATCATCATCATCATCATCATCATCATCATCATCATCATCTAATGATAAATGAAACTTTAAACACTAACTCATGGATTATTATATGCAGAGAAACTTATGTCAATATATATATATATATATATATATATATATATGATTGTATTATGAATGAGCATTTTATTGCTTTATAATATCTTATGTTTCCCTATAGCATGATGATGTGGCATTTAAATTAATTAAAATGATTATATCATAATAGAGTATGGATTAAAATATCAATGTTATTTATTATTGGGATTATGGAATTATCTTGTTGAACTATAAAGGTACCGTGATGAATCTAGATTTATGTGCAAATAAAAATAAATAAACATGTATTAATACCGGTTTTGAGATGAGTTGATATGATATGGATTAGAATTTTTTATATAAGGGTGGTATTTGAATTGATACAACACAAGGGAGACTAAAACAACGAACATCCACCTTGAGTAGAATAAAATGCACAACACATGTATTTTTTGAATAATTGGTAAAATTTCAGTCAAATAAATAAGGCATATGATATGTAAATATACCAAATCTGAGATGATAATGTTTTAAAGATAAAGGAATAAAATGGAAAGCACTTTGTTCCCAATGAGAAATATAATTTATCATAAAGTAGGTAGAAAGTCATAATTAATGTTCAGAAAAATAAATAATAAGAGTTAAAAGATCCGAAAAGATAAACCAAATCCACAAGTGGGTGAAGACAAAGAATTCTCATTATTAATTTTATCCTTAGATTAGCTCTGATGTAACTAACCAAAAAAATAAAAAATTGCACGCACTTTTTTTTTAAAAAAAAGAACAAATTCTTGGTAACAAAAGTTAGGCATAAATTAATGATCATTTTTAAGGGATAGAATGTAGAGGAAACAAACAACCATTAAGGGGGTGGGTGTTGTGGGGATTAGTTTGTTAGCAAGGGAAGGATGAAAAAAAAAAAATAGTGAGAAAGGAGAATGTAACAACATATTGTTGTAGAACATAACATCTCAAGGTGTTTCATTTAGACTACATGTAACCAGTGTTTTTATATTTTGAGTTTTTATAACTGCATCTTATCTTGATTCCTTTGTTGAAGGATGAAATATTGTTTAAGATCTTTGATATGACCATTACTATTTGGTAATCTCATTTATGGATTTATTTTTTACAACAATGCTTAGACTATTTTTAATTAATGAAAATCTTCTTCTTGTTTTTATTATTTCTATTATTTATAATTTTTTGGGGTGGGTTAAGGAAGAAGATGAATAATGCATATATTTGATAGTGTCATTGGGTTCACTAGTATTTTTTGTTACGTAGCATAGAGACTTTCACCATAGCATGGGAGAGGGGGGAAAGTCTCAAACCGGAGTTTTTTTTTAGAGATAGTGTCTTCCATGGGTTGAGATATCTTCATAAAAATGTAGTCAAATTTTTATTGTGAATGTGTTGCATGCCTTAACAACATTCAGATATTGAGCTAGTGTGGGTTTGAGGACCTTATATTTATTATGATATTTTCCAGTCTTAAAATTTTGATTAGCTTCTTGTAGTTGTATTTGATTCCTGTTAGCTTTCCTATGCTTTATTGAATGGTTGTAATTCATTATGTTTATTGGTTTGGAATCATTTTCATTATTTTTTGGACACATATAAGATTATTTCTCTTGCTCAATTATTAAATAGATTAGAATGATATGAAATGAAAGGATGTCTTAATATCATTTGAGTATAAAATTACGAGTCAGAAAACAATGGGTTCATCCAGTGAATAATATACATAACATGGTCAAATATGAGTATTGTGTCCCATTAAGTGGACAAAAATTCAAAAATAAATCTATAAAATATTCAATTATTTTTTAAAAAACTATAAAATATATTTATACTATATCTTTGTATATTAAGTTAAAATACACATTTTTTATTAATATCAATGATCCAAGCATAATATATTTCTAAAGAAGATTGGAAGTATATTTAACTTATTAATATGAAAATGTGGGACACAATATTATGATTTGGCCCAACACTTAAAGTATTCCTCAATACTCTCTTATGGATTGCATGTACTTGAAGTGATGATATCTTGATAAAATATGGAACAAAATCATCTCCACAATCGATATCCATTCATTTGACTAACGAAAAATCAACCCACAAATAAAAAAATTCAATATTATGGTATATACATTCTTAATTATATTTCTATTTTATAATACTAAGAAATAAGGGCAATTCTGATAGATTTATCTTGATAAAATCATAGGTTGAAAGTTACATTTCTCTATTTAAAAATATGCTAAAGGTTACTATGATGTAGTGTCTTATTAAAATTATTATGTCTTAATAGCCTTCAGTTATAATTAAATGGTTTGGTTGTTTAAATGGTTCGATGGACTATATTGATAGTTTAATCATGTATGGAAGTTAGGAAATAAAAAATTTAAGCCAACTTTGTGGCTAAATTAGTCCATTTTGTTAAATATCCTTGGTGGCATCGATTGAGGTTTTGGTTAAGCCATTATTTTGAACAAATTAAATAATTATTAAGATTCTGATTAAATCTTTTATTTGAGTAAGTTTTTTTTTAAATTTAAAATAACAAATTGATGAGTAGTTTTAAACAAAGATTTTTTTCCAATGTTTTACAATGAAAACTTTATAGGCATTCTATAAGTTTTCAGGTGTTTTTAATCTAATGGTAAGTTTCGTTTTAGCTTGGAGAACCTTAGATAGATTGTTATATAGTGAGCTCATAACCCACATATCTAAAGATTATAACTTGACATGTGTTAATGTTATGTTAAATTGTTTATTATGTCCATATCAATTTAATAAAATTAATTATTAAAATTCTTATTGAATAATTTTCGTAAAATCAAGTTTTTATATTTTATATATTTTTTATTTTCATTTTTTAAAAATATGTATACATATTTCTATTAATCTTCATTATGTCCATATGGACATAATGATATAGACATTTTTTATTATGTCCATATCAATTTAATAAAACTAATTATGAAAAATTTTATTGAACAATTTTCGTAAAATCAAGTTTTTATATTTTTATATATTTTTTATTTTCATTTTTTTAAATATGTATACATAATTCTATGAATCTTCATTCATCCTAGTTTATTGTCTCAAGAGAGAAAAATTATAATTGGTTATTATGTAGTCTATGATGGTGCTACAATTTAATTAGCATATTATTTTAATTAGGTCTACATCAAGCTTGCATAATAAACATAGATTGTATGAATGCCGATAATATTGTTATAAAGGTATAATTATTTATTATAAAAGATGTTTCATACTTTACTAATAATATTATATCTACATATTTTAAATATAAAATATGTATGAGTGTGAGAATGATTATTAGTATAAAATTAAATTAAAGGAATAAAACAAATATATTAAAATTAATAATATTAAAAATATGTTATAAAAAATTCTATTAATATATATCTATAATTATAAATGCATTGACATAGATTTTTTATACAAATATCCCATCTCATGAATTTACTTCATAATTCCATTACAAACCCTATTCATGTCTCTATTATCTATATTAGTCATTCTTGGACCAAAATTCAATATTCAAGATGTTTATATTAAATTTTATTCTTTTACTAATTTGTGTCCTTAAGATTTTAAAAAGGTTTTGAATTGCCTTCTTAAAATTTTCCAAAAGATGATTCTCGAAATCTTTTTGTTCAACCATCACATATTTCACAAATTGCTCTTAATGTTGGTTTTCCTTTTCTTATTTATTTTATTATAATTTGTTCCAATTCTTCACTTTTTATTCATATTTTTTTTTTGGAATGATCATTATAATGCATATATTGTGTGATTCAAGGATCTCAAAATAAAACTAATAGGGGTTCTTTTGTAAGAACCTTCGATCGAGTACCAAAAAAATGTGATAATTTTTTTTTTTTTTGGGTATGTTTTTTTTATTTCTGCAATTTATCATTTTGAAAGTTTTCTTATTATTTCTTTCATTATATTCATGAATTATAATAAAAAATAATCAAACAAGTTTAATAGTTAGATGTATTTATATAGTTATTATTTGTTCCCTCATATTTATGTACATTTCATCAATAAATCATTTCTAACATTTTGGTGATGTTCTACTTCACACATGCAAACATTGAGTGGTTTCATGACATATTTGTAAAAAATCAGCATTATATATTTTGATAGTTTGTTGTAAAACTTGTGTGAAGTTTATTATAATGTTGAAACGCATATTTTGTGTTAAAATTTGTGGGAACATTTCATATCTGAATATATCTGCATAAATAATTGGTTGAGGTTATTACAATTTTATCAGAGCCTTGATCTTACCAACTTGTAGTGTGAATAATATTTCTAATGAAACCTAGTGAAAGAGAAATTATATATCAAAGGAGAGAGCAATAAAAATTTAAGCACTTGCACAAGATCCGAATAAAGAAGAATATATGGGAGAATGAAGAGGAAAGAGTAAATTGAAAGACGAATAAAATTAAGAATTCTTCCATGAAACTTTGGTTGGACTTCAGCAAGGACAAAATAGATCAGTAGATCTCATGGCACAAAATTTTCACTCTGAAAAATTTGAGAAATAAAGACCCTACCAAGATATATCAATTGGAAGAAGTATATCTGCAAATAATCGATTTGTGGTTGATTCCATGTCAAATCCATCTAAGCCTATGTTTTTGTAGAGAAATGAAAATGAGGAAAAAGAGTTTGAAGCCCCTCCTATAGAAGAAATTGACAATTTTTTTGAGAAGTACCAAGTACAATTTGAACCTTTCAAAAATATAATCACCTTTGTTAATTACCTAGTCATCCTTGGAAAAAGAGATTTAACACTTGAACCATCTATGTTAAAAAGTAAATTCTTGTCTCAGCCCAAGCCACCCACATTTATCCAACATAAGGGGAATTTACAGATAGGAAGATTTAATTCATACTCCCAAAAATCCACACCACAACCACCTAAATAAATAATCAGATGATTATTTCAATAATGAACTCAGAAGGGAGAAGTTATGTTCTTATTATAAGGATCCATGGGAATTGGATCTTAAATGCCTAGACAAAGGCCAATTTCACTATATTGAGGTAGTTTTTAATGATGATAAAGATTATAAAGAATTTGAATCACCAACACTTGTAAAAGAGAATGAACTTAAAAAATTGGAGGATGGAGATAAGGCACACTAATAGTGCTTTCAGGAACACCCAGACATCATCTATTTAGAGTTCAAGAAGAATTATCTAGACAACTGCCTATTAATGATGAGGCTACCCACAATTTCATTGATGAAGGATTGGTGATGAAGATATGGTTGAAATATAAATACTTTGAAGGATTCAAAGTCATTTTGGGTGATGGATTCACTATTTCATACACCAAAATAATCCAAAATATCAACATAGCCATGGGTGATCATAAGATTTATCAATTTATGTATTTCAAGTTTAAATATGAAGATAAATATGTAATGCTTAGAGGAAGTTCTAATGAATCACTATGAGTGGTTACATCTAAAATAATGGAGAGGACTTTACACAAGGGACAAGTTGCTTGCATAGTAAGTTTTTTGGTGATTCTTACCAATTCATCTATGAGTAAACAATGTACTTATCATGTTGATATTTTAAAAAATGGATAAGCATATTGTGTTGTTTAGTGACATGCCTCCAATATTACCACTTGATAGAGGATTATAGCACATCATAAAATTAGAATCAAGCTTTAATAATTTCATGACCACCCCTTACCACCACCCAAGAATGTACAAGGATGAGATAAAGAAGACTATCAAAAATGGATACCCCATTCCTAAGATCAATGAGTTCATTGATGAGTTGCACAAGGCAATACATTTCTCAAATATTGATCTAAGATCATGTTATTATCATATTTGTGTAAGGGATGAGGATGTACATAAAAATCCTTTAGATTTCATTGTGGACATTTTCAATTCTTGGTCATGCCTTTTGGTTTTGATAGACGATCCAAATACTTTCCCAACATGCATGAATTAATTATTCATAAATAAATTGAGAGAATTTGTTTTAGTTTTATTTTATGCCATTTTTATTTATAGCAAGACTTCGGAAGATCATTTGAAGCATTTAGATATAGTCCTTGGAATAGTATAGCAACATGCTCTACAATAGGAACACCAATTTCCAAAATCATAAAATAAACATTCTAATGGAATTTAATGAGGCCATGGAAGAAATCAAATACCAAAATAGTCTTGATGAATTTGAGGATAAAGTGGAGTTATAAAATTTGATTCTCCATTGGTTCTTAAAGGACCAAAAGAGATTCAAGGATGAGATAAACAAATTAAGTCGAAATGATGGGATATAGTGCACCAAATCAGACCTTCTAAAGATAAGCATTGAGTTCTAAAATATGAAGGAAAGGATGTATAGACAGGAGAAAGAAATTAAAAATATTAAATAAAGACTTAATACTCTTGTATACTACAACCATCACACTGTAATGAGAAGTTTATAGAGCATGGAGACTCTCAAATTGTTATCAAAGAGAAAGGGAGATGACTTAGAGACACCTATGCCTAAAAATAAGATGAAATCCATTATCGGGGAAGAAAATGACACTGTATCAAAATTCTACAAGGAGCTCACTAAGAAAGGTTATTTGGATAACTGACCCTTGATCAGTCGTTGCTTTGGTTGTGTGTACCCATCTATTATTTATTTGTTGCTTTTTAGCTATGTTTATCTTGTTTTTGTTACTTTTATCTTTTGTGACAAGCTTATTGCTAAAATTTGTCTATATATCTTGCCTATTAGTTAATGTACAAGGTCAGGTCACTTCTTAAAAGCCCTCTTTTACTAATATAAAACATGCTTTCTTTTCAAAAGTATCAAAATGTGAATTTAGGGTGATAGAGATATTGTACTTGGGCTATGGAATTAGTGCTCAAGGTGTCCAGGTGGATCCAAAAAATATCCATGTCATCTTGGATTCACCTCCTCATACCATATTAACACATTTGGGAGGATTCTTTAGTGTTTACATTTACTAAAGAAAAATTGTTTAAGGGGATTTCACATCTAGCATCACCCTTAACCGATATGAAAAATAAGGGAGATTTTGCATTGACAAAAATAGCACAAGGATCTTTTGATAATCTTAAGAAGGTAACGAGTTCATTTCATGTACTTGTTATTTTATATTTATCACATCCATTTGTTGTATAATGTGATGCTTCAAGAGAAGGAATTGGAGTTGTATTAGTAAAGAAGTGGCATCCCAAAACATTTGAAATTAAAAATTCAAAGAATGTGAAAGAGGATTCTCCTTTTATGATAAAGAGATGTTTTACATCATGCATGCTTTGCCCAATTTTGACAATATTTAGTTTAAGTAATATGTGTGGTGAAGATAGATCATAATATCTTGAAGTTATTTCTTAGCCAACATGACTTGTATGATAGGAAACTAAAATGGGTGAGTAATCCCAAGTTTATGATTTTGAAATACAATGCATGAAAGGGAAAAAAATATATAGTAGATGATGATCTTTATAGAATGCCTACTCTATATTATACTTCTATTATATTTTCAATTTGAAGTTCTCTATTATGAAATAATTTGTTAAAAATACATATTCCACTAACCTCCTTGATGGAATTTGAGAGACAATAGATACATGGTGGAAATTGGCCTCATACTTTATAAAAATATAATCCTTTCAGTTCCTAGATCCAAAACGAATGGGAAGATTTTGAGAGATTTTCATGATGCATAACTATTAAGACACCTAAGATTTTACAAGACCTACAGACACATCAGATGAATATTATCATGGAAGGGCCTTAAGAAGGATACCATAAAACACATCAGAGAAATCATAACCTGGAAAAAAAAATAAAGTAGAACATCTCTTTTTAGTAGGATTGCTACAATGGTTTCCTATTCCAAAATAGAAGTGGGAAAGTACATCCATAGATTTCATTACAAGCTCCCATAAGGTAACTAATAGAGGCTACATTTATGTTGTTTTAGATAGGTTAACTAATTATGCACACTTTTTTTATATTTATTCATAACTCAAAGCACATTAGATGATAGATTTATTTTTCAGAGAAGTGTTTAGGCTATATGTGTTGCCTAAAAGTATTGTCAATGATATAGATAGTATATTTCTTAGCCTTTTTAGAAAGAATTATTTGATTTAACTAGCACAAAATTCACCTCTAGCACAATATATTACCAATAAAAATTGAGAAAATGGAAATTATGGATAATTAGATTGAAGGATATTTTATGAATCATGTTATATATTAACAACCAACATGGGTTAAGTGGTTTCACTTAGGAGAATACTGCTACAACACCACTCACCATATGTCCACTTGTATGTCCTCATTTATGAAATTATATGGTAATGATGCATTGACCTTTGTTGATTTAATATTCACAAATAGTAGCATGCCAATAGCTAGTGAACTAGTAAGGCAAATCCAAGACATATGAAGGTCTCTCAAAAATCATCTCCAACAAGCCCAAAATGAAATAAAGTTTTATGCAGATTAGAAACACACTAAGAAGTCATTTGAAGTTGGGGATATGGTATTTCTACTATTAAGTCATTATAGGCAAACTTCCATCAAAATAAGTGGAGCTAAAAATCTCAAACCTTGTTTCTATTGGCCTTATAGGATTCATAGTAGGGTTGGTGAAGTTTCTTATGAATTAGAGTTTCCATAAAACAATAGGATCCATAATGTTTTCCATGTTTCTTGCCTCAAAAGGCCACTTGGACAACATGTCACACCCTTAGTATATTTTCCAACCATGGATGATGAGGGGAAGCTCATATCAGTACAAAATGCTATTATTGACACCAAGGTGAAGAAATTGAGAAACAAAAGCATTAAAAAATTATTAGATTCATTGGAAGAATCTACCTATAGGAGATGCTACTTGGGAAGGATCAAAGATATTGGAATGCCCAAATTTGCATTATTTGAGGGTAAACAATTTTGAGGAGGGATTTCTTGTAACCTCCCCTTTTTTTTATTAATTCATTAATTTGTGGACCCAAAATCCCATTCTCATATTTCCCGTGGGCTAAGGTAAATTTCCTAGAAATAGTTTTAATTATTTGGCATCTTCATGAAGACAAATCTATGACTGCATAAATGGGGGAGTTACAATAAACTGATTTTGGAAATAGCACATCTATTATGAAAAAATTATGATAGTTAAAAGAGAGTGAAAGTGGAGAATATTTATGGGTTAAAATTAACAAGGCGTAATAAGGAAACTATGACAAATCTTTTGTCAACCTATTTTGGAGGGAGAATATGGAAAGATTGTATTACCTATGTTGGAGATAGAATATGGAAACATTCTACTACCTTTGTTGGAGATATAATATGGAAACATCCTATATCATTATTTGTTAGCGTTTTGGGGCATTGGCATTTGTGCCCCAACTCTTATTTAAGTCATGCAGCGACACTAGTTCGAGATTTTTTGGTAATTTATCAATTTATTTCATAGCTTAAACACTTGTGTTCAACTACAAAAATTGATAACAAAACCCCTAGGATTATTAGAGATCAGAGGATGAAACCCTTTTGGTTTGTTGAGGTAAATCTCATACAGAGGTTGTATTTGCACTTCAAGCTTTGTTCAAATTTCAGCATATATTTTGGTATGTTGTAGTTACATAATTGTGAAGACAAGAGTTCTAATATACAAAGTATGTTTCCAGATTTCATAGTGAGATGTATTGATGTAGTTTCAAATTTATTCCAACATATTTATGTACATTTGATGAACATAAATCAGATTCAAACATCTTGGTGAAGTTATATTTCACGTGTTCAAACATTGAAGTGGTGTATGAAGGCATGATGTCTACAGTTAGATGAAGGGGCCGCAATTTTCATTTATGCCAGATCAAATCAATGGAAGCATGTTAAACATTCATTAAGGTGTTTTTACATTAAACAAAAGATTAATGCAATCATAAAACTGGTCTTTATCATTCCATAGCTAATATTGACCCAAACATGTTTCAGCTAACGTTAAGCCATTGCCTGAAGTGATATGTAACGACATCTAGTCGCTTGAATGGGAAATTCATTTTATATTGTAGATACACACAAAGGTATAATATCATTTAGCATTTCAGTATTACTTAAAACACATTCCCATTGAAATCAATTCAGATGGAACCCTCATGCAATTGAAGCAACTCAAAGAGATAATGGAAAATGAAATACGAAGATTCAATATTTGATTTGGAAACTAATTAAATCTATGATTGTCTACGTCTTAAATATTGTTAAAACATTATATCATTTAGTTATATAATTATTAAAACTTCTCCTCGTTCTATAGTTGCACTAGCATCATCAGAGCCTACCTTTAAGTGATGTTAATGTCCCTTTCGGTCTACACAGTTATCCTCACAATCTTATAAGTTCCATTCATTGTCCTATCTCCTCTTGGAAGTCTATCTCTTTGCACTATTACCAACACAATTCTCCCCAAAACACAAAACTCCCACACCCCTAATAGAGCTCTTTCAACTGTAATGCAGGTCCGATGCTAATGCTAACAAAAACATATATTCTTTTTCCATCTTGTGTTAATCTAAACCATCCCCTCCTCAAACTCATAACTCCATCTTTTATAGACTTCCTTTGCAATCTATGTTGTTTTTTGTTTTAATCTATCTGTTAAAATAGATTATGGTTCTTATTCTTTCTACATATTATCATATATATTATTGATGTTATCCTTCTCCTTTTTCTCCTAAAAATCATTATTTCTTTTTTAGTTAGAACAAGGAGCCGACCTTTTAATCCCAAAGGATATCTTCTAAACAGAGCCCACATTGCAAGCATAGATAAATTTAGGCAATAAATCCATGAGTCCAATCCAACAAAGGGATGAAAACAGCTTTTAAAAAGATAGTGACAGGTGTGTGTTGAACCTGCAAATAGAACTAACGCGTAGTGAGTTTTAAGGGCAGTCCTTGAGCAGGGAGAGGACTGGGCTATGCTGTAATCTTCTTGTCTGCATCAACGACATCCCATTTAAAATATTTGACAGCGTTGTGGAGAAACAAAAGTATTAGCAAATTCATTTCCGGGACACATACGAGACCCGCCTCCGAAGGCCACGAATGTGTAAGGAGCGGGGCCCTCCCCCTCGAATCTTGAAGGATCAAAATTCTCCGGATCTTCGAAATATTCTGGATTCTTATGCGTCGAATGCATGGTCCAAATCAGCTGCAATATGATCAGCAGTGTCGCATATTTTATCAAAATAAGCCGATAACATTTGAGAAATTTATGAGGAAAACCATAACAATTGAAAATTTTATGTCAAAAATATTTAAATAAATCTGTAATTTTTTAAATTGAAAAGGCTTTTTCCATGTAGTACCAAAAGTTATTCTTTAAAAAAAATAAGTGGAAGGTTCACACTCCAACATTACATCAGTCAATATTAAGAAGCTTAATATAATTTTAATTAAAAAAAAAATCAATCAAAAATTGGTGAAAACAAAGAAAACAAGTTAATAAAAGGTCACACAAAAGTAAATGAGCAACTAAACAATTAGATTAACCACAAGTAGTGGAGAAGGAGGTAGCGAGTTGTATAGCTTGTTGCCCTAACACCTTAGTTGCTTCAAAGAGCCTGATTAGTTGTATTAGATATTGGCTCCCAATCATCATTATCTGTATCTTTTTTATCCTCCTAAACCCCTTGCGGGAAGGGTGAAATAACAAGCGCAAGCCAAAGGAACTTCCCTTGGGAGGGTGCAACCCAACCTTATCCATAAAATGTAGTTGGACTAACTGGTGGAGTCAAAAAATGTCATCGAGGGAAGCCACTATGACATCTGCTCAAACAATGAGTTATACTACATTGTTTATAGCCACGATCCCGTGGGGATAACCTTAGATGAGGACAGTCAAGGGGAGCCTAGCTAATAACACATGGGGCATTCCCCAAATGATCCAGAAGAAATGGGAAGTGCACCACCTCAAGACACACTTTTTTTTTCTTGCACTTGAATTTGAAGAGTGACATTAGAAAGAACATTAACTTTGTTAGCAACTTGGAGAAAAACTTTAAAAGTATCTTGTGAAAAAGTAATATCATTTCTATATTTCCTAGTTGAAAAATAATTTGAGCTTGAAAAATCTGCCAAATTCATTTCTAGTTTGTGGGAATCAAGACTAAGTCTCCTAAGAGTACCATCTTCCAAGTGAAGATTTTTAGATGAAAGGGCTTACAAAGGGTGTGAATCCAAAGCCAAGTTGACTAGGCATGTTTATAAAACCAAAACACAAGTTTGAGTGTTACAATGTCATTACAAACTGAGCAGACATGATGAGCCAAGCTAACATAAACTAACTAGGTGCCAATAAGAAGTCCATGGTGTATAATAAACTAGAGAAATTATGACTATTTAGGGTCAACGATGGTTTCCCACACACCCTCAAACCTTATTTTTTAAACTTGCTCAGTGGAATTGACTCTCCATTTGACATTGAGAGCATCAATTTAGCTGTGCTAAGGGGAAATAAGTTATTAATGTAACTGGGGTTGATACTATAAAAAAAGGTGTCTAAATAGGCCATTTACAATAAATCCACCACCTAGAATGAGATTGAGCACTAATTTTATGAAGGTACGCATTAGAAATAGAGTTTTAAATTTCTAAGATTTATGCTTGATCAGAGATCTATAAGTTAAATTGAGCATTGATAGCTTGCCAATTAATACAATCCCTTGCTTGTTTACAAAAGAGGTCAGATATGATTGTGGTGCCTTTTATGAAGAGTCAGAGGCTTTTGATCCATGACACCATAGGAAAAGAAACTTCATAATTATTAAGCACAAGAGACTACCTTAGTGAGTGAAAGTTTAGAGAGAGCCTAGACCTAAAATTATCTTCATCCCATCTTAAATGTTTTTTTGAGCAGTTCTTAGATGTTCCAGATACTCTAAGCAACAAATGTACCCTCAATAGTCATCAAAACCTTATTGATTACAAGGGTCTAAATATTTAACCCCTTCTAGGCTCCCTTTCCATAGCATTGCTTTGAGTGATGCAATTATAAAGTAATATTTTCCATGCTTCATCTTCTTCCATGGCTTGGATAATCCACTTTGCATAGAAGGCATAAACCAAGACCACCAAGGGATCTTGGTTTGTAAAAAATATCCCAATCAACTTGGTGGAAACCTTTGGTGCCTTCAAAATTGGCCCACAAAAAATACCTCAAAATTATAGCAAGCTTGGCATAAGAGGCTTTGGAGGGATCCCAATAAGAAGAGTAATAAACATGGATAGAAACCAACACTTTAGAGTAGATATGAAATTTTATTACAAGAGAGAGGGTTTAGAAATCCAAAATCCAACTATTTTCTTGACCCATTAAACCACATATCCCCATAGGTTTGAGAAAGTGGTTTGGAAAGTAAAGGGATGCCCATAAACTTTAATTGTTCTCTTGGCTTAATATAGAGCCATTTATATAGTATAATCCATTGAGGTATGGGGGAGATAGATTGTTTTTAAGATTAGGTTTTATTCTATTGAATGGAAGAGTGTGAAGCTAGACAAAAGATATATAGACATTCCATAAAATTGGAAACAAAATTTTCTTCTTCAACAAAGATGATGAAGGAAACAACAATAAAGTTCCCATTAAACATTTGCTTAGGTGAATGAGGAATGAATATACCCTTGACCAAACCTTTGGAAGTATAGTCTGTCAGAATATAATAGAACCCTTTTACAACCAACACATATAGGGAAGGGTTAAGAGGACACCCTTGATGAATAGAATGAAAGAGGCTAAAATTTTTAGAGTAACACCATTGATAGTGATACATGTTTCGATGTGTTAAAAATACATTTTAATATTATTAAAAAAATAGATCCAAAGCCTAAGCCTGAAGCATTACTAGTATGAAAGGCTACTCAATTCTATCATAGGTTTAATCAAAGTCAATTTTAACAAATAAGGCCTTTTATTGATATTTCTTGGCCCATTCCATTCTATCCCAAAAAATAATTATATTTTTAAGAATGTATTTTCTATAGATAAACCCAGTTTATTTGGGTTGAATGATGAGGGGTAACAAATACCTAACCCAAAGATCAAGAGCCTTGGCAATGATTTTATATGATACATTGAGAAGGGTAATAGGTCACCAATTGGTAATGAGCTCAGGATATCCTACTTTTGGAGTAACCATAATATTTCTTTAGTTAATTGACTTACTAAGAGAATTGGTTTCAATGACTTCCTAATACATCCAATGAAGATTAGGCCTAATAATATCCCATATCTTTTGATAGAAATCACACGAAAATCCATGAATACCATGGGATTTGTTAATGTCCATTTACATAATATCTTCTTGAAGCTCGTTTATGGAAAGAGGTTTATCACATGCCACTCTTTGAACTTTAGTGAGCATACAAGGCACCACTTGAAGGTATTGAGACACATAATTTTATCTTTTTAGGGATGAGGGTTGAGTAGCAAAGAGCTTGTAATAATGAGAGACAAAAGATTTTAAGATATTAGGAAGATGAATAAGGTATAATATGACTTCTTTGATATATTTGATGTGATCAAATGCCTCTTTGGAGTAGACAATATCAAATAAATATTTTTAGGCTTTGTCTCTAATCTTCAACCAATATATCTTTGTGCCAATTTGAGCTCCCCAATCTTGATGATGCTTTGCAATTTTAAGGTTGTGCCTCCATATGGTAAACTACAATTGTAACTCTTCATTGAAAATAAACTATGAAATTCAAATGAATTCATAGTGTGAAGCCTCATGAGCATTACAGTGAAAAACAACTGATTATATGCCATAGAAGCAAAAAAAAGTAGTTACTTGACTTATGGCATTTTTCCACCATTTAATCAATCTAAGAGATATGTGAGGGTAGGGTACAAACTCCTATATTTTAATAATGTACCTCTTTAGCCATGAATGAGAAATATGGGCAATATTAAGATGAAATTGATTCATGGAGATCTTTGGGGGGAGGCGAGGCATTCAACTTCAAATTTGATAGGAAGGTGATCATAAAGCAGATCATATAGAATTACATCCACAAGATGGTCAAAATTATTCACAAAGGTGAAAGTGTTTTTTCTTAGTCAACATGGCTTTGTAAATCCATTTGGCAACCCAATCATCACCCTATTGAAGATTACACCATGTGAACCACGGTGAGGTGGTTGTGAAGTGGAGATGTTGGTTTGGGTCAAAGAGAGAAATTTCATTATGCATGTAAAACCATGCCTATCTTTTTTCAACACACCAATGCATGGGGAGCAAATTGTCCTTGTTTCATGGGATTTAATCATGTTTAATTCACAGCATAAGATCCAATTGGTGTTAGGAAGGAAAAAGGCTAACTATCACCAAAAATCTTCACCCTCCATTGTGTCATTAGACACATAAATATTTACAATACTAAGAGGATGGTCCTTGAAATAAAAAAGGATCCACACAACCTGATTAGTAGGATCAAATCCCAAACTGATGATTTTAGGCAAACGAGAGGGATAAATCAAAGTGACAACTCCCCCATGTCCCATCTCATTCTCAAACATCTTGTAAATGACACCGACCATATCATTTTGATTGTAGAGATGAGGTAAAAACCTGATTTTAAATTCTTGTAGACAAAGAATTTTCATGTTGGTAAAAATTTGACATGTATCCTAAATAATATAACTATAGGTCATGTCAGTGAGGCTACATATATTACAAGTGTACACAATCATTGATCAACCTCTGTTATCATGTTGGTTTCCTCATCAATCTCATCTAAAGTGGAAAATTTATTATCCAAGTAGGATTTATAGTTACCATTCATGAAATCTCTCAACTAAAAATCATGCCATTTTTCTTGACTATATTCACCACCTTCTAGAGGTGGTGAGGGGTTGCACTCATGGTGGCAAACTGCTTTATATTCAAGCACCACTAGGTTATCAGCCATATCCACGTTAATTGACTCTAAATGAGATTGTGATGATTGGGAGACTATAAAATGGCTTAGTGTTACTAAAATCATAGCTATAACTTGAGGGATGCATACTAGCAGTGGCGCTACTGACTGAGTGGTGGGAACCTACTACTTGGTTGTTGTCTAATAATCTCTTGTAGGTTTTTTCTTAGTGATCAGGGATTTTCCCATTGAACATGACGATTGTGTGATTTTATTATTGGATATTTTATTCCATTCATCTATAAATGGCTAAGCATTTTTTAACCTTAGAAGAGGTTTTGAGAGGAGGATCAGGGTTGGAGCTAGATTTAAGAAGGTATTCATGGATTTTACAGTTTTATTGATTTATAGTGGAAATAATTTTTTTGAAGGTTGATATAGAGTACATACATTGTGTGATATTTTTGTCACTAATTTTGATGTCTTTAGTTTCCTTAAGATCCTTTAGCATATCTATTTCAACTTAGACATGTTTCTTTTGCTGGACCACATATATGTTTCATGTTTGAATCCTATGAAACACCCTAAGGGCTTAATCAATTGATAAATAAATCCCTCCAAGGAAAAATAAGGCCAAAGAATTCAACCTAGTCTAGTATTTTAAACTTGGCATACTTAGAGATGACAAAATCTAGGGTAAGAGAACACAACTATTATGTTTTGAGTGAACCAAGGTCGATGAGCCACAATAGCATGACAAAGTTGTAGGTTATTAAACGTAAACAAAAAACCTTTTGTTAGGATTTGAACTCCATCAATATTAACACCATGAGGGGCCATCAAAGTGTTATGAACATTGCATTTGGTGGGGAATGGACTAACGAAATAAGCTATAAGATTAAACTGCTCAAAATAGTTGCAAGATTTATCAAACTATAGACATTGTAACACAAATCATGAAGTTTATCAATGGTAATGTCTATACCTCATGGAATAATATAATAACAAATTTGTTCACTCGCTTCAGAGCCATTGTTCTTCATATCTCAATTAAACACCCCTTGTTGTAAGACCCAAAGAAAACATTTAAAGGAATACAATTTCACCACCCTATGGGTGGTAATGTGTTAGTTGTAGCATGGTAAATACATTATCTTTTCAAATAAAAAAAATATATCCATCCATATATAAATGGTGATGTGATCTAAGACATCTTATAAATCCCTAAGAAATTTCCCTCTCCATCCTCCAAAAATATTATATCTCAAAAAATCAATAATTCTTATCTTTTAAAACTGAAAGGGGATAATAAATAATTTAAAAAAATATATTATTTAACTAACAAGGTTTAAAATCAAATAGCCAATGCATTCCAGTTGATTATCAAGCTAATATTTTATCATTGAATGTATGTAGTATAACACTGACTAACATGTAAAAATGTATAGATTCGATCCCCACTTAACATTAATGCATGGGTTGTTTAAATTTCTTACTTATAGGTATATAATTAACCCCTACTAAACCCATAACTAACTATTTTGAAAATGTAAAATGTGGCATTTAATTTTGAATCTATGACAGAAACTAATGGGAAAAGTTAACTAGAGTGGAATTTTTTCTATTATTTAGTTTCAACCTTTGATTTTATGTGTACATGTGAAATAATAGGTGGGTTGATAAGACATTCAATTGTCGGTTCAAGTCAACACAAATTACTATATAATCAAAAAATATTTTTGCATGTTAGCTTCTTGTGAAAGTTATTCCTCGCAAGTACATAATTAAACCTTATTAAACTTAAAATTGATTATTTTGAAAATATAGAATCCCTCCAAATATTTTTGAATGCTTGTGAAATTTGTTCCTCACAAGTACATAATTGATCCTTTTTAAACTTAAAATTGATTATTTTGAAAATATTGAATCCTTCCAAATGTGCATTTGCCCTCTCATCCCATTTTTATAATAGGGATTAGATGGAAGACTAGGAGCCCACCATTTCCATATAATATGATGTGTGTATGTTATATAAAATTTAATTTATCTAAATTAATTATAGACCCCACCCACACACATAAACATATGTATACACATATATATAAGTATGAAGTACTCCTTCTTCCTACCTTATATATTCATGTTTGATTTTGAAACTAATAAAAATGTGAGAAACAACAAATGCCTTATTTTTTTTTAAAGAATGAAGAATTAAAAAATTAAATAAAAAATTGGTCTTTTAATATATATATAATTATAATTTTGAAAGAAAAAGAGATGTAAGAAACAACAAAGTGCCTTATTTTTTTTAAGCGATGGAAAATACAAAAATTTTAAAATAAATCAGTCTTTTGAAAAGTTTGTGTAAAATGATTTTGAAATTTACCTTTAAGACATTAAAAGGATTTAAGATTTAAATTTGATAATTGTATAGACATTTTTTCAATTTTTATTACTATAAAATAAGTTGGGTTGTTTTTTAAAACCATATAGAATGAAAGGGAGACATTCCAATGAATTTTGACTTTTTTTTGAAACATAATAATTATAGATATATATCATTATTTAAAAAAATGTTCTAACTTAATTTTTGAAAGACAATATTAAATAGAGAAACATCATTAAAATTTTATTTGATAGATGAGTTTGATCATCAAATTTAATGTTTAAATATGACAATACAAAAATAATATTACATATTATAAGGAGTTTTTTTTTAAATGAAAATTTTCCTTTTAAAAATATAAAATTTTACGAATTTTAGTTGTTTTATATGTTAGGAAATCACACACTCTATAATAATAAAAAACTAATAGAATGTAATAATAGAGATAATTAAATAGACAAAATACCTAACATGCATGAGATAAAATACTAGATTTATGTGGTAAAACCTTATCAAATTAAATAAACATTTATTGTGCAAGATATCAAGCTTTATTAATTCTAAGATGAATAGATTACATGTGAACTCATTTTGTATATTACATACAAACTTCACAAAGATAAATAAGCTTAATTGGTGAATCATTGTTGACATTCCTCTTAAAAATAGAGTGTAAAAATTCCATTAGAAATTTGTCTTCCTAGAAACAAGTCTTTGCCTCCTTGATTTTTTGCCACCTCTTGAATCCCCTTGTGATAATAGTGGGGCGAGGTGTTTCCCCTCACACTCCCCTTGGTCAAGGAGTGGGGGGTCGTTTCACCCCTCCACACGCCCTATCAAAGAGTGGGATATAAACCACATCGTAAAAAGATCCAAATTTAATTTTTTTATCACATATCCAACATTATAAGACAATTTTATTCAATAATTTGTTTTGGTGTGTATTTAAAAGTGATATTATAAACAACAATTCAATGTGATAGCTTGAGGTTTAATTTTAGTAGTAATTTTTTTATTGTATTGCTTTATTTTTAAACATGTAGCTTTCAAATTAGTATTAGAGCCGAACCCAACCAAGTTTGTTATGTTTTTTTTTCAAATGTATTTTTTTGCGGTAGATTTTAATGAAAATATGAATAAGAGTGTCCCATGTCCTTAGATTATCCAATTTAATGGGAAATTTTATAAATATTGGAATATTAAAATGAAATAAATTTTCATTCTCTCAAGATTTGTGAGATCTTGTGGAGAATGGATATCTAGAACTCGTTGATCAATTTTTTTTAATGTTATGAGTCAGGGTTAAAGTGATCTATTAAAATAAAACAAAAAGAAGGACGTAAAGGGTTTATTATTCATCCATCAGGAAATGGAGGAGTCCATCCTTCTAAGAGTAATAAAATATACTAAATAAAACTAAGCTTGGAAAATATTACAAAGTACTTACTGAAGAACAAGTAAATTGAAGATTACGAAATTTTAAATTTTTAGAATAAAATGTAAGAACATTTAGATGAAAGAATTAAATAATGTGAACTATTTTTAGTCCTATGTAGTGGGTGTGGTGAATCAAGAAAAGTATCACATACAGAACATGGAGAAACAAATAAAAATTGAGAAATTTTTGAGAAGTTTACTAGCAAAATTTGATCCCATATTTTTAGCTATTGAAGAGTCTAAAAATTTATCAACTTTGAGCATAGAAGATCTTAGGGTTTATTTATAAAAACATGAAAATAGGTTGAGTAAAATATCCATTCCATCTCTTGAACATACATTTAAATCATAAATGTCATTTAAATAAAATGAAAAAGATCAAATTTTCATCATGGAAATTCATAATTGTTTTTTAAGAGATGAAAGATCAAGAAATTTTCATGAATGAAGAAAAACTAGTTGTAACTTCTATGGAGCAAGTGGAAAAGTTAGAGAAGCAATGTATAATCATGTATATTAAGGTGAAGGATATGCCAAATCTTATATATAATGTTATTGTAAGAAAATTTACCATTATTCTAATGAATATAGAAAGAAATAATTTGATATGAATAATCAGAATTCACATTTATTTTAATTAAAATGAAACTAAAGATAAAAATAGTGGATATATGTTTATTACATATATTGTTGTTAACAAAAGCTACGAAAAAGTTTGGTATTTTGACAATGAGTATACTATTCACATGAATAGTAACAAAGATATGTTTGGAAACATTGATGAATACGTACAATCAAAGATGAAGTTTAGGAAAAATAACCAAGTTACGACTATATAAAAAAGAAAACATCTCCATTCGTAGTAAGAAAGGGGAAAAGGGGAAAAAATATATTTTGGATGTTTATTTTGTGCCCCAAGTTTAAACTTAATTTAATTAACACTAGGATGCTTGTAGAAATGGGATATAAAATTAATTTTGAGAAGATACATGTATGATTCATAATTAATAAAAAAAAAATAAGAGTGCACGTGACAAAGAATCACGATTCCCTTAAAATTCAAAATGGATCGATTCTTTCATTTAACACTATAATTAAAAATTAGTCATAGTTTTGCCATCTTAGAGTTGGCCAATTGAGTCTTAATGGTTTGAATATATTGCATTAAAAATAATATGATGAAGGTTTACCTATGATAAAGGAGTTCAATTTTTTTTTTTTAAGTTTGCAATATTGGAAAGTAATATAAGGAAAAAAAAATTATTAGAAAATTATGGAAAGAAAGAGTTTCATTTGAGTTAATTAATTATAATTTATGTGGTGAAATATAAATAATTTTTTATATTATATTTATTACATAAATTTTATTGATGATTTCAGTTACAAATTTTGGATTTATTTTTTTAAGTAAGATTCAAAATAATTTAACATTTTCCAACAATTCAAAGCATTGGTGGAGAAATAAATTAAGCATTATATATAATTTTTTAGAATGTGTAAAAGATTTAACTGAGTTTATAATTAAATTTTAAATTTTAATAAAACAAATAGAATTAAGAAGCAATTTACTATTAGATATACATTAAAAAAATTGGTGTTAGGAAAAAGAATAAAAAATAATGGAGATGGAAATAAGTATGTTGAAGGGAAAAAAATTAGATGATTATTGGGTTGAAGCAATATATTTTTTTGTGCATTTATTGAATCATTGTCTAACAAAAAAATGTGAAAAATAAAATTTTAAAATAAACTTGGAGTAAGAGGAAACAAAATGTTACAAATTTGATTGTGTTTGGATGCATTACATATAATAAAATTGGATGACAAGGATTGTTTTTCCAATTACAATAAATAATGTAAAACATTTAATTTTTATAATTGATTTACAAATTAAACTATAACCAATACAGATGTAATGTTTGATGTGGAAGAATAGTAGAATTGAAAGAAATCAAAACAACCATCCAAATATAGTTACAGAGAAAAAAAATATATAAATGGTTTAAATCAGCATTCACAGTTCTATTCTTTGTATACATTTTAAAATACAAGAAGATGAGTCATTTCAATACACAAGAAGATAAAAAGTTTAAAGGATGTTTATGAGATTATGTAAAATGATGATTTTATCTTTTTTCTTTTATTTCAAAAATTGGCCCAATTTATTATGAAAATGATCTTAAAAATGAAAATTAAGTGAAAGCAATATATGTTGAATTTAATACAATTCATAAAAATCGAACATTAGACTTAGTAAATATTTAAACAAGAAATCATGTAATTTGTGTTAAATGGGTTTATAAAACTACATTTATAATACACCTAGTGAGATTGAGAAAGTCAAGGAAAATTGGTTGCCAAAGGTATTTTCAAAATCATGAAGTAGACCATAATCAAAATTTTATACTAGTAGCAACGTGGGGCACTATGAGAGCTATTTTGACAATAAAAACACATTATAATTGGGAAGTATATTAGATGTAAAATAGACTTTTAAATGGATTCATGGAAGAAGAGGTATATATAGAACAATTAATTAATTATATGATATTATGAAAACAAATTGTATAAATTTATTAAAAAAAAATGGACAAGAAAACACTCAAAGCTTAGTAAAGTAATATTGATTTGTATTTTTTAAGCAATGGATTCAAAGAGTACTAATGAACTAACTATTTACATCAAAGCAAAATAAAAGGGTGAGATTTTAGGAGTTTTTATGTATTATTTTTATTAAAAATAAAAATTTATCAATTAAAAAGTTCAAATGAGCAAAGAAAAAGAAAGGATTTTGAGATGGTAGTTGGGTTTAATTTTAAAAAAGGTATTAAAATAAATAAAAATATATATAATTTTTATGTCAAATCAAATATGAAAATAATGTTTTGAAAAAGTTTCCAATGTTAAATATTGAATAGTAAATTATTATTGACTAACATTGAGTAAGATTTTTAAATTTTAATATATTATTTAAATTATTTTTAACTTTTTGAAATTAGTTTCAATATGTTTATGAATGTATAAAAGAATTTAAATATAAATTAAAAAAATAAATATAAATGAATAAAAATTTAGTAATATGAATCAATATTTTTTTATAAGCTTTTTTTAATTTAAAATTTATATAACTATTTAACATACAAATTAATATTAAGTAATATTGACATGATGAATGCTCATAATTATTTAATCAAAAAAAATTCATTAATTTAAATTTATACTTACTAATCAATATAATTATTATAAATTTATTTTTAAAATATAAATTGAAATACCCGCATTATATATAATTAATGAATGATTCCTTATAAATATTATCTATTAAAACATGCACCCCCAAAAAAAAAAATCTAAATTTCAATCCTTCTATCCAAATTTTGTTTAAAATATTTCTAAAACATTATATATTAGTTTTTAAAACTGCATTAATATACTTTCACTTCTCAAAATGAAAGGTCGTACCTTCCATTCTTTGGCGATGGTAAATCCAGCATAAGAGATATCTACAATGGACTTCCGCCGGGCACCTGCAGCTGAAGGTTGAAGTCTGAGCGTCTCTTGAGCTGCACACCATTAATATTTCATTTTCTGAATGTCATCCCATTGCAGAACTTCTCTTCCCTCCATCTCCCTGACAATCTGCAGCTGCTCTGCAACCCAATAATAACCACGATATTATCTCCACAACAATCTTTGAAGATAAGATTTTGATTTGTACTATGCAGTAATTACCTTGGAGAACCTGGCGGTAGCATCCTGGATTTAGAGCCAGATAGCGGCGCAGAAACGTTATGGCTATAGCCGTAGTATGATTGCTGCCCACTAAAAGTACCAACATGTCACCCTTAATCTCATGGAATTCGTTGTGCTCACCATTTTCTGCAAAGACTGTGGTCTTAAGAACTTCATGAGGATCTTCCTTACGTTATTGGCGTCCTTCCCAACTTTGGTAATTAAAGAATTGGGTACCAACTTGGCAACGGAATCTGGCCAGTCGGTGTGGAGGAGCGTGTTTTCGCCGTGGAAGAGAAATCGATTGCCCTGAGAACTGTAAAACACGGCCGTGGGAAACCCAAACAAGGAGGTCTTGAAGACGTCTCCTCCGAATTGCCTAATTTTGTGTTGGAAAAAACTGAGAGTTCTGTTTGGCCCTCGCGCATAGGAGGAGCTGCGGCATTTCTCCCACCAGCGGCCACCCGAAGCTTCCCGGAGGAAGAATGGATGCCTTGTTTGAACATGGCTTCACAAAAACAATAAAAAGAAGTAGCCCAAATCCTATGACCATGTAGAAATATACCAGAATCTCTGGGTTAAAACAAGCATCAGCAAAGAAGATTGTTCACCATAAAATGAATGAAAAGAGGAGTGTACATATAGCTAAATGCTGTTAGTATTAGTGGAGTTTGAAAAATGCATTAATTTTCACTTAACATTATTTGTGCTAAACCTAATCAGGGTTAAAACACTACCCTTAAGCATAGCTTAGGTGGGCAGAAAAGAAAAGATGGATCCCGACAACAAGACCCGCTGAGGACCCTCATACAATGCAACTCTCAAAAAGAGGAAACCCAATGGGAAAAAAACTCCCCCCCAAAAAAGAGACAAAGAAAAGAAGTAAGGACTAGAAAGCCCACTCCACCACCCCCCCTTAAGCATAACTTAGATGGACTGTAAAATTGGGTCCCGATAACGAGCCCTGATGAGGTATCCAAGTACATAGTGATGATTCCAATATCTTACAAAATATGAAGGATGTGTGCCTCCACAGAGAAGAGAGAGAATGTATGCACAGAATATCCCATGATGAATGTCATAGTAGGTCCCTCTGCAACAAATGTTGTCTCTTCCTTTTGAAAGAAAGAAACCACGAGCTGTCAAACTGCTGAATTCCCACTCAAGTGGAATGCGTGTAAGAATCATGATGTGAAAAGTGGAGCATGGTTCACCAACTGAAGAAAGAATGTCCATAGGAAGAGATGAGCCGTCGATGCTCACAATAGGTGTACTCATACTGAAATCAGTAAAATAATATGCACAGGATCGAAAGTAGAATATGCAATATGACAACTAAGGTCTGGCATAATCTTGTCCTATAGTGGGGGCTTGACACAAGGAAAAACACTAACCACCATGGATGTATCATCACAAGAAATAAAATCATGAGGAGAGAGTAAAACAGTCTCAAAAGAGACTATAGGAAGTGGAGGAGGAGGTGTGACATAAATCTCAGCAAAATCATCGAAAAGACTTTGTAGTATGCTCTAAACAGTGCATGGATACTCTGTATATTCTACATGACAATGAAGATCCATGGAAATATGAAGTAATAGAGTGGCAAAAACCTTGTCACAAGTATTAACCCACTTATTGAACCAAACAGAATCAGTGGGTGCAAGAATCTGTCCATATAAAAATGGTATACGATTCTTACGTGTGAGCAAGTGTTTTATATAAGCACGCCACGAAGCATAATTTTCCTTTTCAAGAAGGATCACTGGAGATGAAAGATCTCTCCTCATCTAGAGTCTCTCAAATAAGGTCAACATGATTAAGAGAAGACACTAGAAAAGTGCACAACTGCACAATATACTATACAATAAACCCTTGAAGCACACTCATGAAAGGGACGTCGAGCACAGTTGAAAATGCATCCAAATGAGCAATCAATGTTGGATTAAGCAAAAAACAATGGTGCACACTCTAGAGATGGACTTCAGACTAGGTTGAAAATGAGTCCAAACAAATAAGAGCAATCTTTGCATGAAGTATGCTGTAGAAAGTAGTAGGGCCGATAACCTCTCCCTACCACACTGCCTCTCGGCCCCCTTCCCCCGGCCCCCTTATAACTTGAGTGTGTTTTAAAAAATAAAGTAGAAAAATTGAAAAATAACCAAAAATATGCACTTTTGAAAAAAACTCAATTCTGAGTTACTAGTAAAAAGTTATAGCAAACTACATTTTTCATCATCAATGATCTATTTAATTAAATTTGCACAAAAGGTTAAAATGCAAACATATTTAAATGCCTAGTATGTCGTATAACCACCCATTGGAATCAACACTAAATCACGAACCTCCCCACATGAACAAAAGTCAAAAAATACCCCTTCTTTCTTGCCCTCATGTGCACTTAAATGAAAAATAACTCACTTAAAACAAAATAAAACATCAACTTAAAAAATAATAACTAAAAATTAGCTAATTTTAAAAGATTCTAGGGTAGAATTATCAAAAAAAATTAGGGAAAATTAAATTTTGACTTAGCAAGAGAAGATCAAATTATACGGTGCCATAGAGCTATAAATCTCTATGCCATTAGAGACACAAAAATTAGGTATGCACCGCCATGAGATAGAAGGCAAGTCCAATAGATTTGGGCACCGCCATGGGATACTTCAGGTCTGCAAAAAGAGCAGAATATATAGATCCATATCTGCAACATTGATTGAAATGATTCGCCAAAGCCCACATCTGAATTTGCCCAAATCGATTGACGTCAACTCCTTCAAAATCGTTGGCAGATTCATCAATGATGGAGAGAAGGCATGTCTTGTCTCTTGGTCGGCTCTGGTTACGGTGTTGTCACCAATACCTTCTATATAAACAACCTTTGTCTTTCTTTCCAATCAGATTTTAACCAGTCTGTTGTTCTTGAAACTTTGTTTAAGAACACGCCTGTTAGAGGAGGTGTTAAATGTTAACACCAGGTTGCCTGTTGCCATTCTTAATGCATGCTTAATGTGGACCAGTTCCTTGAGCACGGCTATGGCTCAATCAGACCTGCAGCAAGTAGAGAGCTCTCCATTTGCATCTACCTCACAGCCACCTCTCCATTCGCAGATCAACGCACTATTGGATCCAATGGAGGACTGCGATTGGTAAGGACGTTGACACTGAGATTTGGTTAACCCAGATCTGCTTTGAGACCATGTAGAAATATTCCAAAATATTTGAGTTAAAAACAAGCATCAACAAAGAAGATTGTTCACACAGTAAATTGATTGAAAAGAGGAGTGTACATATAGCTAAAACTTGTTAGTTTTAGTGGAGTTTATCACCTGGCTAAACCTAACTAAGCTTAATTAAAATGAAGTATGATAATTACTAATGCTTTCATGTATAATTGAAATGCAATGGAAGCATTAACTGAGGTAACAAAAGCATTAACTGAAAGCTAACTAGTAAAATACATTAACAAACCACACCTGCAACTGTCGTATTAACAATATCTATGGGGAGTGCCTACTTATCATTGGGTTAGGGTGAGATTCGTTTGATAGTGACTATTCTATAAAATTTTAATAATTGCAACGTCCAACAAATGAGAGACCCATACCAAAAATGGTAAACATTCATTCGTTAATGGATAATCCCTGTCATTGTTTTGGATTTATTGATGATATATCGACCACCTACCATAATGGCAGTACATAGGTCAGCCATATTATTTATTTTACTCCTCACTCTGTCGTACTTGTTTTGTCTTCCCTCTTCCCTCTTGCTTGTGTGGCCCTCCAAAACTACACATTACATATTTCTCGGGGATTGTGTTTTGCAGGTCCATTTGAGTGCACCTAGATTATGTGGTGTAGTGTTGTCAAACTTTTTTATTTATTGTAATCTTGCGTGTTAATATGATCCCAAAATTAATATAAATATTTAAATGTATTTATTTGGAATATGTTAAGTGATATTAATTTCAAAAAAAATATTTTGATTTTTTAAAATATTATATTGATTAATAATTTTATTATTATTTTTATTGATAAATAATAAATGACATCAATTTAGATATATTTTTGTGTGAGGTTTGAAAAACACTTTCTAATTTAAAAAAAATTCAAATTCTACTACATGAATAAGATATTATAATTTAATAATCAAATGAACATCAAATTTAGGGTCAAACATAATTGTGAACAACTCTTTCAATTACATTCTCTTGATCTCATTATAGAACACTTATCAGCGTAAATATACATATACATT